>JAEUYN010001077.1:0-408912 GCA_018257835.1 Euura lappo
ATAAGCTGATACTGCGTCAAATGCCAAGGTAGGCTGATTCTGTGGTGAATGCCGAGATAAGCTGTTACTGGAAGAAACGCCAAGTCAAGATGTTTTGAATTCAAAACGCGCAAGCAAGCTGTCTTGAACAAAATCACTGAGATAAGCTGCTATCATTAGGAGGCATCGAAAACACCGAATTAAATTTAGTCCGGGAGAAACAAATCTGTTTGAAATACCTTATATGCAAAATACGAATTCGAAATATATTATCTTGGCGTTTTCCCCAGTAACAGCTTCTGTTATTGTTGACGATAGAAACAACCCATCAGCGTTCGCGTTAGTTTTCAACAGGATCCAGAACTAACGTTGATTGAGGAACATGGATCAGACGTTCGATTTACATGGACTGGATGAAGCACGAACATTATCAATTCATTCGGTCCATGTCAACGTGTACACGTCCGATTGATGCTCCTCGATCCAAGATAGTTTTCGATTGTAAGAAAAACTTACGCGAACGCTGATAAGCTAATTCCGTTGTCAACGGTAAGATAAGCTGTTCCTGGCGAAAACGTCAAAATAAGATGTTTCGAATTCGTAAGGCGTGAATGAGCTGTTTTGAACGGACTTATTTCTATTGAACTCAAGTGAATTTGATCTTTCCGATACCTCCTAATGATACCAGCCGATCTCAGTGAGTCCGTTCATAACAGCTTATTTGCGCGATATCAATTCTGAACATCTTATCTCGGCGTTTTTCTCAGTAAAAGCTTATCTTGGCGTTCACAACAGAATCATCCTGCTTTGGCATTCCTCGCGGTAACAGCTCATCTTACCGTTGACGATAGAAACAGCTTATCAGCGTTGGCGTTAGTTTCTCACAGAATCAAAGACAATCTTCGATTCAAGAGCATAAATCAGACTTGTACATGTTGGCATGAACCGGCTGAAGTATTCATGTTTTTTCTACATCCAGTCCATGTAAATCACACCTCTGATTCATGCTCCTCAATCAAAGTTAGATTTTGATTTTGTGCATCTCTATCGTGAACGTTAAGACAAGCTGTTACTGGGAGAAACGCCGAAATGAGCTGTTGCGAACAGACTCACTCAGATAAGCTGGTATTACTAGGAGGTATCGAAAACATCAAATTCAACTGAGTTTCGGAGAAATTAGCGATTATTTGGCTTCTCACATTGGGGTTGGTGAAGTCGGAATGAAAGTCGGTGGAGTCGGAGTCAAAGTTGGTGAAGTCGGATTCAAAGTCGGTCTATAAAATATCAAATTCAATCGAGTGCAGGAGAATTTAGCGAGTATTTGGCTTTAAACATTGAAGGCGGTTGAGTCGACCCATAAAACATCATAAAGCGGTCATAGAACTATCCCCTTTATGATGCCAGCTTATCTTGGTGAATCCGTTCTAGACAGCTCATTTGCGCGATACGAATTCTAAACATCTTGTCCCGGGGTTTTCCCCAGTAACAGCTTATCTAACTGTTGACGATAGAAACAGCTTGGCAGCGTTCGCGTTAGTTTTGCACAATATCAAAAACTAACTTTGCTTAGGGAGCATGAGTCAGACGTGTACAAGTTTTCACGGACCGAAGGAATTATCAATGTTTGTGCTCCATCCAGTTCATGTAAGTAACGCGTGTAATTCATGCACCTCAATCGAGGTTAGTTTCTAATTAAGTGGCAAACTGACGCGAACGCTGATTAGCTGTTTCTGTCGTCTACGTCGAGATAAGCTGATACTGCGTCAAATGCCAAGGTAGGCTGATTCTGTGGTGAATGCCGAGATAAGCTGTTACTGGAAGAAACGCCAAGTCAAGATGTTTTGAATTCAAAACGCGCAAGCAAGCTGTCTTGAACAAAATCACTGAGATAAGCTGCTATCATTAGGAGGCATCGAAAACACCGAATTAAATTTAGTCCGGGAGAAACAAATCTGTTTGAAATACCTTATATGCAAAATACGAATTCGAAATATCTTATCTTGGCGTTTTCCCCAGTAACAGCTTCTGTTATTGTTGACGATAGAAACAACCCATCAGCGTTCGCGTTAGTTTTCAACAGGATCCAGAACTAACGTTGATTGAGGAACATGGATCAGACGTTCGATTTACATGGACTGGATGAAGCACGAACATTATCAATTCATTCGGTCCATGTCAACGTGTACACGTCCGATTGATGCTCCTCGATCCAAGATAGTTTTCGATTGTAAGAAAAACTTACGCGAACGCTGATAAGCTAATTCCGTTGTCAACGGTAAGATAAGCTGTTCCTGGCGAAAACGTCAAAATAAGATGTTTCGAATTCGTAAGGCGTGAATGAGCTGTTTTGAACGGACTTATTTCTCTTGAACTCAAGTGAATTTGATCTTTCCGATACCTCCTAATGATACCAGCCGATCTCAGTGAGTCCGTTCATAACAGCTTATTTGCGCGATATCAATTCTGAACATCTTATCTCGGCGTTTTTCTCAGTAAAAGCTTATCTTGGCGTTCACAACAGAATCATCCTGCTTTGGCATTCCTCGCGGTAACAGCTCATCTTACCGTTGACGATAGAAACAGCTTATCAGCGTTGGCGTTAGTTTCTCACAGAATCAAAGACAATCTTCGATTCAAGAGCATAAATCAGACTTGTACATGTTGGCATGAACCGGCTGAAGTATTCATGTTTTTTCTACATCCAGTCCATGTAAATCACACCTCTGATTCATGCTCCTCAATCAAAGTTAGATTTTGATTTTGTGCATCTCTATCGTGAACGTTAAGACAAGCTGTTACTGGGAGAAACGCCGAAATGAGCTGTTGCGAACAGACTCACTCAGATAAGCTGGTATTACTAGGAGGTATCGAAAACATCAAATTCAACTGAGTTTCGGAGAAATTAGCGATTATTTGGCTTCTCACATTGGGGTTGGTGAAGTCGGAATGAAAGTCGGTGGAGTCGGAGTCAAAGTTGGTGAAGTCGGATTCAAAGTCGGTCTATAAAATATCAAATTCAATCGAGTGCAGGAGAATTTAGCGAGTATTTGGCTTTAAACATTGAAGGCGGTTGAGTCGACCCATAAAACATCATAAAGCGGTCATAGAACTATCCCCTTTATGATGCCAGCTTATCTTGGTGAATCCGTTCTAGACAGCTCATTTGCGCGATACGAATTCTAAACATCTTGTCCCGGGGTTTTCCCCAGTAACAGCTTATCTAACTGTTGACGATAGAAACAGCTTAGCAGCGTTCGCGTTAGTTTTGCACAATATCAAAAACTAACTTTGCTTAGGGAGCATGAGTCAGACGTGTACAAGTTTTCACGGACCGAAGGAATTATCAATGTTTGTGCTCCATCCAGTTCATGTAAGTAACGCGTGTAATTCATGCACCTCAATCGAGGTTAGTTTCTAATTAAGTGGCAAACTGACGCGAACGCTGATTAGCTGTTTCTGTCGTCTACGTCGAGATAAGCTGATACTGCGTCAAATGCCAAGGTAGGCTGATTCTGTGGTGAATGCCGAGATAAGCTGTTACTGGAAGAAACGCCAAGTCAAGATGTTTTGAATTCAAAACGCGCAAGCAAGCTGTCTTGAACAAAATCACTGAGATAAGCTGCTATCATTAGGAGGCATCGAAAACACCGAATTAAATTTAGTCCGGGAGAAACAAATCTGTTTGAAATACCTTATATGCAAAATACGAATTCGAAATATCTTATCTTGGCGTTTTCCCCAGTAACAGCTTCTGTTATTGTTGACGATAGAAACAACCCATCAGCGTTCGCGTTAGTTTTCAACAGGATCCAGAACTAACGTTGATTGAGGAACATGGATCAGACGTTCGATTTACATGGACTGGATGAAGCACGAACATTATCAATTCATTCGGTCCATGTCAACGTGTACACGTCCGATTGATGCTCCTCGATCCAAGATAGTTTTCGATTGTAAGAAAAACTTACGCGAACGCTGATAAGCTAATTCCGTTGTCAACGGTAAGATAAGCTGTTCCTGGCGAAAACGTCAAAATAAGATGTTTCGAATTCGTAAGGCGTGAATGAGCTGTTTTGAACGGACTTATTTCTCTTGAACTCAAGTGAATTTGATCTTTCCGATACCTCCTAATGATACCAGCCGATCTCAGTGAGTCCGTTCATAACAGCTTATTTGCGCGATATCAATTCTGAACATCTTATCTCGGCGTTTTTCTCAGTAAAAGCTTATCTTGGCGTTCACAACAGGATCATCCTGCTTTGGCATTCCTCGCGGTAACAGCTCATCTTTCCGTTGACGATAGAAACAGCTTATCAGCGTTGGCGTTAGTTTCTCACAGAATCAAAGACAATCTTCGATTCAAGAGCATAAATCAGACTTGTACATGTTGGCATGAACCGGCTGAAGTATTCATGTTTTTTCTACATCCAGTCCATGTAAATCACACCTCTGATTCATGCTCCTCAATCAAAGTTAGATTTTGATTTTGTGCATCTCTATCGTGAACGTTAAGACAAGCTGTTACTGGGAGAAACGCCGAAATGAGCTGTTGCGAACAGACTCACTCAGATAAGCTGGTATTACTAGGAGGTATCGAAAACATCAAATTCAACTGAGTTTCGGAGAAATTAGCGATTATTTGGCTTCTCACATTGGGGTTGGTGAAGTCGGAATGAAAGTCGGTGGAGTCGGAGTCAAAGTTGGTGAAGTCGGATTCAAAGTCGGTCTATAAAATATCAAATTCAATCGAGTGCAGGAGAATTTAGCGAGTATTTGGCTTTAAACATTGAAGGCGGTTGAGTCGACCCATAAAACATCATAAAGCGGTCATAGAACTATCCCCTTTATGATGCCAG
Organism: Euura lappo; assembly: GCA_018257835.1. NCBI lineage: Eukaryota > Metazoa > Arthropoda > Insecta > Hymenoptera > Tenthredinidae > Euura > Euura lappo. The sequence goes on from JAEUYN010001077.1 coordinate 4,836, forward strand.
CTTATCTTGGTGAATCCGTTCTAGACAGCTCATTTGCGCGATACGAATTCTAAACATCTTGTCCCGGGGTTTTCCCCAGTAACAGCTTATCTAACTGTTGACGATAGAAACAGCTTAGCAGCGTTCGCGTTAGTTTTGCACAATATCAAAAACTAACTTTGCTTAGGGAGCATGAGTCAGACGTGTACAAGTTTTCACGGACCGAAGGAATTATCAATGTTTGTGCTCCATCCAGTTCATGTAAGTAACGCGTGTAATTCATGCACCTCAATCGAGGTTAGTTTCTAATTAAGTGGCAAACTGACGCGAACGCTGATTAGCTGTTTCTGTCGTCTACGTCGAGATAAGCTGATACTGCGTCAAATGCCAAGGTAGGCTGATTCTGTGGTGAATGCCGAGATAAGCTGTTACTGGAAGAAACGCCAAGTCAAGATGTTTTGAATTCAAAACGCGCAAGCAAGCTGTCTTGAACAAAATCACTGAGATAAGCTGCTATCATTAGGAGGCATCGAAAACATCGAATTAAATTTAGTCCGGGAGAAACAAATCTGTTTGAAATACCTTATATGCAAAATACGAATTCGAAATATCTTATCTTGGCGTTTTCCCCAGTAACAGCTTCTGTTATTGTTGACGATAGAAACAACCCATCAGCGTTCGCGTTAGTTTTCAACAGGATCCAGAACTAACGTTGATTGAGGAACATGGATCAGACGTTCGATTTACATGGACTGGATGAAGCACGAACATTATCAATTCATTCGGTCCATGTCAACGTGTACACGTCCGATTGATGCTCCTCGATCCAAGATAGTTTTCGATTGTAAGAAAAACTTACGCGAACGCTGATAAGCTAATTCCGTTGTCAACGGTAAGATAAGCTGTTCCTGGCGAAAACGTCAAAATAAGATGTTTCGAATTCGTAAGGCGTGAATGAGCTGTTTTGAACGGACTTATTTCTCTTGAACTCAAGTGAATTTGATCTTTCCGATACCTCCTAATGATACCAGCCGATCTCAGTGAGTCCGTTCATAACAGCTTATTTGCGCGATATCAATTCTGAACATCTTATCTCGGCGTTTTTCTCAGTAAAAGCTTATCTTGGCGTTCACAACAGAATCATCCTGCTTTGGCATTCCTCGCGGTAACAGCTCATCTTACCGTTGACGATAGAAACAGCTTATCAGCGTTGGCGTTAGTTTCTCACAGAATCAAAGACAATCTTCGATTCAAGAGCATAAATCAGACTTGTACATGTTGGCATGAACCGACTGAAGTATTCATGTTTTTTCTACATCCAGTCCATGTAAATCACACCTCTGATTCATGCTCCTCAATCAAAGTTAGATTTTGATTTTGTGCATCTCTATCGTGAACGTTAAGACAAGCTGTTACTGGGAGAAACGCCGAAATGAGCTGTTGCGAACAGACTCACTCAGATAAGCTGGTATTACTAGGAGGTATCGAAAACATCAAATTCAACTGAGTTTCGGAGAAATTAGCGATTATTTGGCTTCTCACATTGGGGTTGGTGAAGTCGGAATGAAAGTCGGTGGAGTCGGAGTCAAAGTTGGTGAAGTCGGATTCAAAGTCGGTCTATAAAATATCAAATTCAATCGAGTGCAGGAGAATTTAGCGAGTATTTGGCTTTAAACATTGAAGGCGGTTGAGTCGACCCATAAAACATCATAAAGCGTTCATAGAACTATCCCCTTTATGATGCCAGCTTATCTTGGTAAATCCGTTCTAGACAGCTCATATGCGCGATACGAATTCTAAACATCTTGTCCCGGGGTTTTCCCCAGTAACAGCTTATCTAACTGTTGACGATAGAAACAGCTTAGCAGCGTTCGCGTTAGTTTTGCACAATATCAAAAACTAACTTTGCTTAGGGAGCATGAGTCAGACGTGTACAAGTTTTCACGGACCGAAGGAATTATCAATGTTTGTGCTCCATCCAGTTCATGTAAGTAACGCGTGTAATTCATGCACCTCAATCGAGGTTAGTTTCTAATTAAGTGGCAAACTGACGCGAACGCTGATTAGCTGTTTCTGTCGTCTACGTCGAGATAAGCTGATACTGCGTCAAATGCCAAGGTAGGCTGATTCTGTGGTGAATGCCGAGATAAGCTGTTACTGGAAGAAACGCCAAGTCAAGATGTTTTGAATTCAAAACGCGCAAGCAAGCTGTCTTGAACAAAATCACTGAGATAAGCTGCTATCATTAGGAGGCATCGAAAACACCGAATTAAATTTAGTCCGGGAGAAACAAATCTGTTTGAAATACCTTATATGCAAAATACGAATTCGAAATATCTTATCTTGGCGTTTTCCCCAGTAACAGCTTCTGTTATTGTTGACGATGGAAACAACTCATCAGCGTTCGCGTTAGTTTTCAACAGGATCCAGAACTAACTTTGATTGAGGAGCATGGATCAGACGTTCGATTTACATGGACTGGATGAAGCACGAACATTATCAATTCATTCGGTCCATGTCAACGTGTACACGTCCGATTGATGCTCCTCGATCCAAGATAGTTTTCGATTGTAAGAAAAACTTACGCGAACGCTGATAAGCTAATTCCGTTGTCAACAGTAAGATAAGCTGTTCCTAGCGAAAACGTCAAAATAAGATGTTTCGAATTCGTAAGGTGAATGAGATGTTTTGAACGGACTTATTTCTCTTGAACTCAAGTGAATTTGATGTTTCCGATACCTCCTAATGATACCAGCCGATCTCAGTGAGTCCGTTCATAACAGCTTATTGCGCGATATCAATTCTGAACATCTTATCTCGGCGTTTTTCTCAGTAAAAGCTTATCTTGGCGTTCACAACAGAATCATCCTGCTTTGGCATTCCTCGCGGTAACAGCTCATCTTACCGTTGACGATAGAAACAGCTTATCAGCGTTGGCGTTAGTTTCTCACAGAATCACAGAAAATCTTCGATTCAAGAGCATAAATCAGACTTGTACATGTTGGCATGAACCGGCTGAAGTATTCATGTTTTTTTCTGCATCCAGTCCATGTAAATCACACCTCTGATTCATGCTCCTCAATCAAAGTTAGATTTTGATTTTGTGCATCTCTATCGTGAACGTCAAGACAAGCTGTTACTGGGAGAAACGCCGAAATGAGCTGTTGCGAACAGACTCACTCAGATAAGCTGGTATTACTAGGAGGTATCGAAAACATCAAATTCAACTGAGTTTCGGAGAAATTAGCGATTATTTGGCTTCTCACATTGGGGTTGGTGAAGTCGGAATGAAAGACGGTGGAGTCGGAGTCAAAGTTGGTGAAGTCGGATTCAAAGTCGGTCTATAAAATATCAAATTCGATCGAGTGCAGGAGAATTTAGCGAGTATTTGGCTTTAAACATTGAAGGCGGTTGAGTCGACCCATAAAACATCATAAAGCGGTCATAGAACTATCCCCTTTATGATGCCAGCTTATCTTGGTGAATCCGTTCTAGACAGCTCATTTGCGCGATACGAATTCTAAACATCTTGTCCCGGGGTTTTCCCCAGTAACAGCTTATCTAACTGTTGACGATAGAAACAGCTTAGCAGCGTTCGCGTTAGTTTTGCACAATATCAAAAACTAACTTTGCTTAGGGAGCATGAGTCAGACGTGTACAAGTTTTCACGGACCGAAGGAATTATCAATGTTTGTGCTCCATCCAGTTCATGTAAGTAACGCGTGTAATTCATGCACCTCAATCGAGGTTAGTTTCTAATTAAGTGGCAAACTGACGCGAACGCTGATTAGCTGTTTCTGTCGTCTACGTTGAGATAAGCTGATACTGCGTCAAATGCCAAGGTAGGCTGATTCTGTGGTGAATGCCGAGATAAGCTGTTACTGGAAGAAACGCCAAGTCAAGATGTTTTGAATTCAAAACGCGCAAGCAAGCTGTCTTGAACAAAATCACTGAGATAAGCTGGTATCATTAGGAGGCATCGAAAACATCGAATTAAATTTAGTCCGGGAGAAACAAATCTGTTTGAAATACCTTATATGCAAAATACGAATTCGAAATATCTTATCTTGGCGTTTTCCCCAGTAACAGCTTCTGTTATTGTTGACGATGGAAACAACTCATCAGCGTTCGCGTTAGTTTTCAACAGGATCCAGAACTAACTTTGATTGAGGAGCATGGATCAGACGTTCGATTTACATGGACTGGATGAAGCACGAACATTATCAATTCATTCGGTCCATATCAACGTGTACACGTCCGATTGATGCTCCTCGATTCAAGATAGTTTTCGATTGTAAGAAAAACTTACGCGAACGCTGATAAGCTAATTCCGTTGTCAACAGTAAGATAAGCTGTTCCTAGCGAAAACGTCAAAATAAGATGTTTCGAATTCGTAAGGTGAATGAGATGTTTTGAACGGACTTATTTCTCTTGAACTCAAGTGAATTTGATGTTTCCGATACCTCCTAATGATACCAGCCGATCTCAGTGAGTCCGTTCATAACAGCTTATTGCGCGATATCAATTCTGAACATCTTATCTCGGCGTTTTTCTCAGTAAAAGCTTATCTTGGCGTTCACAACAGAATCATCCTGCTTTGGCATTCCTCGCGGTAACAGCTCATCTTACCGTTGACGATAGAAACAGCTTATCAGCGTTGGCGTTAGTTTCTCACAGAATCACAGAAAATCTTCGATTCAAGAGCATAAATCAGACTTGTACATGTTGGCATGAACCGGCTGAAGTATTCATGTTTTTTCTGCATCCAGTCCATGTAAATCACACCTCTGATTCATGCTCCTCAATCAAAGTTAGATTTTGATTTTGTGCATCTCTATCGTGAACGTCAAGACAAGCTGTTACTGGGAGAAACGCCGAAATGAGCTGTTGCGAACAGACTCACTCAGATAAGCTGGCATTACTAGGAGGTATCGAAAACATCAAATTCAACTGAGTTTCGGAGAAATTAGCGATTATTTGGCTTCTCACATTGGGGTTGGTGAAGTCGGAATGAAAGACGGTGGAGTCGGAGTCAAAGTTGGTGAAGTCGGATTCAAAGTCGGTCTATAAAATATCAAATTCGATCGAGTGCAGGAGAATTTAGCGAGTATTTGGCTTTAAACATTGAAGGCGGTTGAGTCGACCCATAAAACATCATAAAGCTTTCATAGAACTATCCCCTTTATGATGCCAGCTTATCTTGGTAAATCCGTTCTAGACAGCTCATATGCGCGATACGAATTCTAAACATCTTGTCCCGGGGTTTTCCCCAGTAACAGCTTATCTAACTGTTGACGATAGAAACAGCTTAGCAGCGTTCGCGTTACCCTACTGAAAAAGTTCACGTGATAAATGTCATGAAAAAGTAGGTAATTAATCATGTGGTAAATCGTATGCTCTTATGGAAGATTTCAGGTTCACATTTATTACCTGATTTATTATATGATTTATCATGTGATTTCTTACATGGGTCTATTTTTTTGTGTAAAATGCATACTTAATTTCATAATTTATCATATGATTTGTTACATGATGATATTTTACGATGGAAGAAGAAAAAAAAGTTGAACCTGGGCTGGGATCGAACCGACGACCATCGGATTCGGAAGCAGACACGCTACCGACCGCGCTACGACACTTGATATAATATGTATACAGTTTTAGACTTATCAACCTCAGCCGATACAAAGGAACTTGAATTCAACTTCCAATCACATCAAAGCTTATAAACCAAAACCTGTGACTATCTTACATCAGAGGGCGTAGCTCAGACGGTAGCGTGTCTGCTTCCGAATCCGACGGTCGTCGGTTCGATCCCAGCCCAGGTTCAACTTTTTTTTCTTCTTCCATCGTAAAATATCATCATGTAACAAATCATATGATAAATTATGAAATTAAGTATGCATTTTACACAAAAAAATAGACCCATGTAAGAAATCACATGATAAATCATATAATAAATCAGGTAATAAATGTGAACCTGAAATCTTCCATAAGAGCATACGATTTACCACATGATTAATTACCTACTTTTTTATGACATTTATGACCTGAACTTTTTCAGTAGGGAATGCAGTAAAATAAATTCACAAATGAAACCATTCGAGCTACTGTAAGAAAAAAAAACCATAAAATTATAAGCTTTTCGTACTCGTGGCTGGCCCATGAAAAAATGTTTGTTACACTCGTCACGAGAAAATTAATGGTAGAACAATAAAAAAAATTAATTGCATATTTATTATCTGCAGTGGACATAAAAATATGTATACGTGAAAGATAAAAAAAATTGTGTAATTCGAATAAACACCTCGTGCCTTTTTATTCATATCACGAAAATTTGGATTATAATTCAAATTAAAATTCAGCTGACGAAATGTACTATGATCGAACGGTCAGAATGCGCGTCAAGAAATAATTTTCGCAACATCTGGAACTACGGTGTGGTTGACGTACACGCGGAAATGATTTGCTGATCAATTTGGCGAAAAAATTGTATGCCTTAGAACCGTTACTAACGTTGGTCAAATTATTTGTAAAATTATGAGCCAAGAATTATTACCAAATGCGCACGCGTATGTCATAAACTGCAAGCACGTCGTGCAGAATTATCGCCTTATGCCTATAATGCCTCTTGCACGCATTTTTTTATATACCAGGAAGTTAACGTGTGATCTGGGTATAAAAGGAGGTGTCAGCCATGGGGAAGTTTGATTTTGAATTCTGAGAGTGCATAAAAGAGTCGTCCGAAGTGAATCAAATTCTATTCGACGTTGAAATCAGTGATTCTATCACTGCAGAAAATCATACAGATCGTCGAATCAGAGAGAGCAACTTTCTTCGACCATCATGTTGGACAAGATTTTAGTCCTAATCTTCCTGGCTGGCGGTGCCATCGCCATCAACACAACCGTGACCGTCGGCAAATTGGGAGACGTGATCGGATCTAAAGAAGCCACGGCGTGGACCAACAGAACTATCTTCTCCTTCAAGGGGATTCCGTACGCCGAAGCACCGATAGACGGTTTGAGATTCAAGGTGAGTGACGATTACAGAACTTCCAAGGTGATCACATCTTTGCTACAGTTGCTTGAATTGATATTGAAATCATCCACAGCCCCCAGTCAGTGTGACCACCTGGAACGGAACTCTGAATGGCACAAGCTATGGAAATGTTTGCGCACAATCTCGGAAATTTCTACCATCTTCGGTTATCGATAGCGAGGATTGTTTGACGCTGAACGTCTTCGTGCCGGAGGTAGCTTTGATACGATTGAAATGAACGCAGACTATCAAGAGTGTATTGAATTATTTCCTCATGTTCACGTCTCTGAACTTCAAGGTCAGCAAAGCAGCCGCAACTTTGCCGGTGATGATATACCTTCACGGAGGGGCATTCAAGGCCGGATGGGCTTCACTATTCAGGTCGAATTATCTTCTGGAAGAAGATGTGATCCTGGTGGTGCCCCAATTCCGTCTGGGGCCATTGGGTAAGCGGTCGAAACAGCTTGAGAAAATGTCCAATTGGAACGTTGCTGCTGCGACATATATTAAATGACGATTGGGTTGTGACGACATGCATCGTTCTAGGTCTCCTGTGTCTTCAAACCGACGAAATCCCCGGCAACCTTCACTTCCTGGACCAGATAATGGCGATGAAATGGGTCCAGGACAACATTGGCTACTTTGGAGGTGACCCGCATCAGGTGACGCTGTGGGGTCAGAGTTCCGGTGCAGCAGCGGTGAACCTCCACCAGCTCAGTCCTCTCTCGAAGGGACTCTTCCAACAAGCGATCGTCCAGAGCGGATCAGCGTTCACGCCGTGGGTGATGGACTACACGCCTCTTGATACTGCCGCGAAGTTAGGAGCCATCGTCGGGTGCAAACAGACCGACGTCGCGGCACTGGCCACCTGCTTCAAGGGGTTACCGGCCAGGACGATAGTCGACGGATTCGAGACGTATTTGGTAAGTGGACGGAGCGAATGTCGTCAAGATCCGAGTGACGAATGACTTTCTACAGGGTACGTACACGGTAGAAGGACTCCAAAAGATCGGGGGACACAGAGCCGTCATTCAGGCTGCAGGTACTCAAAAGTTCCTCGTAGAAGATCCATCGACGTTGCTCGGCAGGTCGGAATACACGCAAATGCCGATGATGGGGGGTGTGGTGAAGCAGGAAGGAGACTGGCCTCTTTCGTGTGAGTGTCATTGATGGTTATACATCCGAGTTGTCTTCGTCGGTTTTGCGTGCACAATGTCAAAAGCTCTTTCCTCCCATTCTTTCAGTATATTACTCGAGTTATCTTGTGTCACGTGGACTAGTCAACAACTCGGCCTTTCTCACGTACAATCTCACCTCTTTTCTCATATCTCGTATGGGTAAGTGAATTGTTCTCCAAGCTCTTCGTTCGCGGTAGGTCAATAACTGAGAATATGTCCACAGGTGTAAGCGATGAAACGGGTGGAGTTTCTCATACGTTCATTAAAACGTACTTTGAAAACATTAAATTGGGCAATTTCACAGAGATGCTTCCAGGAATTATTGACGTAAGTTATATCGAACATTTTAATCCTCGTGCTTCTTTTCAGTTCGATACTAATTGAATAATTCTACTCTACTTCTCAGATGCTCGGTGTCCTCGCCTTCAAGGCTGGAGTTTTCAAAATGATGCAGGCAAACAGTCAGTTGAACACCTCGTACCTTTACAGCTTTGGATACTCCGGCGCGAACTCTCTTCGCCCCTCTTACGGCTTGCCTTTTCTCAGCGGCGTCGGTCATGGTGACGATAACAACTACTTATTCCCTTTTTCGACTTTGTCTGGTTACGACATCACGGTGGCTCAGCGCATGGTTTCGTTATTCACGAGTTTTGCAATCACTGGGTAAGAGGGCGACGTAATTGTCTGCGTGTTTTTTCATAGATCGAGAAAACCCTTTTACCAATTTCTATTCTTTCTTCGTTTCACCTGCGACAGAAAACCTACAGCCGATAAGACAACGGCGAAACCGATGGACGCCGCCTTCGGTCCTTACCTGACAATTGGCCGACAACTTCACTTCGCCAAGTACTTTTTATCCCAGTACACCATATCAGCGAGAGAGGGTTTTGAATTCGCTTTTAGCAACGGCCCTCTTGTAGCTGGGACCGAGGCAGAGCAGATACCCTAAACACTAATTCGGACATACGATATAAAATATCGATTAAAGCTTTATCAAAAGATCTGATAAAGCAAGAATTAGGTCATATGATTGAACAACGCCTAATTTTATTCAACATATGTATCAGAAATTTGTTCACTTTTTCATAGATGTAAGACAATAATAAATTTCAAACTGCAACTTCGTGTAACTTTGGTATCCCCGAAATCATGCGCTCCATTGAAGAACAATTACCTCGATAATTATTACAGGTTCTCATAATACCCAGGGTGCCGTAAGAACCCCAGTTGCCACTAAGTCATCCTAGTCCCCTGTGCGAATTTCGTTTCCAATTAATTAGGCGAACAACATTTTTAACTCATTGTAGGCGTCAAATTCTGTATGACTGGCAATGAATCTACTTGGTACGCCTTATCGTTAGCCGCTTTTATATTATAGATGACCCGAAAAAGTCGTAAGTTTGACACCCTTCATCGTGAAATGAAATTAACCTCATTAGCATCGAAAATCGAGTTTCAGAAATTATAAGGATTATTGTGGCGTGAAGTAACCGTTTTTCAGACTTGGTTATAGTTTCAGTATATAAAAAGTATTTTTTGCTGATAACCGGCGTAACAAGTCTTCATAGCCACGGTGAGACGCTTTGAGAAAAGACGCTGGGTTTTTTTCCTCCAATCAAGAGCCTTAGATTCCGCGTTATTTGCTCAACTGTATTTACAAAGTGAGAAAACAGAGGCCTCAAGAAATTATTGTAGTCAACCTCGTTAGCCCAGGTAATCGCAGTAAGAAGCATATATTCCAGCACCGCGCGGTGGTCACGTCACTCGTTCCTGGACTGCGGCTGGACCAATACCTCCCAGTGATTCAGGTGTTAACCAAACTCTGAACAGAAGAGGAAGTTGGAAACAATTTTAAAATAATTGCAGCTTTGCCCATTCAACTTATATTTCGATTAATATTGGTGAACACCTGCTTCTCCTACTTTACTTCCGCAGCTTCTTCACATAATTCTTTTTGGGATTCTCCTCAGAGTCAAATGACAATCCGTCATGATTGATATAATATTGACCATATTGACCGAATTAAAAGATCAACAAAATCTAACTGGGTCCCCTGCATTATGAAAATTTCACCCCAAAGTTAGAGTGAACCTTTCACTCCCCTATCGAAAATGTAGACGTCGTCACGACGTCGTAAGTTACGTCAAAATCGCATTCCGAAACTACGCCAAGTCCCACATATAAAACGACGTCGTATACTAGATATGAATTTGGAACCGCAAATTACGTCCTATGCGACGTAAGTTTCGACGTCGTTTACGATGTATGTATGATCGTACGTTTAATCAGCTATTTAGCTCGAATCATCAGCTCGTTCCCGAGTCGGATTTAGCGCCTACTTAGAGCCTCAATCTTGTCCGTTGGGAGGTTTTCTGAGGATCTAAAGAGGTTCATTTTGTATAGGTATTGAAACCCTTTTTTGCGCCTAAAATTCGTAGATACCAGAATAAATGCAGCATTTTAGGTTCAAGTGAGAATCTCACGAGAACCTCTTATGTTAGCCCCTCCACATCCTCAGATCACGTATTGGAATCATGCAGAAATCATGTTACTGGACCGATAGACGTATATTTAGAAAAAAAAATCGAATATTGTGTCATCAAAAGTCATCATGATCCACATTTCGTGTAATTGTACATTAAAACAATTTTATGTGGAAAAACGGACTCTTTTGTTTTAAAAGTTTTAATGAACAACCTGCGGAGTCCATCCTTAGAAGAAGATTCTTTCATTATATTCAACATTTTTTTGCATCCTGCAAATGTATTGTACATGTTGCTGAAAAAGTACTTTTATTAACCTTACAACTATAAATGAACATACAATCATGTAGAAATTTAAAACAAATTATAAATAAACTATACGTAATTTATATATAATTTATACGTACCCGGGGAAAAAAGTCTATAATATAATTATATGTAACTGACCAAATATGATCATATCCGAAAAATGGCTCCACCTAATCATGTATGATCATATCGCACCCCTAGCACAATAGTGGAGCAAGTCCAAATTTTCGAATTTTCGTTTTATTGCTGAATATTACTCGTCTTCATATCTGATCATTTAGAGACTCATATATAATGATGTATAATTATATACAATATACTAGGGGGGCTTCGCCCCCCTGCGCGCTTTGCGCGCCAACCCCCCGATTCAGGTTGATATTATGCAATATCGTTCTAGATAGTGAAAAAAAAGTTGAAAAGAGAATTAAAAAATGTATATGGAATGAAAAAAGAGTGATTTTTTTTTTCAAAGTCGCCACGATGTGTGCTACGCACGCGAAATATGTTAAGCTTGTACAGGGTTTCTAAGGGATTCACTATGTACCGGGTGTCCCATTTTAATCTTACACCTGATTTATCTCGGAAAGTACTGCTCGGATCGAGTAATAAGTAATATTAAACTTTCAGGATTTGGAGGGGGACGTTCAAAAATAATTTTTTCAATTTTTTCTAATAACAAATGGTGGCGTAAAAATGGAAAACATGTTTTTTTTAAATGAACATGACTTGTTTTGTTCAACAAAAAATTTGTTAGGTGAAACCTAACAACTTTTGTAGGAAACATTTTTCAATTGTTATTAACAATTGTCCGTGTTTGGCGTGTGTGTGTGTGTGTGCATGTATGCATACATTTCTGATGGACATTTCCGGCATCCTAATCGAGGATTCTGTGTCCTTATCGTAAACACGATACGAAACTATCATCGACCATTGACAAGCCAACATTTGTTTGTCTGGCTGAATTCGTTATCGACACGAACGTGGTTCATTTTGTGCCATGTGAGGCTGATCTTCATCTTCGATATGGTCTATAATCCATCGCCATGAAAACTTAGTAAGACGAATAAGTTGTGCTACAATTAGACTCACATCTGTATAGTTTACGCCTCGAAATGGCCCAAGGGGTTATCATCTCGACCCGAGATAACGAACATCTCGTACTCGTGGCTGAACTTGAAACTGTGAAGCGGACCCTCGCCGCCAGTGCGTACCAGCGGTTCAAATAACGTCTTAGACCAAATAATTCGATTCACGTAACCATGTAGTCGTTCGACGTATCAGACTCCATCAAGCTCGTAGTCATGCTGACCGAAATCGTTGCTCTGGTCCTTCTGATCGATCGACTTAATTGCATGAGTACAAACGTGACAGTCGACGGATTGGGAAACGTTATCGGCACTCGGGAAATCATCAAGTGGTCGAACAGGACGATATACGCTTTCAGAGGTATTCCGTACGCTGAACCACCGGTTGGTGACTTGAGATTCAGAGTGAGTTGGGCGTCATTCTTATCACAGTGAATATAGGATCACTAGCTTGACTGTAATCACTGGTATTGCATCATCACAGCCACCGGTGAAGATCGCCAATTGGAACGGAGAATTGAATGGAACGAAATTCGGAAATGTGTGTCCGCAAAATCCCCACAGTGCGACGATACTGGGGCTCTCTGGTACCGACGAGGACTGTCTCACGCTGAACGTTTACGTTCCAGAGGTATATATGTGGCGCAACTGCCCAGGTAGCACACTTCTGTCCCTTTATGAACTCAATGGAAAACGAAAAACGTCTAGACTGTCTTATGTCAAGCCAATAGTTGACTATACGCTGGAAAAATGTTCACGAGTGTGAAAAGTCCGTCCAAAGTACGTCCAATGATAGTCAACGTCAGGATGAGTCTGCTCCCTGGGTCGAGTATCACGAATCGACCTCCCGCCCTCTATGATGCACTGGTCTATTTACTGTGACTTATGATCCAGTCCTTCGACTACATATGTATCACGATCCGGGCCTTTCATAGTTTAAACCATCCACAATGTCACCCCAGGTCGAAGATGGTCGCTCAGGATTGCCAGTGATGATCTTCCTCCATGGAGGATCGTTCATGATTGGTTTCGCGCAGACATCCGAGCCCCACTACATCCTGGAGGAAGACGTGATCCTCGTGGTGCCTCAGTTCCGCCTGGGTCCGTTCGGTGGGTACATATTCCAAAGCTCATAATGACAGAAATTGGCGTCTTATTTTCCACAAGCATGGGCAGGCACCCCTCCAGGGGTCGAATTACGTAATTAATGAGAGGAAAATGGTTGTCCATTCCAGGTCTTTTGTGCTTACAAACCGACGAGGTTCCCGGGAACGTTCAGTTCCTGGATCAGATAATGGCGATGCAGTGGGTCCAAGATCACGTCCACCACTTCGGCGGTGACGCTGATAGAGTGACGTTGTTCGGTCAGAGTTCTGGAGCGGCGTCTGTGAACCTTCATCAGTTCAGTCCACTGTCGAGGGGACTTTTTCATCGAGCCATTTTGCAGAGCGGATCCGCATTCGCTGGGTGGGCGATCGACTACGATCCCGTTGAGTCCGCCAGGAATATGGGAAGGATGGTTGATTGCAACCAGACGGACGTCGGGAGCCTCGCAGCTTGTCTCAAGTCCCTCGACGTAGAGAAAATTCTCGACAGCTTCAATACTTTCATAGTGAGTATAATTATATTAATTCAGTTGTTAAATCGACGCACATTGGTTCCAAATGGCCTAAGAGCAGCGTAAAATAGCAAAAATTCGACTTACTAAACAAAATTGTGTAATTTGTCTGAATATATCTGTTTGAGAATCTCACACATAATTATATTTGTGAGAATAGTAGAAATCTCAATTTGGAGAAACTTGGTGTATTCTTTGATGAATAATTGAATCTGCCTCAATGTGACGTATTTTCTAGTTATTTGAAGTACAGTTTTTATCAAAAATCGTCTATAGTTGAAGGATAGAATTTTTCCGCTTCAATATGTATTCATATGTCATTTAATAGATTGTGTAACTACAGCAAACCAACAGGAATCACTCTGAAAACTTTTGGATATGAAAATAAATTTTTTTTAATATGAGGAAAAAATTATTTCGTGCTCCACTAGCAGCTACCCTTGTGTCGGTGAATTTTTATGGAAACTAATGAACATCTTGAAGCGAAAAAAGGCCAACCCTTAAACTATCGATTGGTTTCGATCAGAATTATGTCAAACAACCGAAAAATATGATACATTAAGGCATATGAATCAATTATTATAACCCGGCTATATCAGAATTTTCTTGAAAACCCGGCTATCCCAGAATTTCAATAATTGAATGACCGAAAATCGTGGGACGCACCAATTTTTCAATTTCAAGTTTCGATATCGATAAACGATTCTCTATTTACTCAGTGGCTGCGGAAGCTCGTCCACATCTTGATAATTAGTTTCGAAACTGTAACATCGTCTTCCGATATATCGTCGAAAATTGGAAAAATATAGAGAAGATCATCCCCGTGAGGCACTGCTTCGTCGATTTGTAATATCGGTGAATATTTCCACGTCGATTTTGTCCCGAAATAGTGAAAGGTGTACAGATACGTCGCGTAGAGACGACTGCTTGCCCGTAACATCCTAAAAAGTCCGGCTTTGATCGTGAGAAGACCGCAGATCTGAATTGAGGGATTCGAATTTCGCGGGTCATCAATAAATCCACTATTTGCGTCACGATCTTTTTTCAATCCTACAATGCTACTATGATACAAATTTCAGGACTTTCATTTCACCGAAGGCTACTATACCGCATCCTGGGGCAATAAGGCGGTCATTCAGACTGCCGGAACTCAGAGATTCCTCGAGGAGGATCCTTCGGATTTGCTCGAGAGGAAGGAATACAACCAAATGCCGATGATGGGAGGCATCACGAGACACGAAGGAAGCCTCACACTGGCAGGTAGCTGGGCGTCTAGCTTCAACAATTTTATGTCTCATTCTTATCTGAAACAGAATTTGTTCTCGTCCCTTTCAAGTAATTTACTACAATACCCTGCTGATCACCGGGGTCGCCAATGACACCGAGTTCATGAGGAACGATTTGGTGCGTCATATCACAAAGTACTTTGGTAAGTTGTGAGAATCTAGACTAAGATTTATCTTGCGATTCGTGATATGATCGTGAAGATCGACGGATTTGTGGAACCCCGAACAGCTGTTATAACAATCGAACCTTGTCGTCGGAAAACTTAAATCAGCTGAGGTGGTAGCGTCCGAGGGGGAAATTACTCAAGATTTGACGGACAGATTATTTTTTTTAGTGAAATAATTCAAATTATTTGATTTAGTTCAATTTTTTTCCCAAATTTCAAGATATTTCTTTCATTTCAAGTAATTTTTTTTTTCAAACTGATTTTTTTACTCCTAATCGAGTTTTTTTTTTTTTAATATTTCATTCATTTTCTCAGTTACTTTTCCCATTATGTCATTCATTATTGCAGCTATTTCTCATTATTTCAGTTATTTCTCATTATTTCAGCTATTTCTTATTACTTCAGTTATTTTCACGGTTATTTTTCATTATTTAATCCATTTTCTCAGTTACTTTTTATTATTTCTCAATATTTCACGAGCTATTGACACGTTATTTCAACGAGTTATTTCCCCCTCGGTGGCGTCACTGGTTCAAAATCCAGGGAACGTGGGTTCGATCCTCATTCAGGACAATTTTTCTATCTTCCTTAATCCTTATTACGAGACATTAGAAGATATTATTTTTATCCCACCAGAATACGATCATATCACCATATCAAATGTAACTTCCGTATAGATTATTAAAAAAAAAATATGTACATTGAACAGGGGAAAAGGACCAGACGGGGGGACTGACGCAGACATTGATGAACGCGTATTTCCGAGAAGAGGAGGTTGGAAATTTTACGAAAATGATTCCCGGACTGATCGACGTGAGTAGGATTGAAAAAAGATCGTGACTCAAATAGTGAATTTATTGATAACCAGCGAAATTCGAATCCGTCAATTCAGATCTGCGGTCTTCTCACGATCAAAGCCGGACTTTTCAGGATGTTACAAGCAAATAGTCGTCTCAACGCGACGTATCTGTACACCTTTGACTATTTCGGGACAAAATCGACGTGGAAATATTCACCGATATTACAAATCGACGAAGCAGTGCCTCACGGTGATGATCTTCTCTATATTTTTCCAATTTTCGACGATATATCGGAAGACGATGTTACAGTTTCGAAACGAATGATTAAGATGTGGACGAGCTTTGCAGCAACTGGGTAAATAGAGAATTGTTTATCGATATCGAAACTAGAAATTTGAAAATTGGTGCGTCCCCACGATTTTTTTATTTTCATCCTTTTTTCAATAATTTCTTTATCAATTTCTCTGATATAGAAAACCAGTCACCGATGGCGATATTTGGAAACCTATGACCACCCCCTTCGGTCCTTATCTAATCATCGACGATCAAATTTCACACGGTACTAATTACCTAGCCGCTCACACAGGGACTGTCGGCTTATAACCAATAGCAAGAGAGGAGGAGAAACACTACTGCGCGATTTATAATGGAGGGCAAAATGTACAATTGATAATGACGATTGCTAATGAATCAATAAATGATCGATCCAGTGTCGAAATAACAATCGGTAGTAAAACATATGCGATCTTCGAGACCCAAACAAAAAAGTGAATACACATCCTTCTTTGTTATGAAGAAAAAAGACTCTACAAGTAACAATTCTCGGTACATAGAAACGTTAGAATTGTGATCAATAACCAGAACTAGAATTTTAACAAAATTGTAAAAACCTGTCGATCACAGGATTGGACAAAAAAAATATATATATATTTTTACGGCACAGGCATTAAAAAGTCACTTTTTTACGGCTGTCTTCGTTCCGGCAAGTGGCACTTTATACCGCTAAGTTCAAAGTTGCTGGATAAAGTCTTTATTCCGCAACTTTGATGCGCAGTTCGAAGTGCGGGGGTCGGGTCGGAATTCCGAAAATTCAAAGCGCCGAAAGTATAAAATACCGATTTTCAAAATACCGAACTCAAATGTTCATACTGTGTACTATAACGAACGGTCAAATACCCGGCAGACAGAATCGAGTACACGGTACGGCCCGCGCATACCAGGATCCAGCTTGCTTGTGACTTGTGTGTTTTTTATTACGAATACCATATCATCGATTTGAAACTTGCGGGGTGGCTTGCGGCGCTGATTGACGGATGCGTCTTGACGAACTTGGTTGTCTTTAAGGACGTTGCCTATAATACCCCCGCGCATACAGGCTCTCGCTATATTGAATTTATCTACGATGTCATTAAAGATATCGCAATTCTCTTCGAAGCATTTTGAAGACAAAAGAAGGATCTATGTCGTGACGTAGGCCGATTTTGGAATTTCGTTTCAAATTTTCCAAAAAACGTTGTCGAAAGTAGGCATATTTTGCGACCTGCTACAGCGAAGACTAGACATTTATTGGAAAATCGGGCTACGTCACGACATAGATGCGTCCTTTACCTTCAATTTGAGCCCGAAATCAATACAATCGTACATAAGACTAGCGAGAAAACTTGTATGAGCCGAGGCAGAAATCGCGATTTTTTCGCCCGGAGCAGCCAATCCCGAGGGCCTATCCCTACTCCGTCGTAGCCCCGGGAGTCGGTCCCAACCGTTATCCCCTCCACTTTCGCGCGGGAAGCCAAATTCTCCCGCGCTGGCTCACTAGGCAACGTCCTTAAGGTTGTTTTCTGTTTAGTGATGTTCACTATGAGCTGGAGTTTCCACCGCACGTTGGACCACTCCAATTGCTTGTGGTTTACTTCGATTCTTATCAAGTTTAGCACCGTACGACAGTATCTCTCGTCTTGTCCGTTTGCCTGGTGCATTCCAGGGGTTATAAGGTGGATGTCCGATCCAAGCTCACAACAGTGATCCACTGGGTGAATTCGTGGTTGTCAAACATTCGTCCACGCGCGATCGGCTACTATCAGTTTTGGTGTACCGAAGAGAGAGATAGCGTTGGTGATTACTCGTTTGAGTTCGGCCAGGTCTTGCCTGTAGATTGGGTACATAAGACAGTATTTAGAAAAGGCGTCTACCAAGATCAGTACGAATTTGTATCCGTTCGATTCAGTCAGAGGCCCGAGTGCGTCGATGTGAATGGTGTCGAATGGGAGGTCAGGCTTGTCCCATGACGTAATGGGTTGTAGCGGGGCTCTTGGGTGTTTTTTGTGAGAAAGGCAAAGGCGTCATTCAAGTATTACGTAACGCTATTTTTGACCATTTTTGACCCCCCTCCCCATAGTAACACATAGTAACAGTTGCTCCTCCCCCGCCCCTAAGATTATGACAAAGCGCTGAAATAAACGAGGTCGTCGAATAGGTGAGGTCGATAAATGAAGAGTCGATCGAATTGTGAGAAAACGTCAAATAACCGAGGTCGTCGAATAAGCGAGGTCAATCAGATAAAGATCGAATAAGCGAGGTCAATCTGATAAAGAGAGATGGTTGAACAAGTGAGGTCGTTAAATAGGCGAGGTCGTCGAATAGGGAAGGTCGATTAAATGAAGAGAAATGGTCAAATAAGTGAGGTCGTCGAATCAGCAAGCTCAATCAGATAAAGAGAGATCGTTGAACAAGTGAGGTCGTTAAATAGGCGAGGTCAATCAAATAAAGAGAGATCGTCGAATAATCGAGGTCAATCGAATAAAGACTGTTGTTGTTGGTGGTTTGCTGTCGGTAACTTTGCTGTCAATAATATAGGATCATATTATTGAAACTATGGGGGATAAAAATTGAGAGAAAATAATATTGATAATAACCGGAGACTAGACAAAAAAAAAGACTTGAAAAATCGAATTCTGTTCCCTCTTCGTCACACTCACACGTTGTACACATTTTGACAAGGGTTTATTAACTTTTCTTTTTTTTTTGCTTTTTTTTATTATAGTGTATTTTTTAATCAATTATTATACATGTATTATGAAAATAAATAATAACACAGTTTATTTTATATAGGTATTTGTATATATGTATATGTATATGTATAGATAGATTTTCTTTTTTCCCTCTGTTTTGTTTTATACAACACAATAATATGATTGATAATTATGTAAGTACCACCGAAGAAATACGTATAGTTTACTAATTATTATTCTTTCTATCCATAATCAATAATTAAGAATTCCATGAAAATAAAAATAATATATTTGATAGCCAAACACTTTCATGGCACTGTAATAGCGTTGATTGGCTTTTAACACAAGCAGTAGTAGTGATTTGAAAATAACAATAAGTACAATCAATAAGTATAACATATATAGTATATTAAAACTTTATTTTTCGATTAAATTCTTTTCCTCGATAATTAATCTCACGCTTCTTCTTTTTTACCTCCTCGTGTTTTTTTCCCCCTCAATTCTTTCATTTAGGTATCGACAGTCGAGTAATTAGTGTTCGTAATTTTTTTTTTTTTTTAGTTATCCACCTTTTTAGTATTATTTAACGATTTTTTTTTCTCTATCATCAACTTGGTTAAACATTATTCTTTCTTTTTTTTTTTTGTTTCTTACAAATTTAATAAGTGATAACCGCGATGAACAATAAACGTAATGTATCTCATCTTTTCGAAAGTATTTTATTAGTATATATTTCTTTTTATTTTTTTTTTTCTTTATTTTTGTTCTTTTCTAGTATTTATTCTTTTATCTATATAAAACTATGAAATTTTTCCCAATTTTCTAATCAATTTGAATTACGTTATGATGACGATTTACGTATAGATATGGGGCTGTCCACGTCAATTCACCTAGGCTCGTGACCGCAACTTTTTTGATTTGCTCCATAATTTTTTTTATCGTTGTACTTGCTCTGAAACATTTTTCAGAATTTTTCCAGATTTTTAAAAAAATCCCTTTTTGAGTTATGATTTTTTTTCGACCGAAAAAAAGGACCATTTTTAAAAATCTGAAAAAATTCACAAAAATGGTATGATTAACGTAAAACAGTTGCCCGATCGCAAAAATGTGGGCCGAATTTTTCTTATTTTTTTTTCACCTGATCCAAACTTTTTTTTCTGTCAAAGGGACCAGTACAGCGTGATTGAACATATTCTGCATACTCCAAAAATCATTAATATTTTATCCAAAGTTCATTACACGTCGAAAAATGGATTTTTTTTTAAAATCACTTGTCGTGAGGTTTTAGACACACGGTTAATTGAATTACATCTCTCGACGTCGCATTTTTTTCGGAGAGAAATTCTTCATCGTATGAATGAGGGAAACTGAGAAAAAAAATCCTGTGATGAGTTATGGTCAGTTATCGAAATTTAGCGACAATCTAGTCACTCTTTTGGAAATAAGTTCGTCCAAAAATTTTGTTCTCCAATTTCCCTCATTCACACGACGAAACATTGCTCTCCAAAGAAAATGAGATGTCGAGAGACATAATCGGATCAACCGTGTGCCTGAAACCTTACGACAAGTGATTTTTGAGAAAGTCAATTTTTCGATGTTCAAAGAATTTTGGATAGGATATAAATGATTTTTGGAGTATAGAGAATTTGTTGAATCACGCTGTACTGGTCCCCTTAACAAAAAAAAAGTTTGGATCAGGTAAAAAAAATATAAGAAAAATTCGGCCCACATTTTCGCGATCGGGAAACTGTTTTACGTTAATCATACGATTTTTGTGAATTTTTTCAGATTTTAAAAAATGGTCCTTTTTTTCGGTCGAAAAAAAATCATAACTCAAAAAGGGATTTTTCTAAAAATCTGGAAAAATTCTGAAAAATGTTTCAGAGCAAGTACAACAATAGAAAAAATTATGGAGCAAATAAAAAAAGTTGTGGTCACGAGCCTAGGTGAATTGACGTGGACAGCCCCATATATAGATATATTTATATATATTTAATAAATTTATGTATATCGACTTAGGTATTAGGATAGCGATAATTCAAGTATTAAGTACTTTCGACTAATTATTTTTCATGATTATTCTTTCATACAACAAAACAATGTCGAATCGTTTTTTTTTCTTCTTTTTGTTGTTAAATGAAGATACACCTTGAAATTAGAAACCAATAAATCATTTTTTTTTCTTTAATTCTTATCGTGCAAGAGATGAACTTTTTTTAATTCCATTCTTCGGATTTCAAATTTTCATTTTTTGATCTATAGAAAAGTTTATAACATTATATAGATTATTTTGGGAAATAAAATAGCCTCAAGTCTGTATAGATAAATTTTCACTCTTGGTTCAAAAGGTGCATCTTTTTTTTTTCCTATCATAAACAAACAAAAGTTGAATCTTTTTTTTTTGTGTTTCAATTTCAAGGTGTACGTGTCTCTGTCTTATCAAAGTCACAGAGCAGTCAGAAGTTTTTCACTTTGAGAGAAAGAATACGCGCTTGATAATAAAATCAAAAGCATCGTCTAGATGCAAAAAAAAAAAAATGCAACTGATCGTACAGAAAACTTATTCAAGGAATTCCTATTTAGCACCTGATGCAATTAGCAGCATTTCTCATATATTTATTTATTTATTTCCTCCGTTTTAATATTTCCTTCGTTTTTTCGTTAATTTTAGGAATTTTTTATAACTCATTTCGTTTCTGTTTTTTTTTCCGCAAAACGCGGTTTTAATCAGATTTCAAACCTTCTTCTTTTTATTCATATACTTTCTCGGTAGAAATTGGAAAAAAAAAATGTTTTTGTATCGTCTTTATGAAATTTTTCTGAATTTTAATTGACAAAAAATTGCATAGAATTTTATCTAATGATACGAAAACCATTTTTTTTTCTATCCTGAATTTACTTAATTTCGTTTTCTCATTATTATCAGTATTTCGAATGACTTTTTATCACGAAGAAAGATTTCGCGTCCTGTGTACGCTTATCTTTGGTATAGGAGAAGGTCAAGACTCGTACATGAGACGTTGATAATGCGGAAATACTTCCCAGGTCGGTAAATGCAGTCCAAATTCCAAAGCGACTAGAACAGCGAACTCGGACGTTATCAGCTCTTTGCGATTGAGCCGAAAAACGCTTTCGGTTCTCTAAAATAATGGGGGACAAAAAAGAAGGAAAACAAGATTAATTTGTTGTACCAAATGCGAATGATTGAGAATCTACCGATGAGAATTTCGATAATCACCTCAATTAGAGACTTCAAAACCTCGCCTTTGACGTCGTTCAGTTTAGCAGCGAGCAGAAGACAGGCGCCGGCACATAATTTTCTTGTTTGTTTGGTCACGACGTTCCTGAGGATCAGTTTCTCAAAGTATACGTAAGCCGTCGCCACCGTTAGCAGATCCAGTCCGTATTCGAGTTTGCATATCTTTCTCATTTCTCGTTTTAAACTGGATAATTAATGAAGGAATCAAAATCTGATTGTAACTATACTGTATACATGAATAATTTCAGTGGATGATTACAGCGACAAAGTCGACAAAAACAAAATTCAACTTCAATATTTATTCTAAAAGATGTATAAAATTATTTATTGAAAATATTTAGATCATTTGTATTAAATTTTAACAGTTTCTCAAAGTTTTTGTTACAGAATTTAAATTTTTTAAGAAATAAATTTGGAAATATGATCAAGTCGATAAAATTGTTTTGTTTTTTTTTAGCGTTTTTATACAGCTTTTTAATTTTCTATCAACTAAATTTGAAAATGAAATTAAACTAAAAAACTGATTGAGGATTTTTTGATTTTTTTACCTTTTTTGAACCCTTTTGATCAAATTTTTTTAATTTCTATGAAATAAATTCGCAAAAGCGACGAAGAATTATAAGAGAATCAATTTCATGTACAAAAAATCATTTTTTCAATTTCTTTTTTCTGTTAGTTGTTTAATTTTTCACACTAATGATAATAAATAAACATATGTCTCACCTCCTAAGTTTACTCAGCGTCAATTTAATATGCGGAAATTTATCTTTGAACTTGTCGTTCAATTCTTTCTTAAGATCCGAAGGTCTGACGTAATCGATCACCGACGTCTGTAAAAAGAGAAAACAATGTATAATTAATTAATCAATAGGCAAAGAGATCATAAAATCTCATCGTCTCATCTTCAATGAATTATTGAATTAAATCGCACAAATATTCACTCTTATAATTGAATAACGATAACAATAACGAAGCTATGATGTATACCATGTAAGAAGTGAACGTTAGAAGCGTTCGATGTTTTCCAGCGATCAATTCAGGATCGTCCAATAAATTCGGGTTATATTGTATCGTCGTGTGATCTTCCCACTCGTAGCCTGGAATGATAGAAAATTTGAGACTTTTCATTGTTTTGTCATCCGATTTTTTTTATTTCTCACTATCTTTATCGTCACCTTTAGTCTCTGCGTTGTAGGAGAGCGGCGGAGAGCCTGGAATGGCTCGATGAACCGTCGCGTCGTAAGAAACGCACCTGAAATGAGATTTCCTATCAATTATCTCATTTTTTTTTCCACTCCAAGTTCCTTTCGATTCGAACTAAGAATATAGATTTTCGAATAGATTACTCAGTAATTGATAATTGATCATTGATAATTGCTTTCTCTCTCTTATTGAAATTTATCTAAATCGAATAAATGCTAAAATTTGTTAACTTCATTCTTAGATCAATTAATATCGATCAATATTTTTCAAAGGAAATGAATAATTGAATAAATTAATAGATAAAAGCGTTGGAGATTTGTTAAATTTGTCATGCGATTAGTGAAAAAGAAACAAAAAAGCTGATAAATAATAATTGAATTGAATTAGAAAATAAAATAGACCGACAAAGACACAACAACAAAAAAAGGCTGATAATGTTGATTATCTTGACTGCGATAGAAGCATGAATAATGTGAAATAAATAACAAAATAATGATATTAATTATGTAATCGTATGATTTTATGATTTGTGAATAATTATCGAAAACTAGAAGATTTTTTCTTCCATTCAAAATTCAAGTACCGTGTTTAAAAATTCAAT
The DNA here is from genome assembly GCA_018257835.1 of Euura lappo. NCBI lineage: Eukaryota > Metazoa > Arthropoda > Insecta > Hymenoptera > Tenthredinidae > Euura > Euura lappo. The sequence continues at coordinate 28,853 of JAEUYN010001077.1, forward strand.
AGAATTTTAAAATCGTGGACTTTAGATCACCATTGAATTGTTTGTGAATAGAAATTGTACGAATAATTTGAATTGGTGTTAGTAATATATAATTGATTGACATTTTTTTCTTCTAATCTACCAATAACTGCGTTCAAATCTACTAATTTTTTTGTAGTTTTTTTTTTTAATAGTATCTTGAATATTTTTCATTACCATTTTTTATAGTCCACGTTCCAAGTTATTGTTTTTGTCCTGTAACAAGATTTAATAACGACGTGGAATATGAAAGTGAAAGTGAAATGATAATGTATGATACCTAGATCATCGATCCTCGAATTGAATGAAAAATTTAGGCAAATTTTCCAAGGTGACAATCGCATCAATTATGATAAAATAAATTTCAATAAAACAGGTATGACAAGAGTTTGTTTGAAATTTAACGAATATTAGAAAACCAAAATATGTATAAAAATCTCAATCAGTAATAATTTTCCTCCTATTACATTATCGAACTTTATTTCACCGTCACCTTGAAAATGTCCCAATAAATATTGAAAATTGATTACTTCAACGAATTAATGACGATGCGATGACAAATTAAAGAAAAAAACCAAGCATGAATTACTATTTATTAATACTGCGGATGAATCTTTGGAATATTGCGTACAGCGATTGATTATTATGACTTTTTTGCTGATCTTGTTTCTGTACGATAAAAAAAAAAAAAAAAACACGTCAAAAGCGAAACGGACTCGAGATATAAAACAAAAACGATAAAACATTTCTGGGATTATTCGAGCCTCCGCCTCTACTCTTTTTACTCGTACCTCGCGGCTACGTTATGCTTAGCTGGTACGGCGTGTGTGAAATCCATAGATTCGCTTTCGCCGGCGTATCCCTTGGCTCGATCCTTGGAAAACTGTCTCGAAGGCACCAACAGCTGACCGTAAGATATTTCCTGGTGACATTACGAAGAGATTAGAGGATTAGACACTTTGTAGGGTGAAAAATGGGGTTGAGAATTTTTTTTGAATCATTTTGAGTCCGATTTCAAACGATTTGATGCAGTTTTTAACCATTTGGAGCTTTTAGAAACTATTTTGAAGCCGTTTTATCATTTCAATGAATTTTAGGGAGTTTTTTTTTTAGCGATTTCAAGTGATTTAAATCGATTATAAGCGATTCTTAGCGATTTAAAGAGAACTTTACACGGTTTTGGGCGATTAAAATCAATTTTTGTCAATGATTTCGAGAGCTTATATTAAATTTGTACGATTTTTAAATTACTTTCAGCTACCAAAAGCGATTTTCAACGATTTCAGTCGATTCAAAGGTGATTTCCAACGGTGTCGAACCGAGTTCAAGATGGTTGAATGTAATTAGAAGCAATTTTGAACAATTTCAAGCGGTTTTAGGCTCTTCAAAAATAGTTCCAAGTGATTTCACCCAACTTTAAAGGATTTCATGATGCGATAATTGATTTGTTTCAAGAGTTTGAAGTGATTTTCAGAAATTCAGAAGTATTTGATAACATTTACTGCGATTTTACTCGATTGGAAATTTATTCCGGATGATTTTGAATATTTGAAGCGACTCAGATCAGTTCCTACCGATTATATTCGATTTTTTTTCATTATTCAAATGATTTTTCGAAAATTTGACGATTTTGAAAAGATTTCCATCGACCTAATCAGTTCAAATGAGTTGAAATTAACTTTTAGTCACTCTAAATCGACTCCAGGCTATTTTTAGCGATTCGAATGCACAAAAAATGCTCTAAAAAATCCCAGGATCTTAAAGAACGACGACGATATTTGATTTTTTTTTTCCATTATTCAAGTGATTTCTCGAAAATTTGACGATTTTGAAAAGATTTCCATCGACCTAATCAGTTCAAATGAGTTGAAATTAACTTTTAGCCACTCTAAATCGACTCCAGGCTATTTTTAGCGATTCGAATGCACAAAAAATGGTCTAAAAAATCCCAGGATCTTGAAGAATGACGACGCGGAGAATCACCTGGCCGTCTTTGCCTCTCTCGATCCCGAGGAGTCCGAATGGATCCAGATTATCATTAATAGCCGAAAGCGGTCTCGGTCCCGAAGTGTTTCTTCTGCGTCCCTGATCCTTTCGCAGTTCAGACCTGCGGATGAATAATTAATGACCCACGTCAAAAAATCAATGAAAAAAGTTCTCACAGAATGAGAATAAAATAGAAAAACGTTTCTTTTGTCCCACCATCCGGTTCGAGGTCCCTTGTTATAAGGAAGCGCCGAGAATACGAGAAACGGAACTCTCTTATTAGAGACCAGCACTAGTCTGTCGTCCCCGAACTTGTGTCCGATAAGAGGCCGCTGCATCATCCTCAGCTCCTTCGCGACCTCCGGAATGATGTTGTTGTTCGAACAATTCGAAACGACGTTGTTCATGGCTTTGACCTTTGCCCTCGAAGACAGCGATATGGACTTTGACCTCAAGGACCCGATGCTCTCGCTGCTGCTGTTGTGCTGGTGTTTTATGTCCTCGGACAACGTGGACGTCTGATGAATTATGCGTTTCCTGTGCTGCAGGGAACCGACCCGTCGATCCGCCAGCGAATATTCGCTGCCTGCCGTTCCAGTCCTGAAAAAAATCTAACATTGATAAAGAGACTCGATCGTTTGATCCGACGGTGATTACAGACGTGATTAAATTTTGTCTAGAAATTTGGGTCGTTTGGATTGCACGAGGGGATCAAAGGTCTTCTAATAATAGACCGTCATCTGGCCACGGTTTGGAGTCAATTTCTTCTAGAGAATTTTTTGACCCGAGCCAATTTTGAGCAATTAATGAAGCAAGACGGCGCTTTTTATGTCCGCACAAAAATTCAGACATAATTTGAACATTAAAAAATATGCTCTTGTCGATGAGACTGTGAATTTTTGGTTTTTGAGTACTGAAAAAAATTTCCTGACGCAAAGGGTTCAGAAATATACGGTTTTTGACTCGTATTATTCGATTGAAAAATGAAACCGGGTCGAATTGATTACGGATTAATAATAATCGTGGTCTTAGTATTGATAATCCTATAGAGATAAAGGTATGCATGTGTTTGTATATGATTTGTAAATAGGAGACGTCTGGAAAAACAAATCACAACAACAGTATGATATTGATAAGAGGTAATTATCGATGAGATGTGAATATAAATATCATCTGTTGATCCGAGCCACATAGATCGATGATCGTAATTCAATTAAATTTTAGTTTCAAACAGAGTTTTGAGGTCATCGAAAATATATTTATACTGAAATAATACTGATAAAAGAGTGCAAAAAATTCAAAAAAAAAAATTATCACAGGCCAAAATATTCTAGAAACTCCGAAAATACGTAATTGAAGATCGATTTTCAGTCTCTCGAAGCACTGAAAAGTGAGTTTTCAGCTTCGAAAAGACTCTTCATGCTTCGTTAAGCCTCGTTACATGATAAAAGAGTACAAGAAATTCGAATAAAAATGATCTTAGGCCAAAATATTCTAGAAACTCCGGAAATCAGTGATTGAAGATCGATTTTCAGTCTCTCGAAGCACTAAAAAGTTCATTTCAAGCTTCTAAAAGACTCGTGCTGCTTCGTAACCCGATAAAATCATGAAAAAACCCCAGATAAAAATTATCTGACGCACAAATCTTCAATAAGCATTGATGCAAGAATGATTTTCAGTCTCTCAAGACCCTAAATAGCGAATATCCAGCTTCTCGAACCCTCGACCAGTCTCATTGTCCGATAAAACGATCCAAAACACCGGAATAAAAATTGACGGAGTGAAAAAATCTCTTCATTTCCCATCGTCAAACGATTCTAAAGCTTCTTTCAATCCTCCTTCTCTCCAAGCTCCCTAAAACCTCACCGATCCCTGAACGGCTGCTGCTGCGTCTCAATCGCATGATTGACGTTGTTCTTTTCCTCATTCACCGAAGCATTCGGCACGATCTTAGCCGGCGTGTACGGAGTCCCGTCCGAATCGGAGCTGAAAGAATGTTGCTCCACGACCTTCCTGACCGGCGGAGAAGACACGGTGTTGACCCTGCGGGCTACGATCAACGGCTCGACGGCCAAGGCTTCGACCCCCTCCTCCGCACACTCGACGACTCCGTCGCCATGGGCCTGGCGAGCGTCGCTCAGAGTTCGACGATGAAAAACTGCGCTTCTGGTGAGGATGGCGAGCTTCGTGTCCCTGTGACTTCCGTCGAGGGATATGTTCGAGAGGAAGGTTAGAGCGGCGAGCCTTCGACGGGAGTGATTTTTCTTTAGGGCTGTTGCCATTCCACAGGGATTTTGGATTTTGTCAGCGGGTGATCGAAACTGTGTTTTATATATGATTATCGTTTTTTTTTACGGTCTAAATTAAAGAGCCGGGAGAGTTTTAAGCGAGAAAAAGTAGCAGAAGTCGGGTAGTTTGAGTCGGTTACTTTTTTCAACTGGGATCAAAATTTATCTTCACCGGTAGCACACTTAGTCCTAATATTTACAGAGTACTCGACATCACCAAGCGCGTCTTTGAAGCACGTAGAACCTCGCATTTTCATTAGATTTTTTATTTTTAGAGTAGATAAGATTGTTACAGAGCGAAAGAGAGAGACACACACACAGAGAGAGACACGATAATTGATTGTCTGAATTATTATTTTGACTGTTTTCTTTCTTTTTTTATTCCCGTGTCTTGTTTCTCTTTGTTTTGCGGTTACGAGTACGTAACCTGTGTGTTATATTTAAACACACGTAACCCTAATCTACTCTCATGTCCGTCACGGGCTACTCTCCACTACTCTCCAGTCTCCACTCGCACTACAGTCACTCACAGCAGTATCATTGTCACAGTGACACTCATTCGAGTCAATACATGCCGCGAAGTGGGCAGCAGGGCTGCCAGGTCCCCTCCATAGAAAGCGGTAGTGACCTCTTGAAAAAAGCGGTAGATCCACGAAAAAGGCGGTAGATTTGAATTTTCTACCAAAATACTCTTTTATTTGGTCTAATATTACTAACACATATGTATATAACATATACATAGGTATAATTTTTTTTCAAATCCAAAATAATATCGTGAAAGTATCGAATATTACCGATAAAGGAGACCTTCAATGTTACCACTATGCTTATGTATACGGGATATACATAGGTATGTGTTAGTAATATGAGATCAAATTAATAGCGCGTTTCGTACATTCATCTTCTGTGACGAAATTAAGGGGATAAAAAACGGTAAAAAAATTGTGGAAAGCAGTATGCAAAGCTGAAAACTAGTAAATTTGCGAAGGCTAATTGGAAAAAACGGTAAAAATGGCAACAAAGCGGTAGGAAAAGCTGAAAACTAGTAGATTTGAGAGGCCTAATTGGAAAAAAACGGTAGAAATTGCAGAAAAGCGGTAGAGCGGTAGACAAGATTCAAAAACGGTAGATCTACCGTTAAAGCGGTAGAGTTGGCAGCCCTGGTCAGTTAGTATAGAGATCAGTGAAACAGACACAGTCAGACACATAGCGACATAATTGGAAGAGAAAGGACCAATCATGTCGCTGTGAGTCGGACGGTGTCTGTATCTTGCCTTGCAAGAAATCTCCCTCTAATTTTGAAAATTTAATATAATCCGATTAGGGTGTTTGGCCTTCTCATTGGTCATTGGGGTCATTGGTGTGTTTTAAATTGAGGATTTTCTCAAAGAACGATAGTGACCACTAGATAAGCGCTAGTGTCGAGTCTAGGGAATATTTGAATTTCCACTTTCAATAACACAAAACCTGATGTTAGATCTGAGTTTTTAATGAGTAGAATGCAAACGATTGCATCAAAATCATCAACAACGACAAAAAGTGTTTTGTTTGTCCCTACCGGCGACACTAGTGCTTACCTAGCGGCAATTGCAGAAAACCATATACTCCATTTCAAAACTAGTCTCACATCTAGGGATATTTTTCTACTTCCCTACCAGCATAGAAAATCAAATAATTATACCGCATCAAAATTCGTCAAGGAATGGACAACAACACGCTGCGACCTGAATTATTGTGGATTGACGGAAGGTGTTACAGATTTGGCGAGAGTGGCGCATGGTCCAAGGAACGCGGGACGGCTGCCTACCAGGAAGAGACAATGTACCTCGAGAATGATAACGAGAGCGACGAGAATCTAGACGATAATTCTCCGGACGGTGACATTGATGTGCAACAAGTCGCTGTCGGGAGATTCAGACACAGCTTTTACGTCGCTAAGTAAGCAATCTTTGAAAAAGATTTTCAGCTTGATGTTATTGTTGTTCAGTCTAGTGAGTTACGACGAAGAGTTTCCTTTGATCATAAACGGAATACAGTAGTGGTTTTGTTTAAGGCCGTTTTTCCCCTTCTTGATTGGCACGAAAGGATCTACTCGTAAGAGGCTGGAAAACGAGACTTTGACTTCGATTCAGATCCCGAAGTTAGGGCAGGAAGGGAACGTCGGTAATGTAACAGAAGGGCCATCGAACTCGCACGTATAACAATCGCGACTTCAAAGCTTTCACGACTTACTTATTCGTTAATAATTACAGTTGTGATCGGGCCAAGTAAAGATAAAGTTATAGGAGCGAGAAAACGGATCGACAATTTGGTTCAGAGTTCGAGAAAGAAGATACGTGTCACACATTTTCTGTCGATCCCGACAAACAGTGAAGATATACAGAATGAGTTTGAAAAATTCAAACAATCCGTACTAGATGATCAGGAACCTCCGATGAAAGGAGTGGACGAATTCATCTTCCAAAAGCCTAAGAAGTTGCATCTCACTACAGGAGTGCTTCGTCTACTCGATAACCTGGAGAAGCAAGAAGCTATCAAAGCTCTGCAGCATTGCAAAGAAAATATAATCGAGTACGTTGCATTATTGAGAACCCAAAAGCTAACGACTGTCAGAGTGTCAAAATAAATTTCTGCGATTCTAGACCCATAATACAGAAAAATGGACCAATTTTAATAACTCTGAAGGGAGTTGATTATATGAACGACGATCCTACCGAGGTCAATGTACTTTACGCCAAGCTGTATAGCGAAGGCGATGTTCTGCAAGAGGTGGCCGATAAGATCGTCGACTACCTTTCAGAGACCGGTAAGAACTTGCGCTTGTGGTTTTATAGAAGGAGAGGAAAATATATTTAGACCGAGTGAATTTCAGGCCTCCTGACAAAAGAAAGTGAGAAAGTTAAGCTCCATGTGACGTTGATGAATACAAAGTTTAGGCAGCGTAACGGTGATGACAGAGCTGAAAAACAACGGGAGAAATTTGATGCCACGAGAATACTTGAGGTTTGGTTCATCAAAACTGAATTATGGATCATTAAGAAATAATGCACACATAGAGCAGTGAAGAGTATTGTAAAAATGATTGAATCTGATGTTCTTATTCCTAAAATTATTCCAGGCCCATAAAGACACCGTTTTTGGTGAATTTGTTTTGGACACGATACACATATCGCAGTTTGGTGGCACAGCCAGCGACGGATACTATGAAATGGCTGGTAAAATTTCAGTGTGATAATCTTCACCATTATCCGGAAATGTGGCCATGATATTAACGTGTTATTATTGAATAATTAATCGAATTGTACAATATGTTCCAGAATACGGTTATTCCGTCAATATTTTTTCGGTTTTTGGTCTGTTCACATTCACACCTTGTATAATGTATAGACTTTTATACCGTTGGCTGTATAATGTATAAATAAACGAACAATGGGGGAATTAATATTTTACCTTGATAATTTTTACCACATTCAAAACTTGCAACACTTCTTCACATACGAATTTATAACTACATACCATTTTTGCCAACCGTTTTATTATTACCTAAAATACGATTTTCGAATGTCGCAGCTTCATTTATCGACCCAATATTTAGTCCTGAAATCGCAGATTGCCTATTGATAGATACACATTTTTTTTCTTTCCCTGTATCATTACCCTGATAGCTATTGAAACGGACATGAATACCTGATTTCAATTAATTTTTGGAATATTCTTTTTATGTTTCTTGAGGAGGCCCTCCTGAGAAACCGAAACGTGAATGTGTAGGTGTTATATTGACGTGCAAACTGAAAATGAATCGTAAAGATCAAAATCATACGTATTGCTATTTCACCCGCGTTTCCCACAAGATGACTAATATCGAAGACGAGTAGGTATATAACAACCAGGTTCGGGCTGACCATGAGTCAGCCTTTGAACTTCCCGTTATTCATTTTGTTTGCAGCTATTCTGAATTTTGAAAATCTGACTCCAGATTCTTGATCAGCGGTTCAAAAAACCTTCGAGTACGAATTTTCATAAGATTCCGAATCGTTTCGTTTTTTGTGCCGTATTGAATACCCCAAATTAAAATGTTGAAAAACTGACTTCAGATTCATGATCAGTGACCTAAAAAATCACCTGGTACGCAAACCTGCATGCAGCAAGTTCGACTCCGCGCACTGTGGAGGGTATGGGAGATAACTGATTTCCTTACAGGCCAAGAGCAGTGCGGGAATGTACATTCCCGCACTCCTAGCAGTGCGGAAATATACATTCTCACACTGTCTTTGGCCCGTAAGGGGATCAGATATCTCGCACATTCTCCACAGTCCGCGAAGTCGAACTTACTCATTCAACTCATTCAACGCCGCGTTGTTTCTTGCTCGCTCCGCTCACTCGGCTGTCAGTCGTATTTCGAATATACCGGAATAGTATATTACGATACTAGTGCAAAAGGTCTGTTTTCGCACGAGTGGGAAGTTTGTCGCCCGAGCAAAGCGAGGGTGACAATCTCACGAGTGGAAAAACGACTTTTGCACATGTATCGAACCAAATTTTATATCACAAACGTGGGTGAAGTCCGATTATACGCACGCTCGCGTGCGTAAAGTCGCACTTCACGCACGGAGTGATATAAATATACTGTCGTAAGCGATGCGATGCACCTATTAGTTCAAGTTTATATTTCAGCTCTGGGACATCGGCTCACGCCGGATACCTGTTGGAACAAAAAAATATATATATTTCGGCTCTGGATATCCCTACACGACGAGAACCTAAATCCAAAGCCTAAATTATGCTCTCAAATCAGTAAAGACTAGAATAGAGGTCTGTAAATATCCTCATTCTCTTTTGGCCTGGTAGAATTCATTATGGATGTAATATAGTTTCGACGAACGTTTTTAGATGTTATGAATTTTACACATTTAGTTGAATTTTTCACAAACTCTGCTGATCATTAGAAAACGACTTAATCCTGCTTCATGCTTACTTTATTCTAAATTCCATCTGTATGAAAGCTGATTAAAGCTCTAGTAGGTTGAACGTTTCCAGTTTTAGTGGAAGGCAGTAATGAGCACCTTGATGAATAAGTGCATGCTGCTCATTATTTTCAGAAAAACGAATCCGCATGACGCTGGCGACCACCACGTTCTTTAAAAAGACGGAAAAATTCAAATACCTGCAAAGAAGTTTACTGATACATATATATGCTACAGGGATTGAAAAGATGAATTTCAAAGACCGAAATAAGAAAATTCCCTCTGTAAAAAGGCTGAACATTTTTTGAAGCTCTAAATTCTCCGAAAAATTGTCTTCCCGAATCTGCTGGTAAGATCTATGAAAATTTGATAGAAAGGAGGGAGCCATTTGCCTTTTATACACACACTTTTTTTCATTTTTGTGCTTATTGTCTCCCGAAAAATAATGGCAATTGCTTTTTTCTACCGGGGGTGATTGCCACAGACAGACACTTGGTGGTACAGAGTGGGCCCCAACCCCCTGCGGGACCCACGCCACCCGGCACCCTAAGAGGAACGGGTGCGACGCGCACGCGCCTCATAATGCAGGAATCGCTAGGGCGACCAAACTGCGTGAAAGACAGAGCCGGATAAAATTCCGGGCATCCGGCGGCGCAGTGTCCCAGCTGAATTTATTACGAATTCACGACGTGAAACAGTTGATAAGTATCAAAACTATTCAATTCATTTTAACCATTGAGTATCGAGACGCGTTGAATAAACATTGGTAATCGAGCAATCATTCTGTCCGCCACGATTAACAATCAAAATATACCGAATAAATATAATTCAAATTGCGTTCGAAGATTCTGCTCTTAAAAAAATTGGTAAGTATCAATAATTATCCGTGTTTTTTGTTTTCAATTTTTATGTACTCAAAGCGCAGTAGGGTAGTTTCACTGGAAATAAGACATAGTGAAATATCAGTTTTTCAGTATAGCTGAACAGATAGCTAAATTACTATCATGTATTGTCAATTAGCATATACAGACTATGTGCTTTGTGTAACTGACACTTATTAGTGTAATATAATAATTTGGAGAGAAGACGCAAGACGTTGTAGAACCTACACCTCGCCGCCCCCTCGTGAACCCTCGTTCGTCGCCCCTGTTGCACCCTTCGTCCCGCGATCAATGACTTCGACGATGTTATAACGCCGCGGGGTGGCTTCGAAGGAATTTCAAACTAAGTCATTGTTTACGGCCCTGCAAAGGGGATCCGTTTTTTGGAGAGTTGTAAATACGATAAATAAGTACTTATTGCTGGTAATTGAGAGAAATCGGTAGATTCTGCTGTCTCATATTTTTTGCATGCTAACCTTGGTTAAAAAAATATTCCTGACTCCGTTTGTTCCAATTGCGTGAAGAATCTCAGAATGTTTTCAGAGATAACTTGCGATTATCTAATGTTTCGCAGATTTTCGCATAGTTATTCAGAATAATTAAGTCGACAGGAAAACTCTGTGGAAAGTCTGATAATTTCTGATTATCTCTGAAAATATTCAGAGTTTTTTCACGTCATTGGAACATTATGAGCCAAAAATGTCCCTCCACCAGGGAACATAATATTGTTCTGTGGAATAGAAATGATGTATTGGTTTTCAAGTAAATTGTATTCAAATTCTCTGCAACAGAACGTTTTATTTTTATGTTTTGCCAATTCTTACCGCCTTCAACTTCCTTACACGCAACGAGTTCCATCTTTAGTTGACACCATTGTAATGTACCAAAACTTTCGGTTTCCACTCATGAGAAAATAAATAGCCGAAAATCCGATCTGACAATTACAGCTAATGAATGAAATATTTATTATATCTAATCATTTTCTCTTCATGTGAGAAAGTAGGAGTCAGTTTTAAATCCTCATATTATCTGTAACTAGCGATTACAATATTATTCTCTGAACCGACAAAACGGCGTGTGGTTTCGTTTATGATTGCCATTGAAGTTGGACCAACTAATCGCTTATTTCTTCAAATCTTTTAATGACAAACAATTATCATTGATGAATTGTTGATTCGTTATCTATTGGGATTTTCTAGACTCCATTTATACCCTCAGCATTACAGAGACCTTTCCCAAGGTTGGGGCTGGTGAACGTTATCTTCCCCCAGGCCACGGCAGGAAATATTGACGTAGGGTATTCCTAGCGTTATTTCTCATCCGTAGAACTTGGTGATAAAAAAGGAACTCAAATTTTATTGTTGCTATGTAAAATCCCGAGTCGAAGAATCCAGAGAATAATTATCGTTTTTCAATTTTCGGTACCATTGAGTGTAATGCTATACTGAACTTCCTTACTGCGTGTCTGCGTGGCCGAATATTATAATGTGCTACATTATGTTAATTTACTAAGTGGGGACTACGTTGAATCACATTTCGTACAATCATACTCCGAATTTTATATTTCCCCCAACATTTACGGGGTGGATTATTTAATCTTCGAAAGACCATCTGGGGAAGCGCAGTAGCCAGTGTGGTAAAACTTAGTGTACTTTACAATTAACCGTATTGCTCCTAATTCACGTACCTATACGACAGTAAAAAGTCGCGTGTCGTGGCTTATAATTCGTGACCACATCAGTATACGGGGCTCGACCCTCTCAATCAATAACCATATGATAAACATCATCACGTATGCAGATAATCGCAATCGCAAAAAACATGCCTGAACACGATGTCAATAGGCGTAAAATCACGTGCATTCATCGCACGAGAGTCGCCATAAATAATGTCCGCCCATCATAATCGTAAGGATACTCGTTCAACTCTTGTTAAATATCGCAAATCAATAATTGGGCTTCTTCCTCCTTTTTTGCGACGCGACACCTCCCTGGTTCATCGACGCCCCAACCCGACAGTCACCCCCGCATGGCGAATTTCTCTAGTGAGTGGTTGACGTCAGGGGGGTAGAACTTGGTATCGATCTGCAAAAGTCTTCCATACGTTCCCATTCTTCTCGAGGTTGGGTTAACCCACGCGGATGTAAGTCGTGGCGGTCGTATTTCGTACAATTTTAAGATTGGTAACGATTCAATCCAGAGTTCTCGCCTTTAACTCGCCTAACGACTCAATTTTGAAGAAACTGATTGAAAAATGTCTTCAAAGCCTTAAGCCGAAGAGGTCACATTTCATCTTTCTCATCCCGTAAAAATTCGCTCGCGGCCATCGAGGCACCGTTTCTTTGGGGATTATTTCTACCTAATCGCCGTGCTCACGCTACGGCGATTTAATTATCGGAATTAAGAAGATACTCGGTTTTCGCCGACACGCGCAACCTCCTCGGTGGTACCGCGGCCCCCGCGCTCCGGCGCCCTCGCAGCCGGCTAGCGTCCGCAGGGTGTTGGTTGGAGGTCGATAAGCTGCCGGGAAACAGTCAGGTTGTGCGCGCGCGACCTTTGGACCGAAGATGGTGGGTAAGTGCAAAGGCTAGCTGAAATCGTACGTTTATTCGAAACACTTGAAGATTTTATACTCTTACCGCGTACCCGGTCGATGCCAATAGACACCTAATCACAAATCGTAGACCCTGGAATTCTGCAATGAAACGAAAACTATAGGCTGTCAGGTCTGACGGTGGAATTACTTGTTTGAACCAGAGAACTGCGCAATTGTTAAAAGAACTAGAGAGTGGCGGAAGTAAACCGAAAACAGACGAGTATACATGACATTTGAGATGTATCATATCATTGTGCTATTTTTTATTTCTGTTCTTTTTTTTTTAGATTCTGTTTCCACTGCATTGTGCGCATTTGTATGATGTGTTTGTGATTTGATATGTTCCAGAGCAATTTCGAAATGCGGTTGAAGGAATCTGTCGTATCGTTGCCCATGCATCAAGGATTGAACAATAAGTAAGTACAGTGGATGAATCTCGAAAAGTGTAACAAAAATCGACTCGTACTCTCAGACTAAGTGAATCGTGGTAAAAACTGGCGCTGCCCATCATATTTGCCATAACTTTTTTTGTGAATCATGTTATCCACATTGCAGTCAACTGCAGCAGAGTGAGATAAGCGCGTCTTCGAATTCTGAGGAGATAGAGAATTGCAACGACCATAGAAAGACGTCTGAGTTCAGTTTGCAAGAGCTGAAGGACTTCCGGGCTACTCAGGATCAGCCCGGCACGTGGCAGGTTTCACAGAACGTTGGGATTCAGAATAATACTCATAACGCTGCTGTGAATCATTCCAATGGACGTAATAATATTAACAACAATCTGACAGCTTCAAGGCTTTATCAGAGCAGCTCTGCCGAGAGTTTGGCTGACTACGAAGGCGGTAAGACGTTGTAAAATATAATTGTCATTGCCAAGCGTTGTGGATTCAAGCATTTTTTTAATCTACTCATCCCATGTTTTTACATTTCCATGCGGTAATGTGAATCGTGATTATTTTGAATGCCAGCGAAAAAATTGTTGAACAAAGAATAATCGTTCTGATAAAATACACAACTTTTTCTTGAAAAATTCACGTCCACTTAACGGTGTCTAATCTTTCCTCGAAAATTTGACTGCATCACCAATTCTGTGTGAATGTAGACTTGTCACTAGGTATATACAGCTCCGCGTTATAATATGCGGTATTACGTAATGCAAGGCCAGCGGCGATCGTTAAATTAATTAAATTAATCAGCACATGAGTCCATGTGGTGTAGGAAGGAATGAGTCAACTTTTGTCTCGACAAATAATAATTATTTCCTATTTTTTCGAAAATAGTATTTCTCATTTGTATTTCCTAGGCCGAAACTCAGTCGAAGATTCATCCCACGAATTGACTCCGTCAGAGTGGTCGGATTGGTCCGAGGAAGGAAACCTTCCAACACGTTGTAGAGGGATCGTGAATCCGAATTATCCCGGATTTCAACATCTGGCTACATCGTTACTTTCTGACACAGACCTCACGGAGGACGAATTAGAGGCTTACGAGGTATCAAAAGCAACCTGCAACCTCAACAACAATCAGTACAACAACAATACAGAGGAAAATTTGATCGGGGGCAGCGTTAATCATCTACAGGGACAACAGTCTGATCGGAAATTCATTTACGAGAAACCGAAATTCAATATTCACGTAAGTGTATGAGTTATTTCTTGTTTTTGTATAACTTGAACAAAAAAAAATATATATACATATATATGAATTTGAATTTTCATTCGTTCTTACGTGAAGATGATGTTGAGGTCAGGTTCAACGATTATACCCATCAAGCTACTGCTCCGATTCAGTGCAGAGTCCGTCTAGATATAACGCATTGGTATTTTCGGAAATCTATAATTTTTTAATTCCGAAGGTTCAGAATAACTATCACGACCCTTTCACCGGAATTATTATACCTTGTTACGTTCCATTCCACGTGGCTTTCAACCCTCTACAAATATGACAGAATAAAAATTCAGATACTCAATCATTTGAAAAAAAAGATGGACCTCAAGATAATAGCTAATTTGCAGTATTTTAATCGTCCTGTATTGATTTTCTAGACGATCAATTCGCTCTACGAATCAGCCTTGCCGTCGTCAGTGAAGTGCATAAATTACGTGAAAAGTGTGGAAGTGTCTCGTTCGGGTGAAGTGGTATCACCAGTACCGGAAGTGAACGTAAACGCAGTAATCGAAGCGGAAACTCATCTTACCGAATTAGAACCAATTAGCGAAGGGCTTGCCGATACGGTACACCAATCAACATCCGATCTTTGCGAAGCCGCCGTCGTCGCGGACAGAAAAGTCCGCGAGTTAGCGGTCGAAGTAGAGGTCGTCGAGTTGACAACCGCCGTCAAAGAAACCCTTCAATTTCCCGAGATCGAACGGATCATCGACTCCGGAAAATCCAGCGAGATCGGCGAGGTGAGAAATCGATTTTATTTCCATTTTTTCAGTATTGACAATATTTCTCATCTTCTTGCTTACAAAGCAGGAAGTCGAGCAGATCGACCTGATCCGTGAGGCGAAAAAATTGCCTCTTCCAGAGCCGGGCAGCAGCATCCGTAATTCAAAGATAGAAAATCTTCCGGGGCCAAAGTCTTCGGTTGGAGCTGTGCAAAACGAAGATTCTGAGCCAAACACAGACTCTGAGAGTTACTCCGATTTGGCTCCGTACACAAAGTTGGAAGAGATCGATCTCCTATCCAGCATCGGTCGAGACATCGGTGTGGATCTCGAAAAATACGTACAACCAGTTCCGGACGTATTACTGATGGACAATTCGGGGGTTGATATCTTGAATTCCGGAAGCTGCAGAGTCGGGGCTACCGATGAGATCGATAAGAATATCGACGTCAAAGATGTCGCCAGCATTGTTTCAAACTGCGGCCCGTTATTAGACACTAACAAATTTCTCGAAACTAATGCACCGGTCGCTCCTGCTCCGGCTTCAGCTCCTCCTGTTATTGACACGAGGAAAAAGGAAAAAATGGCACGAAACCAGGCCAGGAGACGACAACAAAATCACCCCAATCAACCACAACGCCGACCCGACAAACGGAGGGCTGATAGTGACGTTGGGGGACCAGGTAAAAGAATGATAAAAATTGAAACAAAATTAGTGAAACTCAAGCCAAGAATATGAAGACCTGAAAAAATCTGGGAAAACATAGTATATAGTGTGTGTATGTTTTTTAATTAGTTTTATTTAGTCTCATAGTGATATTTTTATCAAATATTTATTTCTCCATTCCGTAGGTGGTTTTGACGTATATAATATCGAAACGGCGATGCCGAAGATTGATTTAGACGCTATCGAGTCTCACCTCAGGGCTGCTCGAGAAGAAGAACGCAGGGTGAGTGTCAGGATATCAAATCCATAATATGCGAATATTGTATGATAGGTATATCAGTCCAGATGACCAAAGGTTCTCACTCAATCTACTCTCAAGGTTGTTCCAAATATTTGGGACTTTTACAACTGCTGCCGTCCTCCTGCGTCCGGATTATTCGAATAATTGTTCAAAAATATTAACCCGTTTTCACCGTATTCTCTTTTACGTAGGTATATGTTATACGGATATGTACAGGTTTTCACTAGGGTGCCAACATTTTGGCCCCAAGTTTGCGATTTGGATTTTCACCCGAAAAAGTCAAAGATTTCACGGATAAAATAGACCCACCCAAGGATGAAGGTAGTCCGAAAATTTTTAGGGATCGCTCAACGGAGTCGAAAGATCAAACTTTTACCTGAAAACTGATTTTCCGACTTTTATATTTCAGGGCTCTGGCCCATCCGATCCTCTATCGTCCGAATGCATGCAAATTTCACTCGGGAATATTTCTCGGAAATATGTATCCTGAACGTTTAGAGGGCGGTCAATACCTTCAAACAAAGTTATTTTGCTCAAACGGAGAAAAAATTCCACTCACCCCAACTCTGACCCCTATATTTATTGTTACTCGACATCTCTCAGAGCAACTTGAATGGAATCGATTCATATTCAGAGTCGCTCAATCATTGATGAACAAAAAATAATCGTTGAGCGATCTTAAATATGAATCATTCCATTTAAATTTGGTGTGCTTTTAGAGACGTTGAGTAGGAATAAATATATGGAGTGAGAGCTGGGGTTGGTGGATTTTTTTTCTTCTACATTTGATCACATTGTTTGGCGGTATTGAACGACCTCTAAACGTTAATATTTTCGCGTGAAATTCAGACATCGTCATAAATTCAGACCCCAGAGAAATTGGAAGGGTGAGAGCCCTGGAATATGGAAGTTGAAAATCAGTTTTCAGCGAGGTTTTCAGGTAAAAGCTTGATTTTTCGACCCCGTTGAGCGACCTCTAAAAATTGTCCGATTACCTTTATCTTTGGAGAGGTTCATTTTATCTGTGAATTCTTTGACTTTTTTGGGTGAGAATTCAAATCGCAATCTTGAGGTCAAAATGTTGGCACCCTATTATATAGGCATACATATACCTATGATAGCGCGTGTCTAATGACAAAAGGTCATAAGCACTATTCTACGACCTCTTGTATCTAATTCTAAAAAAGTCGTATACTTTTTTACTATTTGGGTTATAGGAACGTGAAAATATGCCCAGAACCGTTTAAATTGTGAAGCAGGTCAACTATAAATGATAGTAGGTTGCATGTAACATAAATACTGGTAGATAGGCATTTCGGTACTAACTTGAAGAACGAAAAGTATGTCGATACATAATTGCAAGTAAGGTATCAACCACCGAGAAATGATTTTTTTTCCACTTGCGTATAATAATTGATTGTTTTGATACAACATTTTGTTCGCGTGTGCTTTAGAGCTTCAAAATTTCAGGTGTGCTTAGAGCGATTCAAGAAAAGAAAAAACACGCCTTTTTGTCATTACCCTAGATTTGCCTTCAATAAAAGGTCGGTTTTTTGTTGTTGTTTCTTTGCATTCTCTGTACAAGTTTCGAGGTTACATAGATAAGTTGACGTCAACGTTGTCCATGCATTGCGTTTGTTACTCGGTAATTCCAACTTCCACCCTTTGCTCATTAAGCGCACAAACAATCTAATCAGTTCTAAGTTTGAAAAGGCGTATCAACTGCGACCAAATTCATCGGAATCCGATCACTCGTTCTCGAGATATTGCCAGAACAAAAAAATTCATCACACATACTGTGTGCAGTACACCGAGTTCCGGTCAAAAAGGCCCTCGTGGTAAGCCAATAAGTATCCCAACGCATCAACCATACATATTCCACTGTATAAAATGAAACCCCGTCAAGAGCAGATACCTACCCCCGCGTGCGAGGTAGGTGCGAAAACATGCGGTTCAAAATTTCAAAAGGAATTTATAATGTCAGTGGACTGATGCACTTAGCGAAGGGCAGTTATGCTAGTCATTTTTTTTTCAAATATAATCGATAAAGACTGAACCATTCCAAAATGAATGCAAAAAATACTATTCATTTTTCCTTTTATCGATTCTTCTCCCTCTTATTTTCTATTTGTGGTGGTACGTCTCAATATGAAAATTAGAATCTCGTCCATCATCGCGTCATGCATACCTACCACACTTACGACACGATATGAATCTATCACGTCACGTTATGTGTCATATACTGCACCGTACGTGTATACACATCGCCATTTCCTCGTACAATTATACTCAAGTAAATCATCTGTTCATCGCTGATGACCATATATTGATACAATATTAGCCAAAATTAATGTTTTTATTATTAGGTACATCAGTCCATAATTATTCAATACATGCATGGTGATCATTATTGTTGCCATGCACCATACTTCGAGCGAGCTGCGGAGAGTGAGAATATTATCGAAAAAATGTTTAAACATATACTATATAAAATAATAAACGTCCAGTGACGGATGAACTCTGACACATACCGCGACGTCCGTCGGTGATTAAAAATAATACACTTTAAAAGATAGCAGTAGTAGAGCAGTGTGAGCAGCTGTGGTAGCAACTATAACGGTATGCAGTGTAGTGAGTAACAGAATTTTGTGAAGCTGACAGTTTTGTTTTCTTAATGGTGCACAATCAGCGAATATATCAAACTATAATCGAGCGACTATTAAATAAAACAGATATTCTAATTGAACGAGTGACGCATAACATAATATTTGTACAGTAGGTGTACAGTAATCGGTTCGATTTTAATTATTTATATTCAGTCAATGGTATTCGGTATAAATTTTCCACGTACATCATTTAATTTCAATTTTCCTTACTTTCGTGCTGTCTTTCTATAATTCAGAGTCTCTTACTATTTTTTCAATTTCATATCTTTATGAACGGCCCTGTGTTGATGAAATTTGTGTGAAATGCATCCGGCAATGTCTAGACATCGAACGCCTGCGGTACGACCTAAGGATTTGCAGTTAGACCTTAACCCTGCGAATCCAAATCCGAGCGGAAAAACCCTTCTCGAGGTATGCAAAAATGATTAGTAATTTTTATTGGTGGGTGTTCTTGAAGAAAGCTTTTTCGTGAAAGGCGAATTTTCATTGTTGGGTATTTTTGCAGAAAGACTATTCTTGAGACACTCTTGGTTAATCTTTTGGATTAATTCCTGTAACATGTACATACTCGATCATAAATATCTGGTTTAAACTATCTACAGCTATAATTAAGAACTTTAATACCTTTACTTATATGAATACATACAGTTCTGCCATCGTTTCTCAGTTATAATTATTATAGCAGCTGATAATGAGCTGCAAATTTACGCTGCCACCACACCGCGGTCACTGATACGAATATACGTATGATATACGTGCTGACATTATATTGAGCCTATATAATACCTATATAATATAATATAATTTACTACCATTTTCGGATTAGGTACATCTTTCGACTATAATTTCTGCTATTATGTATCGCTATCATTATCTGTAGTGAATCGGTTTTCCTTCTTCTTTATATCCTCTTCTCTTCGTACTTTCATTTGGGGGAGAAAGTTCATGAAATAATGTACCTGAATTAATGAGAAATAATTAAAATTGGACCAATTTAAGCGCCTACAAAGTACCGTAAATTCTTTCAAATCAACGGAAGTATAAGAAAACCTAGAAAAAATCTATGAAGCAAAAATTTACCTTTAACAAAAAATATTTCTTCAAAAATACCTACCTACCTACCAACAAAAATTCGTCTTCAACAAAACTCGACCTCAAAAATGATTCCTATAAAAAGAATTGATATCAGATACAACTGCCCAGCACTACACATGAAAATTAAATTGAAGTAAATGGCAGCGTGCTCGCTCACTATATTGGTTTCTCATAATTATTGTAAAACAAAATTCAAGGAAAAAAATTCGAAGAAAAAAGTTTAGGGAGTGGTACTTGGTGGGCCAGGAGTGGGTAAATGCAGGAGTATTCACTCTATCAGGTCTTCACGTGACATTTTTATACATTACTATGATGGCCCGCCAAGTACCACTCCCTAAACTTATTTCTTCAAATTGTATCAGTACTTGTACTTGTATCAGTGTTTCATTTTGAGTGTACTATAGAAAACATGTACTGAGAATGCGATAATAATTGAGGTAATACTGAAGGTTCCCGTTCTTAAGGGGAGACTTGGATGGAATTTTTTGGGCAAAAATAGGTTTTTTAGCTCTTGAAATATTGATGATTACAAAAAAGTGTGTCCAGTACTTTTGAAATTATGGCAGTATGGGGTGCGGCAAGCAAAATGTAAGCCTCCTGCGGTGAAAGTGTAGACGCAAGGAATTTTGGCAGCGGTGGGCTAAATCTTGTTCGCAAGGTTTCTTGTGCCTACACCTTCATGGCAAAAGGCTGAAATTTTTTTTTTTTCAGTCGATACTACCATGACTCAAAAAGTGCTGTAACGATTTTTTTATACGACATCTGATAGCGATTTTCAAAATTTTACCAAAGTCTGCCCTTAAGGGAATACGTTGGCCGGATGAATACATTTAGAAATGTCCGACAATGAACTTGAGCATAACTGGAAATCCGTATCCTGCCATGATCCAGTAAAATTATGATCTCCTACAAAAATAATAATAGTATCGAAATATATCAAAATCAATGAATAACTATCGATAAACATTCAACTTCCGAGATAGTAGTTGTTATTAAATTGCATGGCAAGATTCGTCCGTTCTATTCGGTTCACCAAGGTTCAGCAATTCCTATCGTCAGAATCCGATGATTTGACGTCATCGAAGCTAAGTCATCGAAGAAAACCTCCGGAGCATACTACAGCGTACACATTTTCTCTATGGAGCACGAATTGTTCATATCGACAAGTCCTGAGGAAACAGACGTATTCGGTGAACAGTTTAGACACTATAATCGCCTCAAAGCGTATTCCGAGTTACGTCTGCTCTAGACTGTCCACCGAGATACCTGTTATTATACGTCTGTTATTCCTTAGGACTCGTCGCATATCAATAAATCGCTCGTCCGAATGAATATTCTTACATAAGACAGAGCATCATTACGAACGTTCAACATCGTAGAGTATTATTTGATTTCAATTACAATAGGTATGGCACGATCGCTCCGATAGGTTATGTATTACCAAATTTCAATGACCTTATCTGATTCTCTTAGAAATCATATATCCACTTCAGTGGAGTATCATAAATTTCATTGTTTCTTATCCTATGATAAATAAGTCGTAAATAACGTCACATTATCATATGTCCAGCGGTAACAATAATTAACATACGCGAATTCGTAATAAAAACTCTTGTTGATCACCGCTCCGTCAACCTAGCAGAACCTAACCTCCACAGCCGCACTACCAGCCGACATGGAACGACGGCGAACGGGCGAATGACGGCTCACTTGACGGCCATAGACAATGTTGTTTCGTCTGTTTGCATCAAGAGTGCGGATGCGTGGATTCCAAACTCCCCCACGCATCTGCACACTTTTTGTATAAAAGCTGCTCCATCTTGGTGCCTTCATCACTCGACTGAAGCAACGCAAACTAGTTGCATCTCAACTCTGTATTTTCTTTGTCAGTCTACTTGATATACTCGACAAACTGAAAACATTTTCATCGTTGAAGTTTGTCGAGTATATCAAGTAGACTGACGAAGAAAATACAGAGTTGAGAGGCAACTAGTTTGCGTTGCTTCAGTCGAGTGATGACTGATGAAGGCACCGAAATGGAGCAGCTTTTATACAAAAAGTGTGCGGATGCGTGGGGGAGTTTGGAATCCACGAGAAACGTACGTCGACACGTATTAGTCAGCGATACCGTTCGTAGAGCCAATAGGGACCGTGCACACTGATACACGCTCACCAAAGTGAGAATGTGTTGTCATGTACATGCATACATTTTTCACCACCAAAGTGCTCGTTCTGGACTAGGGATGAGCATCGAAAGAAACATATCGATATTAATATCAAATGATATATCAAAAGACAAGTATCGATACTGCGATAATATCGGAAACAAAATATCGATATTTGTTAATATCGATATTTTTGCTAGTATCGACATTTTTCACCACCAATTTGAATAAAATTACACAATCCATGAAAATTATTAGTCATACTGGAAAAATAAAGGTACAAACAGTCATTGAACTTCATTATCAACATGCTAAAAGATAATTGTACAAAAGACTATTTCAAAAAAGGAATTATTCTCGACGCGCATCGTAATATAACCTCAAAAAATTCACGTTGTCATACCGGTACAATTAATTAACCTCGAAAGTTTGAAGGTCAGAAGTTGGAGAGGTCTTGGAAAGGCATTTCAGCCAACCGTTGGAATATAATTGATATCACAACGCAAATATCGATATTTTTCCGATATTATCGAAACTGTAATATCGATATAAAAATATCGAATATCGCAAATGAAATATCGATATTTCCAATATATCGATATTCGATGCTCATCCCTATTCTGGACTTTAGATGTCGCAACTAGTATGCATATACGCGATTATATATTCTCACTTTGGTGAGCGTGTATTGGTGTGCACGGTCCCTATGGGATGTGCGGTTGTTCGAAATCTGTCATGGTTCAAAAAAAGTAAATTGCCGGGTAAAAGAGTCCACTTTTTCGCCCGGTAATTTACTTTTTTGCCCGCTTATTCACTTTTTCTTCCCTCTGTTCGAAAATTGATGACTACTTTCCGCCCGCGTTGCAGCGATGGAATATGGTCATTTTATCGAAGATTTATG
Source organism: Euura lappo (assembly GCA_018257835.1). Classification (NCBI taxonomy): domain Eukaryota; kingdom Metazoa; phylum Arthropoda; class Insecta; order Hymenoptera; family Tenthredinidae; genus Euura; species Euura lappo. Next base: position 51,770 of record JAEUYN010001077.1, read on the forward strand.
TATACCTCCAGGTAATTTGAATCCTTGCGAGGCATAAAAAGTTGGTTGATACCGCACTGCGGTTTAGGTACGTATCTGGATATGTATATTCATAATCTGGATAGTACATGCATGCATGTACCTATGTGATTGTGATACGCGTAAACCAGAACAGGTTCGTACATAAATAGGCAGGTATCTGTACCTAGGCACCTGATAAGAGTTTGTGTACTACTTCCACAGTGCCTCCCCATGTCGCGGTATACGTACTACGTTCTGTCGAAGCTTCGCAATCAAGGCGTTGATTATCGGTATTAATTAATAAATTATTGTGCATGTTATAAAACTACGAGACTGAACATAGAATATGAATGATGAAAATGAAAAAAACGTGCGAGTCGTGAATATTTACAATTGCATACAGAACATTACATACTTTATTATTACGTCTACTATGATTATATAAATCTATGTTCGAGGCTGTGATGGAAATCTGTGACGGTTATTACTTTATAATCATTGAATAGTCGACTAATACTTGAATATGCGGCTGTTAAATACTTCGATGATGATGCAGGAATTAATCGATCAAGATGATCCTCTTTATCAGTTCCTTATGGAAACACCGATGTACTATGGAAAGGTTCATTATCACAAACTATTATACTGTCCTCAGATATCGGATAATAGTCTTTACTTTACTGCAGAAACATGTGCAAAAAAGAATATCCGTATGAAATTGATTCGAAAAATGTGAAAGAAAAAACATTAAGAATGATGAATTCCATCAGAGGTCATCTGAGATCATTTGATTAATCAGCGGACTGGGACGGTTAGGCATTCCAGTAAATCGAATAAATAATGTATCGGATATTTATTCATTATATATCAATTTTACGGAATGGTCACATGTTGACACCATAAGTTTGCAGTGAGTAAAAAACTAGCGAATAAAAGTTTGTCATTTTTTGATATTATCGATGGAGATATAAACTCCTAAATATCGATAGGGTGGGTACGGATATAAAATGGAATTCTTATAGATTTGATAACTGTTATTCTGTTAAACATATTTACCTCATGCTTTATCGCTTCAAATTTTAAGGATATTTCTTCATTCAGTAAAAACATGTTGAAGAACGGCTTTTTTAAACAGATTCGAATGTTCCCTTCATTTTGTGCGCTTTTTTAATGAGCGTAGATACTAAAAAAAATCCTGCAATTTCTGAACTCAATAATCAAGGTATATTAACAAATAATCGAATATTCACAACCCACATATTAGCAAAGTAATTGTCGGTGTCACAAATCTGCCAAAAACAAACATGAAAACGTTGAGTTATGTAACTCCATTGGTATAATACATATAGTCGGTATTCGCCTATATTCACGTCTTGGTTCCGTGCGTCCGCGTCTGTCTATCACACTGCAAACTATAGTATATAGCGGATAAAATATAAATGAAACCTATGTAATTGCTCTCTAGTCACTAGTGTATATAAATGCACTGTAGCTATTAGGTACAGAGCCCGCAACGAGACTCGGAGCTACAAGCTACTATTCCTTTGTAAACTTTCACTACATCCCGTTTAGAAGTCGTCAAACAATTTCTCACACTATATCTCCGTATCTCTTCTCGCGGACTGTTCTGTTTCTGCAGTATAGTTACCAAGTTTGATACCTTAAAATATACAACATAATCGTTAAGAATTCGTCAATTGTGTTGAAAATTGCCCACGATCGTCATTGAATAACAATATCAACGATATAATATATAATGGGAACAAGCATTAACACGCGGAGGCATTATAAAAAAGATTCGCGGTTCGTAGCCGATTTGTACACGTTTACCTATTACGACAATGATTTCGATATTGTGAGTAACAATCCAAATCCATTCATTCATCACGGTATCCTGCAGTCTCAGGGTCCATATGGTTCATTGGTTTATACGTAATTTGTTAATACAATATTCCACAGAGAAAATTTTATTGTAAGCGCTGTCATACTGGTATAATAATAGAATTTACTTATTGCGGATTTCTGAGGGCTCGAACTATATGTATGGTAACCAATTAACCATTACACCATTACTTGTGAAACAATACAATACTAAAAAGTACCAGCCCTCAGAAATCCGCAATAAGTCAATCCTGTTGGACTAGGATGACAGCGCTTACGATAAAATTTTCTCCGTGTCCGGCTTCAAGATATCTCATTTTAGGACGTCTCAAGCCTGAATTCAGATTCAAATGTTTTTTTAATACAATTCCGGTGCGTTGCAGTTATTCTATTCTCTGCTGTTTAATGGGAAATTCTTAACGTGTCCAATCTTATATTTTAAATTTTACAGACAGAATGGCTTGTGTTACGAATCGTTGCTAATTTCAAATTGATTCAGTCATGTCTATACGCTATTCAGATGATAAAATTATCCGTAAAAGTAGATACGAAAATTAGGATTATTATTCATAGACATTTGTAACTGTGAATGCCCTGCAGGGCTGTGCCTATTCGAAAGCTTCTTTTACGTTGTTTTTCGTTCAATTCAAATTACAATTACCTGTTCTTTGAAACTAGGGCTACAAAAGAAGTCACCCTGTATATCGTATGTGGGTCACTTTCCGCTGCGTTGAAGAAGTGAGGTGATTGGCCTCGCGATCGCAGGTGCAGATAACTCCGTCTCTTTGATTACATCCGTGAATTTAAACAGTTTACGCACAGACACAGACACGACATATACCTATAGATGCATTGACGTTGATTAAAAACATTAAAAAAAAATTGAGCCTTGTCGATAGACTCATGCTGAATTGCTGACACTAAGTATGTACAGAGTTTCGACTCTTCGTCAATAGGGTCGTTCACGATTATTCTTTATTGTTAAAAAATAAAGTTACGTGCCAGAAATCCTGGAATGAAATATAAAACAGCAAAAATCTAAGCCAAAGCACTTTAACGTTATGATACAGTTTGAAACGGTCCAGTTTTGAGCGCCATTAAGCAAGTTGCTGCGTGACGTCATAATTGGGTAAATTCGGGACCTGGCCCATTCAAAATGAGCAGAGATATGAGGAAAAAGATGTTCGTATGAGTGGTATTTCAATCCACTGTATGAAATACTAGCTTGTCAGCACATTCTAGAATATGCACCTGTACCAAGAGGTGATGCGAGAAAGAAATGATTCGAACTAGCTCGACGGAGCGATCTAACCTCACTCGAAGATCGTTTTATATCCAGCTGTAATTTTTATAGGTCATGGGACATCACCTAAATTGTACCACGTTTCTATCATTACAGGATATAAATAGAGAATCTGATTAATCGAATATAACCTTGTGTATTGTTGTCAACTTCAATTTGTAATCGTAAGATGTGAAATTGATGATCTTGACACATGACCTACCATCCCGCTTTGACACCATGGGTTTCGGCGACCTTGAAGTATTCGTTTTGGGAGAAAAATCTATAACCACCAGTACGGTTACTCTAGGGGGATTATCGAATTGTGCTTTTCACAAATCCTGTATTCATTTTGAATCAGAATACTATGTGTGGAGCACAAAACATGCCAAGCTAATGCATTTCTATATGAGACTCGTTCGAATATACTCAATTATGACGTCACGCGGCGGATCGCCCTGTCACAGCGCGTTCCTCCCCACGGCCAATTCCTTCATTTATTAATAATTACAATTCAAAATTCCAATTGGATGCTGTGATTCTTCTTCAAATCACATAATCTTCACGACACAATGAGAATAAATTTATTTTTGTTTTTGAACTACCCTATTGAGAGGATTCAATAAAATTCAAAAGTGCGCGGCAAAATAACGAGAGACAAAAATAGTAATCAAAAGAACGGAGCGAACCACGGTCTTACATACAGGTCTGGAAACTCTGCCGGATTCGTGGGGTCCCTTACTGAGGACAATTTTTTAATGCAGTGGCCGCTAGAGGCGCAGCTATCTTAAAAGAGATGTCGGCAAAGTGCGGTGCGGGGCGCCGGGGGCAGATGCGGCATAACCTCAATGCATGGTGCATGATGCGCGTCCATTTGTAATCAAAATATGTTTACGAATTACGATTATAGTTCGTATATTCTAATGCATTCGTGACACATGATTCAAGCATAATTGCATAATTAAGTAATTGCGTATGCAAAATATTATTGTCTACTCAAGCGGGCTCGATGAACATTAATCATTTTAAGAGCATGCTACAGTCATTTTTTTACTCTTCTTTACCGACCTTACCCGGTTTTCACTTGTTTTCACTGATAGCAAAGCCTACGCGTCACGAGCGCGGAAAAGGAACCAAGAGTGCAATTCTAGATGAAATTCCGAAGATATACATCGGAAAACTTCTTTGTTTCATGCAACAATGAAGTCGTATTCTTTTAAACTGCACAAAATGGTAATTGTCGATGTCAAGCGGTGGTCGCGGCCATGATTGTGAGTTTCGCCCGCTTGACATCGACAATTACCATTTTGTGCAGTTTAAAAGAATACGTCTTCATTGTTGCATGAAACAAAGAAGTTTTCCGATGTATATCTTCGGAATTCCATCTAGAATTGCACTCTTGGTTCCTTTTCCGCGCTCGTGACGCGTAGGCTTTGCTATCAGTGAAAACAAGTGAAAACCGGGTAAGGTCGGTAAAGAAGAGTAAAAAAATGACTGTAGCATGCTCTTAATACGGAGAATTTCAGTGGCATCGTTTGACCGCGCGTGGTAGTCTACAATTTTTTAGACCAAATGACCCAGGTTCAAACCTTCTCGATTTTTTTTTTCCATCAATGCACGCCATAAATTTACCTTTCAATCATTTTAAAACTGCAGCAAAAAAAAATGTGTAAAAAATACTATGAGAATACTTGTTATATCAACATTGTCATGATATCTTTTGTATTAATTTATCAAAGTTTCATTCAACTGTTGCTAGCAAATGTGAGTTTGAAACTCTCGGCATTTCTTCACTTTGAAACTATTGTTTACTACGTGCCTACGTGCTTTTGTTTAATAACTAATCGCGTTTGACGTTTGATTCGCTTTTGAGGTTATGTTTATCTGGGGGCGAGATCCCAGCGCCGCGTCGTGGCAGTTTTTGGCGATTTCTTTCGTCCGTAAGGAACCTACCCCCACCACCTAAATTCTGGTCGAGTTTCCAGACCTGTATGTAAGACCGTGGAGCGAACGGAGGGTGCAGACGACACTGCACGTTTTATCATCTACATACATATATGTACTCATGTCATCTGTCAAAACTTGAAAACTTGAAACTCTATTCGATTCTGAAGTGCAGAGAATAAAATCGCACCACTGTCGAGGATTAGATCATTCGTTCATCGCGAAGGTTTCATTTAACCGTCAGCGTTTCAAATCTTCCATAATAACCAAATTGTATCTCGCGTAATCGGTGTTAACCTACAAACTGCCTACAAACTACACAAGTCGTACGTAACCTCTGAGAAAAAGGTTATAAACCAAACCCATAAGCAATGTGAAACAATGAAACAGCCGAACACTTCGCGGTATAATTTGAATAAGGATTGTATCTACTTTTTTATTTTGCAAATAAATTATTGAATGTACAGATCAACAGCGATAGCTCATTGGCTTACAATTTGTTTTTAAGTGCTAGAATATTCTTCGTTTAATGTTCGATGTATAGAATCGTAAGTGGTAATTGAAAAGAAAAAAATGATCGCTGAAGTATCAGATTTGATGTACATAATTCAGGAAGACGAGCGAGTAGTGGAAGTTGTACAGGCGGTGGCAGCAGGGCGAAATCCAGACCCTAGAGACCGAGATAAGGAAGATCTGATCGCACGTTTCGACAGACTCGTCCAAGGGAATCCCTTCGTATCCCCTCAGGTCCGATTGAGTGAGAAATTCTTTGAAAACTATGCAGAAATGTGACGATTGATTTTCAAACAATGTCTAAATGCAGTCAATGCCACATGTCAAGCTGGATATACCATCGTTCTCTGTTTAATTCGTATCTGGTTTCGTTTTCCATTCTATAGCGGAGAAATGATCGAGAGGAAATCAGGAGGAGACTCGCGATGGGACCCGACGCTGATGATCTTAGATCTGAGAGGGGACGGAAACCGAGCTTACAGTCACGACTTCAAAGTGGTGAGTATCAGGGATCGTGGAGATTGACGACATGAATATTGTGGTCGGGTATTTTTTTTAATGAAACCGTTTGGAATTTGCTAGAAAATCCCGAACTGCGTTCAATTTCTTCAACTTTCTGATGATTTCATAGCCTTGTGAAATCCCTGTTCAATCTTCCAGGAATGAATCTTCAAATTTGCTTCATGAACGACACGTCATCGGATACAGAATCTCCGGTTTCTGAGGCAGACTCCGCTCCTGGTCCCATATCATCTGAAATAAGGGCACCCGTTACGAGACCGCAAGTCCTCAGTCTTCCGCCGTTGAGAGTGGATACCACCGCGCCAGTCGACGAGGCAGACTTTTTTGCCAGACAAGCCAGATTACAGACCGAAGCTAGAATGGCGCTCGCGCAAGCCAAGGAAATGGCGCACATGCAAATGGAAGTCGAGAGACAGAGGCTCAAGCAAAGTCCGATTACAGAAATGGTCAGATCGAGCCTGGAAAAGGTGGGGAACTTGTTTGGATTTGGTTAATCTAAAATAACAATTGATGGACCGAATTTTTTTGTCAGGTCGGAGTTCAACTTGGGGATGAGAGGCGCAGACTTTCCCGAGTTTTGTTGACCGAGCTGAACGTTGCTCAGCTTCAAGTTGTCGCCAATGATTTGCACGCTCGTATCGCAGCCTTAAATGAGGCACTTGTCGAGGGATTGTTGAGGAGAGATGATCTCCACATGGAACAAGACTCTATGTTGGTTGACGTCGAGGATCTGACTCGTTACTTGTGAGTGAAACAACCGAACTAAACTTGGATCATTTTCACCATCGTTCTTAACGGAGTTATTCGAATTTCAGATAATTCTCATCATCGCAATAGCTTGTTATTACTTGGTTTGCGTTTTTCTTGACTGAAATTGAGTAAAATATGACTAACGAAAATCAGATTTTTTTCTTGTCATTTTCAATACTGATACAATTTTCTTGTTGACTGATTGAGCTTGAAAGTTTTTTCTATGTTTTGCGTAAATTATAAAACTAGCGGAAATCTCTGTCTCCCTCTTTCTTAGAAATAAATAGATGGTGTGGTGATGGTGGTCCTGTGTAATGTTTGCGCAGAGGTGCCAAGCAGGAATCATTCAAACGACAACAGCAGCAGGGAAGCATACCGCCGAAGGAAACTTGGACGACTATCAAATCGCTGCAAATATCAGTTGACGGAACTAACCAACGAACTAAAGAGCCTCACGTTAAGCTATCTAAACCAAAACTTATTAATCGAGGAGTAGGAGGTGGAGGAGTTATTGGTCTAGTCAGAAAATAATCTTTTGCCTCGAGACTTTGTAACGGTCTCTTCAAAATATGAACGAAAAACAATGGGAATTGGGAGTTGATTGAGAAGAAATACAAGAAAAGAGAAAACTACAAACCACAGATGTATCCAAATATTGATAATAATAGTCTATAAGTGTTTATTACTATTTCCGCTCTGTTTTTCTGTTTTCATCCGCGAGTTTCTGCTGCTGCCCAAGACTAAGACTGATCGATCATTGCATTGCAAAAAAGACAAGACAAGAGTAGAGCAAAACATAGGAGAGACACAGAAGGTGGCAGTAAATAAGAGACGATTATTACCTTAGTTTGTATAGAATTATGCATTTAACTACCTTAACTGGAAAACAATTACGTTTTTGGTCGTGTCCTCAATCTTTTAATTCGAACTGTAGTGTAGATTATGTGAAAAAGAAGTTTTGTAGATCAAGACGTCGTGAACTAAGGTACTGCGGAGAGATGAGAAAAAATTGACGATAATAAAATTTGTACATTTCTGTCAAAGAGAATAAGATAAAATAACAACGTCGTCGTTTAATTCAGGCGTTTTTCTAGCTACTTTCAATTCTTCGTCGCCTTGCATGTTATTCATTGGATCCCCATAGTTATAACCATTATACAATCCTGTTAAAGAAAAAGGCAGGAAATGAAAGAATTTCTGTTGTACACTAAGCTATTATGATCCTGGCTGAGATTGTATTAGCGGTGGGTGAATCTTGTATGACCTTCAAACTTCGCACCCCAAAGAGAGAAAAATGAGGGATAGACAAAAATCAAAATCAGCAATTTTTGAATCAAATATATTTGGCAAGTTTTTTTGCTTCGAACTGTGATACGATATTTGTCGAAATGAGTGAATCGGTAGAATATGAAACAAGCCTTTCGGTACGTAGGGTAGAGACTTTCGTTTATTCCAGATGCTAAACCTATCCACTCTTTTGAAACAGACTCAGACCTTTTCTTCTTGGCTAGTGGCGTGCGGAGTTCGGAGAACTGGCTAGCGACCTAACTTTAAACTATGAAATATCTATTAAATAATAAATTGCGAAATATGATAATAACATGTAGACATTGGTACAATGTATATAGAGAATAACGTTTCCTGTTGTTAATTGAGCCATGCTCCATCATAATACACATTTTCAATTTTCAGTATAACAGCTATAATGCAATTACATAGAAAAATAGATTGTATCTAGGTTGATACGAAAGCAGCTAGACCCTCTGCTTTACAAGTAGAAGCAAATATATGAATGTACTGGAAGCGTTTCTGTGAGTCATACGAATTTGTGAGGAATTTTCATTCATTGAGACTTCTGAGTCCAGATTTCTGATAAAGTTGATCAAGAAATCAAATCACCTGGTCTGAGGAAACGAGAACAGATTGGTAGTTCTTGCAAACCTCGACTCACGTTTTGTCCTCATGGTGACCAATATCTCCACGAGAACATTAAAATATCGTAGAACCGTGAGATCCGAAAGTGTGTTGGGTCTTGTAAAACCCGTCACCCCCATCCATAAAAATGGTAAATAATGATAATAATAAAAAGTCATCGCATATTATCTAAAAAATAGTTTTAATCGTAATATTTAATTAATAATATACAGATTGTAAATAACTAAACAATAATAATAAAATATGCTGTAATAAGGTGTTCTTTTTTCATTTTTAATCACCATATATTTATTTTCTACATTTTATTATTCTCATTATCTCTCCTCCAGCCGACACTTGAGCATCGGATATCAGAGGGAAGGCACGGGGCAGTAGTAGTTTAGTTTAGTGGTTCAAAATCCTTGTCAAAGCTGCTCTTTCTCGGCTAGGTATAATTTTCTTCAATTTCTTCAAATATCTGATCGTAAGAGTCCCAATAAACCAGACTGACGAGGAGAATAGGAGCACCACGGCAAAGATTTCATGCAAGAGCAAAATATCATAGGTACTACATCAATGTGTTTGAAAAAAAGGAGGAAAAAGAACGCACATGACTATCTCACGTTCTGCATGGTATAATAAAATGTATCTTCAATCGTACGCATCACCATTCCCTAGATCTAGCAGCTCCTGTTCCTGCAGGAAACGAATTCTTTTGCAAAATATATATATTTTTTATCTCATCACATTTTTTATGTCATCAATTAATTTTCCTAACAAAAATAGTCGAGCACATTCGTTTCCATTATTTACCTTTCGACTCTTTTTTTTTTTTTTTTGTATTCCAATGGATAAAAACTGATTCAACGTTTTTCATTGCTCTTGCATAAAATCATCTCGATCTTTTAATTATTGATGTATGTATACCTATTGTTTTTACTTTTGCTTTTTTCTCACGTTTATAGTAACGCACGCGATTTTTTTTTCCTTTTTTGTACCTGATTATTATAAATGTATAATACAATAACATTACATAGGTATATTTTATATTATTAAGTTACAATATTATCATTATTAATTGATTAATAATATTATAAATCCTTATGAATCTACAATTTATTATTTGTGTATTTTAATTAAATGTTCTTTTTATATATTCTACTATACAAAGAAGCTCACTCTTAGCATTGTGTACCCTAGCACTTTTATTGATTTTTTTTCATTTTAGTTTAGTTCGAATATCAGATTTTTTATTCAATTGTTTATTGATTAATCTTCCTACCCCCTTCTTCGTAATCAATTAATTAATTAGTTCTTTTTCATTCCGTTTATTAATTTCAAAATACTATTTTAAGCTTTTCCTAAACTATTATTATTATTGTTATTATTTATGCTCGCATTGTATTAACTTTGGCGGCCTACGTGGCTAGCTGGGCGATTCCTCATTAGGGGTACGCCGTATTTCGGTATCTTTTTTCATAAAACGCTTCGGTATTCACTACCGATACTGAAATACCGAAAATTCATTCAAGATTTTATTGGTAAGCGTTGCCTTTTTTATCGGTGATTTTCAATTTTCTCAACGATATTCAGGTCAGCCGAAACTACTGAGGAAAATACCAATACCGCGCACCCTTAATTCTCATAATCAATATTTATTAAAATATCATTTATTATTATTATTATTATTATTATTATTATTATCAATCTTCTAGCAGAGTTAAGCAATGAAATAATATTAAATTCACAGAAAATGTATAAAAAATAATAATACTTATTTTGTATGTTTTTATTCTACTCGCGTTTTTTTCTTCATTTTTATATTCATTCTATTAATTACAACAGAAGAGTTCGACACTTCGGTTAGAATCCCTGGAGGTTTGTTGAGTTTTCTAGTCATCGTATCTCTTCTTGTTTTATTCTATCTAATTTGTTTTTCCTTCTCTTCCTTCAATGCGATATTGAACATTCTTCAGTGCCATTATTTATTATCATCATTATACTATAATAGCTTGCATAATATATACAGGGTAGAGTCATAAAGTTGGATATAAAAATCTTTAGAAGCGTAAATAATACAATAATAATAATCTCCTCGAATAAATATAATATGCGTAATGTATGTTGCATAATAATGCAGAACATGCTATGTGTTAAATTTTGGAACGCGGTGCCCAGCTCATCGTTATGATCGTTAGCGTAGAGGCAATTCATTGCAACAAATACTAGTGTGTTGTTATTGAAATATAATAATAATTATAGTATCTTTTGTTTTTTTAAACTCAATGCTACTTCAATTAAATACTTGAATATGAATATCAAATTATCAACATCTAAATCATTCATTAATATATTAATCCCCATTCGATTGCGATTATTTTGATACGTTTTTCAATTTAAATAATCGTTGTGTCATTTTGAGCGAATATTGAAATTCCGTTAATATCAAATTTTACTGCTTATATCGTAATAAATCGATTCGATTTCAGATTCAGAATGGATCAGCTTTTTCGATCGACGACGGCAGCCCCCGAAAAATTGTTTCTTTCTTTCAAAATTATTTACAAGCAAATATAACGAATGAATCAAGAAAAAAAGACGAAAAAAAGGTTGCACGAGCAGCCAAAAATATATGCATATACCATTAAATTAGAAAAAGAAAACCCAAAACATAGTATAAATAATGATAATAATAATAATCGAGGAATTTTTTTTCTCGTGTTTGCAATGCTATTATTAATTGTTGCGGTAAAGAAGACTGTTCAAGATCATTTGCCCATACTAGCGTTGGCAGGTAGAGTCGCAGATCGTTGCGGAATCGACAAGTACGGCTTTAGCGTCGATCTTGTAGATTCCCTAAAACGTGTAAAATTTATCAATAAATTGTTCGACCAAAATCAGGAACTTCTGAATCGTTTACGACAGCAAACCAGGACGAGGGTTCGAATTTAAAGGCAAAAATTCAAGCGGCTAGTTTCTAAATATTTTTTCTTAAGAGTTGATTTACAGAATAATTTTACCGTGTTGAAATTTATACACATGTGTAGTATAAATAATGGTAGACCATACCCTGCTATTCTAATTAAAGAAAAAAAAAGCGTCCAAAGCCAGGAAAAAGAAAAAGAAAAAAAATAATCTTAAATTCAAACATCGCTACCTCTCTAAACCCAATCATGCGACGCCACAACACAAGAGCTACTAAGTCCAGGATGAGCTGTCCACCTACGCTACCTTGGCGATACTCTTTGGCCCGTTCCATCGACGTGTGAATTAGCTTTGTAACCACATTTTTGTATCCGTCTCGATAGCCTCGTTACCCAGTATTTTTGATCGTCTGTACTACCGGCCAGGACTAACAACTCTCTCGCACTGTTCGGGTCGTAGTGTAATTTACAAGGCGCTATCGCATCCTCTTTCTTCTCCAAGTGCTCTTTGTGCACCTTGATTCGACACCCTGTGGTGAAAAAGAAAAAGTGCAATTAAAAACACAACCCAAGATACTCGACAATATTATACAACCAAGCATTTCACTCACGTCGGCATTCCTGTGCAGGTGGAGGTCTGAACATGTGCCAAAGCGGTTTTGTACAGACTTCGCAAGTCGTTGGCATATGGTAAGATATGGAAATGAATTCGTGCCCTTTTAGCGTCAGGGTTCCCGGCTTGTCCATGAGCTGTGGAAGTTCTACACCTGGCAAGGCGTTGCCTTCGTCGCCAGGTCGTCTCGCCTCGCCTTCGCCGGCGTACAGCAACTGTTAAACCATTGAAACGATTAAAATTGTTTGTCAAGTTTTCCCGGTATGTGAATTCCTCACCTGAAATATCCTCGGAATATCTTTGGCATCGGCTCTGATTACGTCTCCCTGAGTGACGGACCTGACGTGGAATACCTTGCTTAAATCTAGAATAAGTATCGGGTCTGCGTTCATCTTGTCGTTTTCGCTGTTGTAGAAGATTATCTTCTTTGAAGATACGACCACGTACTGCTTCTTCCACCCGTGCCTCTTGATGTTCTGCTTGTTCGGTACGCTTAGCCAACCCTCCAATCTCAGCGCGCCGTGCTCAGAAAGGACAGTGTCCTCCCCGTCATTTTCAGCCGAGGAAAGACTCGCCGTTTCTGAATTTATGGACGCGATTTTCATCTGCAGAGTTTCTATCTCGGAATCCTTAGAGTCCAGCTCCATTTGCAGCCTCAACTTGGCTTGGTACTCCTCAGCGACTTGGGCCTGCAAGTCCTGTAGATCCTTTTGCAGCTTGGCTGCAAGTTGTCCGTACTTTTCCCTCTCCTGAGTGAGTTCCTGTTGCAATTTTCTGCAATCCTTTTCTTTTTTTCTCAGATCAGCGGACGGTACTTTGTTCCTGTTCTTGGTGCCCGATGAAATGTCTTTTCTGTTCATAATCTCCGCCAGCTTGTTGACCGCTTGCTGCTTGAGTAATTGTTCCGTCTTCAGTTTCCCACTGAGCCGTTCCCTCTCTTCGGCGTTTGACTGTTCCTTGCTGAGTTGCTCCTGCAGCTCTTTAATGCGCTTGTTCAAGTCCTCTTTGTCCTTGAGGTACTGCTCGGTGGTCTTCTTCATCTCGTTTTCAGTTTCTTTCAAAACGCTGATAGACTGCTCCCTCGAGTTCAACTCCTGACGATGCTTAGCTATGCTGTCTTTGTACTCCAACTCTTTCATTGTTCTCTCCTTCTCCAAGTCTGCGACTGTCTCCTCGGCTATGGAACGAGCCAGAGCTTCGCTGTCCGCTCGGGCCAGAGAAAGCTGTAGTTGGTGAACGAGCGAGCAACGCTCTTCTTCCAATTCTTGCTGGAGTCGTGTCTTGTCGTCTAATTCTTCGCGAAGCTCTTGCGTCTGGGTCTTGTAAAGAGTCTGAAATAATGGAAAACGAGAAATGATCAAATTCTGGAAGAACTTCGTGACTCTTCGACGGGAATACTCACAGAAAAGTACGCCTCTGCTTCCAGCTGTTCCTGTAGTTCTTTAGTCTGCAACAAATCAACGCTTCTCTGTGTCTTCAGGTGATGGAGCTCTTCCTCTATCTGCCGTTTGGCTTCTCTCAGGTGAGCTACTTCCCCGACGAGTTGCTGTTCCCTAGCCCTGAGTCTGCCAGCCTCGGAAGATTGCTGGCCGAATTCGGATTGTAAGACGTTACGCTTCTGCTGTTCTTGTTCCACTTGGCCCTGCAGAGCTTTGACCTTCTCGACTTCCTGTCTGTGCTCTCCTTCCAGCTTCTGAAGCCTCTGTTGTATCTGGCGATAGTCGACGGAGAGCATAGAGGTCTGACGCTCTTTCTCCTGGGCTAGTAACTCTGCCCTTTGTCGCCCGCTTTTCTCCTCGTTCAGTTTTACTTGAAGGGCTATTTTATCAGTCGTGGTAAACAAAGAAATTCCTCTTTCATTAAACTAATTTCGTAATAATTAATAAATCGGGATCGCAGCTTGATGGGAAATTTACGTACTTGAAATTTCACAGGGTGATAATTACAGCGCAGCGATTAGGGGGGAAAAGAGTCGAGTTAGTATCGCAGATCGGTAGTTTGCTATATTTATGTTTGAGTGAATTAGCAGCGACGATACCTTTCACAACTTCCATATTAGCCTCTTCCTTGGAGAGCATTCTCGACCTCTCGGTTTCCTGATGGGCAGCAACTTCCTGATTGTACCTGGCCTGCGCCGCTTTAAGCTCCAAGGTAAGTCCCGCTGCCTCTTTTTCCAGGGAAGAGACCCTCTCGCTCAGAAGCCGGTTGTCCAAGGTGGCTTTTTCCTCCCTTCTGCGACTATGCTCAAGCTCCACATGCAGCGCCGATAGTCTAGTTTCCAGTTCTGCAGTCAGACTCGAAGCTTGAGACCGGGAGCTCCTCTCCTTGGACAATTGTCCCTGTCGATGAAACGCAAACATTTCAAAACCAAGTTCACAAAATCCTTCAAAGTAGTAAAAAAACAGACAAATAATTTTACCTGAAGAGCCGCTACTTCTTGCTGCAGGGAATCTCTCTGGGCCTGCAGCTGCGCCCTAGCGACTTGTAGTTCGCTCGCCATCTGTTCCGCGGCCTGTCTGGCAACCGTAACTTCGGCAGCCTGTTTTCTAAGCCGTCCTGTACTCTCAGTTTCCCTCTCAAGCTTTGCCTGCATTTCTTTAAGCTGTTTTTCCAAAGTGACAATCCTCTCCGAGGTCTGGTGCGAGTTACTAGCATCCCTGGCTCTCTTGGATTGTTCCTCGTCAAACTTTTTCTTAAGTTCTATCAGCGAGGCTTCGACCTTTCTTCTCGCCTCTGATTCGTGTTCAGACCGGCGTTGGGTCTCTTTGAAATTATGCCTGAGGAGCGTCAACTCTTTGTCCGCTCTTCCTGACTCCTCCTGCAGCTCCGCCTCCCGCCTCATAAGACCCTCGAGCTGTGTCATCAGAGCCCTTTGCTTTGCCTCGAGAGCTTCAACCTGCCGTCTTTCTCTCTCTAGCGAAGTTTCCAGCAGAGATATCTTTGCGTTTTCGTCCTTTATTCCGTTGTTTATGTGGTTTGCGATGCCATCAACAGCCTCTCGTCCGCAGCCCGTCATAAGCTGGTAGTCTCCAGAGTAAGTGAAACCGACGAAAGGAAGATGGTTTCCTGAAAATGCTTTCGGAACCGGAAAGCTCTCCTCGGGTCCGTCCTCCTTGTCGACATCGTCGAAATTGCTGGTATCATCATCGCCGGAGAGTTCGGGTACGACGGGAGGGACACATTCTCTGAGATTATCGAACGTCCATTGATCGTTTTTGAAGAACGAGTGACTCTTGATTTCGTTGACTCCGTTTCTGCCCAACCGTTTAGTTCGGTCCGTTAAAAAGCTGCAGATCAGACTCTTGGCCGCGTGCGATATGTCCGCCTCCTGCTGAGGGAAGTGCAGCGAGTTTCTGTGGTCCATGATCTTTGAATACGTGCCGACTAACGAATCTGCGTAAAATGGCGTATCGCCAACTAGCATTTCGTATAAGAAAACGCCCACGGACCACCAGTCGCACTCTCTTCCGTACACTCCTTCTCCACCCTGGGACTGGAGCACTTCTGGTGATATGTAGTCCGGCGTGCCGACCGCTGTGTCCGAGCGAACTAGTCCGTCCTAGAGAAAATGGTATCGTTAGAAACAGTCGTTGTACATTTTATCAATGTTTGAATTACCGAGTCCATTCTCATGCAGGTTCCAAAGTCGGCGAGTTTGAGATGTCCGTGTTTGTCCAGCAGCATGTTGTCCGGTTTAACATCCCTGTGAACAAATCCCATCAGGTGGATCGCGTCAAGGGCTAGAACGACTTCGGCGCAGTAAAACTTTGCCCATTTTTCTGGGACGTCGTAGTTTGACATAAGATTGACGAGATCTCCACCCGGCATGTAGTCCATCACCATGTAGAGGTACTTGTTGTCTTGAAAGGCAAAATGCAGCTGGACTATCCACTGAGAATTGGCGTGGGCCATGATGTCCCTTTCCTCCCAGAAGAAGGCCGAGTCCGATCTCTTTATCTGGAATCGCAACGAAAGAATATAACAAAGTTTCAGTTGTCTGCATTCCGATTGCAGAAAATCAAACCGACCATCTCGAATTTGCTCAACAGTTTCATGGCAAACACTTTCTGGGTAGATTTGTGCCTGACTAATTGAACTTCGCCAAATGCTCCGCGACCGATGACTTTGATCAGGGTAAAGTCGTCTGTTCTCATCCTCATCTTGCAAATATCACGAGCGACGGAGTCATCTGCGAAAGATAATGAGATGAAATGACAATTTACATTCGCTCTGATGCGAACGACGCCGGTATTTACATCTGTTCATATATGCCTCGACATTCTTCATCCGTCTGACGCTAGGATGGTCGCAGTCCGAGGCCAAGGCTTGGACAGTGTCGAGGAGACAATCTATGTTGGTAACACTGCGGGGATCTTTTATCCTTTCTTCAAGCGTTCTGAGGCGCCTTCGCCTGTCCTCATCTCTGACGGAATCCATTATGATTCTGAATCTACTAGGAAGTTTTCCACAACAACAACGGTCACCTATGCGAGGTCATTAAAGCTAATATTCTCCTCCGTCGTTTTGTATTTCTACCTAGAATTTTGGCTCTGAGAACACCACCGATGAAGCTCCGGTACGTTATTCGGCGCTACGTTTTGAGAGAGTCCATTTTTCTGCAGGCAGAAAATTAAACTGTTATTTTTGAATGTTTGTGAAGATCGAACTAGATTTTACTATCAAAAAGTAGGAAAATGGTATCTAAAAATGTTTATGGATAGAAACTTATGGAATATGGGTCGTATGATCATTCTTTGGACATGAATGTTTCATTAGGAGCCAGAAAGTCAGGAATTTATAATTCTGATCTGGATAAAAATGGATACGGATAATTTAAGAGTCGAAAAACATGAGAATACATTATATAAGATTATACTTCGCGAAGATACTTTAAACAAAAGAATTCTGAACGGACAATGGAACGAACGGATGCGAGTCTTGTGTTTTACCCAAATATTGGCTTTTTAAAATTCCTGGATCAAAGCAAAACATTTTTTAATAGCATTGGAATAGATTGTCAAATTATTCCAACATTTCATATAATTTTTTTTCTGTATCAATTTCATTTGGCGCAAGGTCGGCGACTTTTTATTGACGTAAATTTGAGGTTTTAAAATTATAGTCCTTTGGTGTAGAAACAAAACAGGGGGTAGAGTAATAGATTTATAAACACTAAAAAAAGAATTAAAAAGTCAAACAAAAAATGGGTGACGATAAAACGTAACATCAATTCAAATGAGTAAAAAAAAAAGTTATAACTACGGTGCGAAATTATGATAAGAAATGTATGTAAGACTGCAATTGCAGGAATCTATAATTATAACGTCGCGTATTTATATTTGTACGCAAGTATTCATGCTCGCATTTCATGTTATACTTATGTAGGAAGAACAAGGCTTATAAAAGACAAAAAAAAAAAAAAAAAACGATCGAATTTACGTAAAGGCTCAAACTTCGCAAGTATTCTAATTACTTATATCTGCTGACCTTGCGCAAGTGGATATAAGAAAAAAAAAACCGAATATAATAAAATAAAAATAGAGCTTGAACAGTCGATTGTCAATAACGAGCATCATAGATAAGATTATTTAAAGAAAGAATGCCGTCAACCTATGTACAACGAAAGCATATCTTCAATTCGAGTGAATTGCTAAAGTCCGTTGAATCTCCTTTAGCTATAATCAAATATGTTTCAAGATAAAGAAAAAAAAAGAGAAAGATGCATAGCAGAGGTTTGGGCCGCGCTGAGAGTTACATAGTGCCCTTCCTCATTCTCAGCAATTAAAATACACACATTGTAGCGAAGCAACAAAAGAAACAAAAGCAGAAGTCTAACAACGAATGATAATGATAATTTGTTTACCGCGATATAGGGGAGGGGCTCATATCTATATCATAACGTACATCTCGATGTAAAGAAAAGCAGAGCATACGATCCATGCGAAAAGGAAAAACAAACGGAGGTGGAAAATAATTTAGGAGAAACAAACGCGTGCGCGTTGAAGATGGATAATGGGCTAAACTCGATGAAAAAAGTGACAGAAAAATAAAAAGAAAAAAAAGAAACTAGCTGACTGACAGAAGGATATTTTCTTTACTGCGTGACAGCTAGTAGTGGAACGATAGTAGAGAAATGGTCGGTTAGGGTTAGGTTAGGTTAGGTCGGTTAGGGTTTAGGTGGGTCTCGGCGTACGTATGTCGTACGGCAGGTGCCTACCTAACACTCCTAACTCTGGGCCGTTCCTCACTCACTTACTCACTCACTTCACTTGATTTGACTCGCTCGCTCACTCGCTTACTTAGACTTACACTTCGCAGACGATCGTCACAAAAGAATATTATGTCGTAGAAGAAGAATAATCAGCGATAATTATCATGTTTTAAGAGCACACAACGCAGAGTAAAAATATAATAAAAGTATAGAGAATGAGAATGACGATATCGGGCGGAGATGAAGGTAGCGGAGAGACGGACACTGTATACCGATCATAAAATTTCGACGATATATAATATCGAATATTACGTTACGTTACCCCGATACGTGTGTATATTAACAACCGGTGTAACTTAACCACACGTACAAGTTGAAAAGCACAACACGTCCCTGCCCAGCACTCGGCCGACTTCCTAACCCTAATATCACTGCTTTTGTGTCCACGGTAATTCTAATAGCACTTTGTTTAACAATTGTATATTATCGTAGGTACGTCGACGACGTGTGATAATAATCGAATCGGACTATAAAGAGAAAGAAAATGAACCACCACCACCACACTTCGGAATTCAATTTCATTACTACGATTTTATTCAACTTTATTCTATTATCTTATTATTCTATATTCGCTACGCCTCCGGGCCGCTAATTGTAAGCTCCGTTTCTTCGATGAGTCGTTTTAAAACCACAGCCACAGCCATCACACAGCTGAGCCCCATAGCCGTGCCTCTACTCGAGACTCGAGAGTCGAGACCTGCTGCTTGATCCTGCTACTGGTGGTACTGCTGCGTGCTGCGTGCGCCATTTACAAAATTACATCTAACCAACCTAGTCAAGATCCTCCGGAGAAATTCAGGGAAACTAAACAGTAAACACTCGTCTCGTTTACATAAGTAGCCAGCTAGTCCGCACATCGTTGTATGATTACATTGTAAGAAAAACATCATCATCGTCGTTCGATATACACCATAAAATTTTTTTTTTTAAATCAACGGATAAGAAAATAAAAATACACGACGATGATGACGATCAGTGCAAATAAAGAAATGAACGGTATATTGAATCGTATAATTTTATTATTAATTTTTGCATCTACAAGTCGAAACTACCAAATTTTATGAAAAAAAAACCCCAAATAATCAGCAACATCTCACACACACGTACGTGGATGCTACAGTACAGTGTAATCGAAATCAAGATGGAGTAGCGTCGGTGTTTAACGCGGATATTTATGTCCCTTTTTTTGACAGCTCGCGGTTTCGTTACTGCTAGTAGCCAGTAGTCACATTTTTTTGACAACGGACTTTTAATACTTGTACGGAAAAAAGGAGAAAAGAAGATGTGAAATAAAGTTGTAGAGACATAATTCGTAGAGGAAGAGGTATAACGTTTAATACTTTTTTCTCCACGTCCCATACGATATCGTTTACCGAAGTCGGTTATTTTTTTCTGCCCCCCCACCAGCCGGCTCGTTGTTTATGTCAATCGTTATTAATAGCTTTTCGAGAGAAGCACGAGGCTAACGAGAATAGAACCCGTGTCATAAGTCTCGTTGTGGCTGATTGTCCGAATCTAAATTGGGATCCTAACCTCAAAAACCAGAATGTTTTGAAGTGACCGAGGCTCCCAGCTTTCTTTCCTCTTTTTCTCTCTCTCATAATCAAACCTCTGCACACGCAAGCGTCGAGTCTATCCCTTTGTCATGGGTTCGCCTTGCGACTGGCAAGTGACAAAGCAGAAGGTGGCGCAGCGCGGCAAACACATACTAGAAACGGGGCAATGGTCCGACTGCAAATTCATAGTGGGCCAAGAGCCGCACCAGCAGATTCTCGAGGGGCACAAGCTCTTCTTGGCCATGTCAAGTCCGGTCTTTGAGGCGATGTTCTTTGGCGGCATGGCGGAGAAAAACGACCCGATTCCGATCAGGGATGTTCAGCCGGAAGCTTTCAAAGCGCTACTGGAATATATCTACACGGACAACATCGACTTGGGCTCGTTTGAACTGGCCTGCGAGCTCTGCTACTGTGCTAAAAAGTACATGCTGCCTTTTCTGGTAGAGGAATGCACAAAGTTTTTATGGTCAGACTTGTCTCCGAAGAAAGCCTGCCGAGCTTACGAATTTGCCAAGCTCTTTGAGGAGCCTGTATTGATGGAAAAGTGTCTACAGATAATTTGCACCAAGACTAACAGCGTCCTGAGCAAGCCTAGCTTTGAGGAAATCGAGGTCGGGACTTTGGTCACTGTCTTTGAGCAAGAGGAGCTAGAGATCGAATCGGAAATCGAGCTCTTCTCCGCCGCCGAACGGTGGGCCAGGTCCGAATGCACTAGAAAAGGACTCGACCCCGAGGACAGCAAGTCCCTGCGCTCCGTGATTGGAAGCGCTCTGACCAAGATCAGATTCCTCACCCTCACTCCGCAGGAATTTGCCGAGGGACCAGCCAGGTCTTCCTTGCTCAATCAGGACGAGGCCTTTGCCATTTTAATGAACATTTCATCCACCGAAAGCAAGTGGCCTATGCCTGATGGGTTCTCGGCGAATGCACAAAGCAGAGTTAAGCCCCTCAAGCAACATCCCACAATGGGGGATTTGTCGGTAAATTTGATACTCGAAATCACAAATCTAGGACGCAATCGAATGAAATGAGGAATTGCTACTCGGGTGAAGTTGGACATTAATCGAGCATAGAGCAAAGAATTCGATTCCCATAAAGGAATTAAGTCTCATGTTCGGTTTTGTCACGCCGACATCGTTCCAATTTCTTTCGATGGTCATCTTTTATTATCGAGATAATGAGCTGCTTCTATGCAGGGTCAGTCATCTTCGAATTTGGTTCGTAACTAATTTGAATGTTTCTGAAATTTTTTTTAGCGCATTCATATGACTTTCCGAAGCTGTAAAAAATTTCAAAGAAAATTTAGTGATCAAAAACCAATTTAAGAGATTTCACTAGTTGACGAATAATTTCATAAGATTTTACCGATTTTCATGGGCCTACGCGCATGTTGTGCACCAAATTTGAAGAGTTTCCTTACTCTCATTGTGACTTGTTGCCATTGCTGCTTAACAATCCAGCCTTCTGACCTTCAGACAATCGGAGCAATGGCCAGTTCGAGCTCTACGAGTGGACCAAGTGGTTCGAGTAACGGCAGCATGTTGACGGAGGGTCAGGCAGCGGCAGCGGCTGGCAATTCTTCATCAAAATTGAACCCCCGGGGTTCTTTTCAAGAGAGTACTAGCTGGTGGCCAGCTCCACAGAATGTTGCCGGCTCTTCTATGAGCTTGAATAACGTCGGAGGTACTTCGATGAACATGATGGGCTCTGGAGCCCCGGTGGAAGGCGGTGGTGTGAGGGAAGGGCTCAAGTACTACTGCCTCAGATCCATCGTTCAGCAAACCGACTGTCTAAATACGAGTGTCTTGGATTGTTCGGTTGCCTTTAATGTTGATAGAAACATTTGCGTCATTGGGGTACAAGTCCCGACTCAGGTATATATTGTATATGGTGTATATTGAATTCTGTTTATGCAACACTACATCGTCTGCTCGCAGGTCCAAAGCCAGTCCATCGATCCGTTCGCATCGATGGTTCCCAGCTCATACACAGAACTGCTCTATGCACATCTTCTCGATTCAGATGGATCCAGATTAACTTACACTCACTTTACGTCTAGAGTGACCATAGGCTCTTTGGTCGAAATCACCTTCAACCGGCCCGTCTATATACAAAGGAATAAGGTGAAGTTCAAATTGGAGCATCAACATGTTGACGCGCAAAGTTTTCAGCTTCGTTAACATTTTCTTCCTTCCAAAATAGGTATATCGGGTTGGGGTGGTCTTCAATAAAGTGGGTTGGTACCCGATGGGCGCGTGTACGCAGCGAATGGCCTGCGATTCGGTCTTCTTCTCTTTTGGAGTTGGAAACAGCGCTGACAGTGTTAGAGATGGTCTGATACGATCCATAATATTCACTTACTAGAGCTGCGAGTAGTTGGCACCGGAATATTCTCTCAAGAATAGATGATCTATACATATTTGATCAATCGATTATTATTTATTGCAGTCCCTCTCTCCAAACCCCTCCAGTCCGGTATTCCTTCCCTTCATATTGGTTTAGTTTCATAAAATGGATAAACTTTTCTTCGATATATTTCAATCCTAATATCGTTATTTCTATTGTTGTTCGTTAATTTTCAGGATATTCAATGGGCCCTTACGTAATTGTAAATCAACCAAGTACGTATAGAAAAGTTATGGTAAATAGATTCTCATCTACCATATTTCTCTTGAGTTATCAATACTGTTAGTTATTATGTAAATACATTCAACGACTCGGGTCGGGAATCATGTTCAACCTATCCACATCACGTCTCTTACCCATGATCAATTTCATTTAATGTAGACAAATGACGAAAATAAACGTTTGTTGTCGACTTTGCTGAAACATTATTTCGGGGAACTTTTCTCCCCCGGTGTATTTTTAAACTCAAGAAAGGTCAATGAAAAATTGACTAATTTATCTTTATAACGCGATTGAATGACTCGTTACATCGACCGATTTTATTTATCGCTATACAATGAACGATGCTGATTCACAGCTGGGAGGCTTTGGGACAGAAGTTCTCACAGTGTGACGCACCGCTGTGAATCACCGTTTTAATAATTTAATCCCGCGTGGATGAATAATGAGTTTTTATTCTTCCTATCTTACTGTCAAGATGAGCTCGAGTCTCCGTTAAAAATCCTACTTAATAGTCAAAGCATTATATAAAGGTATACATAATTTATAAAATTTTATAACAATGTAACAAATATGAAGTCTATAATATAACAAATATATCAAATTTCTTTAAATATGTTGCTCAAGTGTACTTCGCTATCCTGAATGGATCGACGGATGCAAGATGTGCTGCTTTTCTGTATGAATGAATATTATTACAGCTTGTTTTCGTTTTTGTTCAAAGAGTACGTATCGTGTACTCCTGGGATCAGAACGCTTGCTAATATCATTGTATAAATTTAACACTTTCCCATTCGAAGACGTGGCAACTTGAATTATATCTAGAATTGAGTATATTTCTGAGTACATAATTCAGTTTTCTTACATTTAGCAGTCAACAATTGAGTAATCAATACCGAACATTGTACGTTGTTATTTTGTTAGCATTATTTCGTCAATAAAACTATAATCTCTTATCGCGGTAAAATATTTTTCAATATGCTTTTAGTGTCTTGTGTTTCTTTCTTCTGTATTGTTATCAGTTGAATTTCAGGTTTTGTGGATAATGAAGTCCCAGGTATCTCGCCACCGTAATTTCAGTATGTCATTGACCGTCAACGGCGTAGTGCCGTAACTGAGAACCGAAAATCTTTTAAATACATAAACGATGAGACAGATCCAAATCACTACGGTGACGTTGAATAAAAAAAGTACGAGATTCCATCTCAGTTTCATTCTGAAAAGAATATAAAATAAATTATTTATAGTCTATACTATGTGACGATAAATTGTATTTATAATTTCACTTGCCCAATCAAGTAATGAAGGTGATCGATAACTGCCGAGGTCATTAAGACCTTGAAGATAAAGGCGGGCAAATAGTGGTGGAGGAAGAGCGTTCTCTCTACAAAAAAGAATGGCAAGTAGTGCAGGAGATATCCGACGAGCAAGACTTCTCCAAACACAACAAATTTTTCCCACTCTTCTTCGGACACGTCGAAACAGAGTCTTCGGCGTCTCATCAGATAAAATACGAGAAGGGATGAGTATATCAGAACGGAAACTGTCCCAGAGTACCAGACTACCACATTACCCAACAAATGTACCTGCGCCTGTAACAAGAAGGTGAGAAGGCTTCAGAAATTATGAAAGGATACAAAAACAGAGTTGTACTGGAGGAAATCTCAGAAATCCCTGCCCATGGTTGTGAAACTAACGTTACTTTCGGTTGAGACCCAGTAGGCGATGCCCCGAGTCATCATAGGCCATTCCAAGGGTTCGCTCGAGTACATATGGCTGTTCTGGCCCTCCTGAGCATTGAAGAAAATCTTGGTCTGCAGTTCCAGAAACTTGTCCCAAAAGGTCAGCCTGGTAGCTCTCAAGGGGATCATTTCAGCTCCAACCAATTCCCGCTCTCTCTGTTTCTGGTCTTCGTTCTTTGTGTACCTGTGTTCCTCAACGTTCCAAACTGTGTCTGGCTGATCTATTATTCTATCGGCAACAATTTCATGCTGGTTGTACCCCCAGTCCGGTAATTGCCGGCCGCTGAATCTCAGGGCCTGTTCAGTGCTCACGTGAATGAGTCTGATCTGGCTCTGAATCGTGTGCCAAACGTCACCAGCCTGATCTTTATTGATGATATCAATTCTCCAGAGGTTTTGAGCTGGCATAGAAACGTTGTAATCGATATAGCAAGAGACTTCCTGATTCTGGGGAGACATAGCGGCCGCCACGTCGTGCGAGTTTAACGCTCTGCTGCTTATTCCGTGAACAAGCTGAATCACATCTCCATGTTTGATGGGCTCTATGGGCTTGGACACGACCAGACCGTCGATTCCTGGCCTCTTGACAATCCACCAGTTATTAACATCCTTGAAAGAGTAGCAAGTCACTTGTTGTTGATGCGAACTTCCTCGCCCATCCGGATACCGAAGGGGGTAGACCTGGTTGTGGCTGTGGAGCCAGCAAGCGCGACCATGGGTGTGTCTGAGAGTAATTTGAGACCCGTGAGCGACTTCCAGTGGTTGGCCCTTCGTGATGCTAGCTAAACCACCCTCCAAACTCGCCTGGAAGGCACTTGTCATCACAGAATCATGAGGCCCAGCCTTTGTCAGGATGGACAAATGCACGTAAAAGACACCAACATAGACCATGACTGGGATCGTAACCAGCACAATCACTCTCGCTAATAAGTGCACGTACAGAAGTGTTGTCGACAAGTATTTACGAGGAATCAAACTCCAATAGTCGCGCGCTATCAGCGCTGATGACAAAAGTAGAGAATAAAATCCAACATACTTTACACTGTAATGGAAAAAAATCTATGTTACCAAATTCCTTACTATTATTAAGGTCCCATTCTCCGTACGTCTTACCGCTTACCATAAGGCACAGGACAAGTTGAACGCCCCTAGCAAAAGCCAGAACCACCAAGATATGGTGAACGGTTTATCCACCATCTTGCGAAATTTAGCTACGCAGAGTAAACCCAATAGAGAAAATTGGATGAGGATACTTTCCATTAGGATGAACCTGGACTGAGTCAGGAATGCGTTATCTGTGGAGAATTATTTTATTCATTCTACAGTTCTGCCTGACGCATTGAATAATGATTGAGCAGAAACACTCACCGAAGAGTAACATCAGTCCAGCTGTAGCTGCGCTCCATGGTTTCAAGCCCAGTTCTAGAGCCAAGTGATAAACGGTGGGTAACACAAGGCTCCCGCAGAGGGCGGGTACGATTCGCAGAGCAAAGAGAGGGACAAGGTCGGTGTAGTCACTTCCAATTCTGTCAAACTTAAATTTACCGTCAAAACCAGCCAAATAGGCAGCGATTGATACTAGCTGTTTTCCCAGTGGGGGATGAGAGTCGAAGAAGTATGTGTTCTTCATATAGAGGCCCACATACTTGCCATAATGCAGTTCGTCAAAACTGTATTGACGAACAAAAAGTACATAGTTATTCGATCACTAGCGGATTTTGAGATAAACAATGTTGACAAAGTTCTTACACAATGCTTCCTGGCTCCTCGAGTCTATATAAACGAGTCGCTAATCCGGCAAAGAGTAAAAACGCTGCAACCAGATCGACTTCAAAATTTATTTTTAATCTGGTAGAGAAAGTGTTGGTGTTTTTTTTCTCCGTTTTCACGATGGAAGTTGAGGCTGTCATTTTCGATTCAGACTCGTCGTCGCCCTGGAGCAATTACGCGTTAACTACGTCTTGAAAAAATTATACATACATACCTATGGGGTATTCCATGCGAAGCGGGACAGGTTTCGGCCGAGGGTCGGCGAATTTGACGTCCTTCCAGAATCTCGTCCCTTACTACCTTGCAACAAGTTTTCCGGAGTTTTAGACCCTGATTGGTTTTTGATTGTCCGTGAGGAGCGATTAAAGGAATTGTCTTAGGGTCTACTCGATTCACTTGAAAATTTTACTGAACATAGTTAAAGGTATCACAAAATTATGGTAAAATTTTCAGCCACCCCTTTTTTTCATTCGCCGGCAATAAATTATTGAAAATATTTTTGGAAACAATAAAATTATTCTATGTCATCGGGGCTGTTTCTGAACTGTTTAGTATTAGTATTTGGCGTACGTATCTCATTTCAATAAAGTCCCGGTAACGGAAAATTTTATTGTTCGTAAAAAAAAAATTTCAATAATTTATTGCCGACGAAGTAAAAAAAGGGGTGGCTGAAAATTTTACCATAATTTTGCGATACCTTTAACTAATGTTCAGTAAAATTTTCAAGTAAATCGAGTAAACCCTAAGAAAATTTCTTCAATCGCACCTCACGGACAATCAAAAATCAATCAGGGTCTGAAACTCCGGAAAACTCGTTGCAAGGTAGTAAGAAACGAGATTCTGGACGGACGTCAAATTCGTCGACCCTTGGCCGAAACCTGGCTCGCTTCGCGTGGAATACCCCACATACATCATGGTAATTAGTATATTATGTAATAATATTATATTATCGTAGCCTAGAAATGTTTTTTCAAATATAATACTCAAAGTTGAAGAACATTCAGACGACTTTGGGATATTGGTATTATTATTCGGAATGGAATTCGAACAATTCAAAATCTTTTGTTCTTCATAAGAAATCTGATCGAAAATTTGCTTCACAATATG
The DNA here is from genome assembly GCA_018257835.1 of Euura lappo. NCBI lineage: Eukaryota > Metazoa > Arthropoda > Insecta > Hymenoptera > Tenthredinidae > Euura > Euura lappo. The sequence continues at coordinate 79,184 of JAEUYN010001077.1, forward strand.
TTTTATACAGGAAATTTTACTGTACAATAATGTACAATAATTATGGAGCAGAAATATCTCTTTGTTTATTTACCTTTTCGCAGGGAATTATTTTTGTTGGGGGATCCCCGCTGGCGGTTACATCCGAGTCAAATTTCGCGGCAAGTGTGGTGCTGGAGCGCTGTTGGTCCAGTGGATCAGACTGAAGTTGATTGTGTTTGGAATTCTCAAGTATTTTACAAACCTTTCTACGCCGAGTTTCCATTTATACCAATATTTCCATAATAGTGTAACTATTGACGTTGTAACGATGTACGGAAATTTGATTGTCAAATAAAATATCACGGCCCACTTTTAATTGTCCAACGTTATTTTATCCTGCTGTCATCTCTCACCAGTCAACGAGCTCTTGAACTACGACGAAGCTCGCGGAAGACTAAAGACAATCCGGTACCCAACCAGGTCAGCGTCATAACGGTATAATCTGATCGCTATGTCAGCTGGAGATATTTTGTCCATCAGGGAAACGATATGGGAATCGCTTTCACCATTTCTAATCACTTATCATTGTTCTAGCCGCGAACTCATGCCACATATATGAATCAGAACTATAGTTCTCAACTTGATTAAAATCTTCCGTCGATTGTACAGATAATCGTGATTGTACAAAAAGTATTGTTACACAAAGGATACACACAGATTCGTTTAATTTTATTTTCTTTTCATATTTTCATTTCGCCGGCGATGCAGCTTTGGAAAGATTGATATTGTCCCAAGAATTGACCAGACTCTGATTAATTGTAAATCATTTATTCAGCTGGTGTAATCTACAGATATAGAAGAATTTTTTGTATCTCTGCTGAGAATTAGCAATGCTTCTGTGTGCCGGCCTGAAATACTAATTGAAAAAAAAGAATAATAATAATGGTAGTTACATAGTTACATCACAAAAATTCAGCAATTTGTGACAGCTGATAATTGAAGCTTATCGTTAGGAGCTCATGCTACAGAATCCGATTTTGTAATAACTGTCTGGATATTTGTTAAATCATTTGACATGTTGTTAAACCCTTCCTTTCAGAATTGACTTTCCGATTGGCCCCCAGATAGGTCCAGATATAATACGGCGACAAAAGCCTTATTAAAAATCTGATAAGACCGTATTCACCTATCGGTCATTTTTAGCAGGGCACGGCGTAATTATGCGATTTTGCTTAACCACTTCGTTACAGTGGGCAATTTAACATACCCAGTTATACAGAAAAAACGTGAATAAATATCCAACATGACCAACATGTAACTGGATAACTGCCATGAAAAAGATTTTAAAAAATTTATACTTGGTAAGTTTTTCTTTATCGACGGAGCCATCACTTATGCAGGGAGCAGGATAGAATATCTTCATGGTGTGAATAACAGATCAGAAATTTCTAGAGATCACATATTATTCGATTGTTGTAAGCAAAGTTCAAAATATACCAAACGAATAATTCCGTTCACTGAAGAGCGAACATATTCTGGTGGTAAATCAAATTGCGAATATTCGAAACCTAAAATAAACGGCCATCAAATGAACATGTCATCAACATTCTGACCCGGTAATCTCAATCATTTACGCACTATACATCGTCCATACGATCGCCTCGGCTCATGTCTGCATTCAAAAAATTATTTTCAACCGCCATCTAGGCTGAAAGTTCTGAATTCGCTATTGTTATTCATTTTTACGGCACAGGCATTAAAAAGTCACTTTTTGACGCCTGTTTTCGTTCCGGCAAGTGGCACTTTATACCGCTAAGTTCAAAGTTGCGGTATAAAGTCTTTATTCCGCAACTTTGATGCGCAGTTCGAAGTGCGCATGTCAAAGTTGCGGAATAAAGTCTTTATACCGCAGGTTACGCAGTTCGTGCGGAACTCAACTGGCGTCAAAGTGACTATTAATGCCTTTTCCGTAAAAAATATTGTATGGGGCGCGCTCAGAAAGTAACTGTTCGGCAAGGTTATGTTTTTAGTACTCGCCGTTGCTTTACAAGGCTCGCCTTCAGCTCGCCAGGTAAAACCAACGGCTCGTACGAAAAACATAACCTTGCCGAATAAACAGTTACTTTCGGCGCATGCCACATAAATATCTATTCTTCTTCTTCTTTTTCTTTTATGGCTTCGTCCCCTATAGGCTTAGGTGTTATTTATTTCTGCAGTATTTTTATGGTAGGAACAGATCAGTTGATAAGGCAGATCTTCCAGGACTTCTTACAGACCGCTGGTAATTTTTCATCTATGATCTTGCATGTGCTGCCCCCTGTTTAACATTCGAAATTCTCTCGAACGAGAATTGAAAACAAAGCGATTCATTTGAGCATGTGCGAGTGGTCGGTCGCCGATGAGTTCAATCGTGCGCAAAGTTGGGTTTTATTTTGCTAAATATCGAATAAAAGACATTCAGATCAGAAGCTAGTAATGGACTGTCCGATATGCGGTAAAGGCTATCTCGCGACGGAGATAGAGTCGCATGTCAACAAGTGTTTGTTCCTGAAAGAAGATGACGGCGTCAAGTCATCGTCACGGATCACCAAATCTTCATCAGGCCTCGATGATCTAGGCGCTAACAAAAGACCCGCGACTGGGTCTACGGGAGGGTTGATGCAGTTGGGTAAAAGAAAGTCCTCAGAGCCTGCGGGTAACCGTAAAAAAGCCAAGTATCAGATGGTGCGGCAGTCATCAAACGAACAACGAGAGGTTGTCTGCGAAGATAACGACGAACAGCCTTCTGATTCCCAACTACATCGGAACCAAGTAACAATTTGATTTTTGAGCGATTAATATTTTATGTCAATCGATGACGATTCACTCTCCTGTTCCTTGATATCGTTATCATCATCCTACAATGTTGCGTGATTTGTTTTGCTATTTGGTCGTAACTGATTCGAACATATTGACTAATGTAAACGTTGCCAAAAAAATTATGTAACATTGTTAGACGACGTTAATGATGACAAGGAATGTCTTTTATTGTTGCCGTTATAAGAAGGAGCACAAAGCAAACTGAATGAAGCCAATGTCTGTCTTATACAGATGAAGTTGACAAGCGAGAAAAAATCTTGGATCGATACAAAAGGCCACATTCCGCTTGCCGAAAGAGCTAGACCAACCAATCTGGTCAATTATGTGGGTCAGAAACATGTCCTGGGCGAAAAGACGGTTCTTCTTAAGTTATTGGAGAAGAGAGAAATTCCGAGTATGATTTTGTGGGGTCCACCGGGCTGTGGGAAGGTACGGTGAAATTTCTCAATGACATTATTAATTATCGTATCAACTAGAGTTACAAAATGCATTGACGATGTACTATTATTTCTTGATGGAACACTAAAATCTAGACTTCATTGGCCAACGTGATATCGAACATATGTAAAGAGACGTCGGGCGGGAGAATGAGATGGGTAAAACTGTCCGCAGCCATGTCTGGAGTAAATGACGTCAAGGAGGCTGTAAATCAGGCCAGGAACGAACTCAAGTATGGTCGTCGAACTGTGATGTTCATGGACGAGATACACCGATTCAACAAACTGCAGCAGGACATCTTCCTGCCACATGTAGAAGCGGGGACCATAACTCTGGTTGGGGCTACCACAGAGAATCCTTGCTTCAGTTTGAACTCTGCGTTGCTTAGCAGGTGCCGAGTCGTAGTTCTGGAGAAACTTAAGACCGAAGACCTGGTCTGCATAGTCCAGAACGCGGTCAAATTGGCCAATGGAATTGTACACGCATCTGCTCCATTGAATAAGGCACAGAGAAGCGATTCTACTCTCTCTGAAACTGATTCTATCGACTCGGTGGCCTCCCAGAACGACACTTTGATCCCAATCTTCATCATTGATCAAGCAACTGTTGAGTGGTTGGCAGAAACCTGTGACGGGGATGCGAGGATCGCTTTGGGAGGCTTGGAGCTGGCACTCAAGTCGATAAAACAAAGCGAGGAAGAGTTTTTGCGCTCGGGTCCGGCGCTCATTACGCTCACCGATGTCAAGGATGGGCTCAAGAAGTCGCATGTTTTGTACGACAAAAAAGGAGACCAGCACTACGACATGATTTCAGCGCTTCATAAATCCGTCAGAGCTAGCGATGATAATGCTTCGCTTTATTGGCTCGCGAGGATGTTAGCTGGGGGCGAAGACCCGGTTTACATTGCTAGGAGATTGGTCAGAATGGCTAGCGAGGATGTTGGACTTGCCGATCCAACAGCTTTGGGTACGTAGAAGATGGAACAGTGTGGGATTCAGTCTTATATCTATTTCTTTTTTGTCTCAGGTCTTGCGGTCTCTGTTATGAATGCTTGTAAGATGATTGGAATGCCGGAGAGCGACGTCCTCCTTGCACAGTGCGCAGTCTATCTGGCTAGAGCGCCAAAGTCCAGGATGATGGAGGATTCGCTCAGAGCAGCGCAAAGATTAGTGTCGAATCAGAAGGGCCAGCAGCCAGCGGTACCTGTGTACTTGAGGGGAACTGGATCCTCTAGATTAGTGGAGTTGTTAGGTGAGCAGAAGAGATAAAATATCGAAGAGAATTCAGGTAGTAATGATACAGACAATCGTTCTTAATTTACACAGGAAATGGAAAAGGGTATAACATGATGCATAAAGACGAATCTGGGTTGAATTACCTGCCTGAGGGTCTTGAAGATGTGAATTTCTTCGAGGAAGACGAACTTACTGGTTAATGTATGTAGGTTTGAGAAATTGATCATAATACCTACTACATTTTTCGTGTACCTTCACTTTTTTTTTGTCTTTAATAATGATCTGTTTGAGTACGTGTAGTATTCTTTCATGTTCTTTTAATTACAGTGGGGAGAGAGGCCGTGAAATTTTTCAAATTTTTCTTACGTGTCGTTTCATTTAGCATTTGTAAAGAATATTTGCTACGTGTTTCGTACCGAATTCCCTATTTGGTTATTCAGTGATTATATACTTGTAATGTTGATAAAACGTAATAATTCGTTGGTCGATAATTATTGCCTTGTATTTACATGAATATTTCATTTGTGGTACATAAATATATATTTTTATTACAAAAGTACATCAAATTTTAACCTTTATTTCCTTATTATTCCTTATTCTACTAATGTGCGATTGATCACTGCCATCAGAACCTGTTATTCCCTTGACGAATTTTGACTACGGTTTCTTACGTCTAAAACTGTCAAGTTTCAAGCGAACATCTTGACGTTGGTTAATAGGAATGGGTGAAAATTCGTTAAAAATTTTCAAATATTGGGAATACATTGCGCCACTTAAATGTACGTCACATTTTACTGTTCCTATACCGTTCGTGAGAAGATGCGCAAAATTCTATCGTGAAAGTTGTGATTCATTTGAGGTATCTTTCCTAAACAGTTTTTGAAATTACCTACGCCACATAATTTTTCAACTATTTTGTCTCATAAATAGTTTTATCAAGCTAATCATAAATTTTATAAAATTATACAATGAACTCATACTAATGCAATATCATGGTTCCCAGCGACAGGGAAAACTTGGAAATCTCAGGAATTCCATTTGACAGTGAATTCTCGGGGAATTTAAAGAAGAAGGATGGATTTTTTTTTAGAACCTTGAAACTCTACGTGTGAATTTTTTACGCGTTTAGAATTTTTCATGCATACGCGCGAGATATATATTTTTTTTTTCACCCGACTACGATAAAATGACCGTATTTCGCCCCTGAACCGCTGGTCGAAAGTCGTCAATTTCGGACCAGAGGGAAGAAAAGTCGATTGCCGGGCAAAAAAGTGGACTTTTTCTACCTACTTTCCACTCGCGTTACAGCGACGGAATAAGGTCATTTTATCGAAGTCGGGTGAAAAATAGCATATGCCACACGGGAGGAGCGCAATTTTCACCTCGTGTTCGTGCTGTCCTGGCTGCACTCGCTTCGCTCGTGCCTCGGGCAGCAAACCTCGCACTCGGCGAAAATCGCGCTCTTTCCTCCCTTGTAGCATAATATACTATTATGTTAGATAGAAAGTGGGTGTGTGTGGGTATTACCACACTTGTGTAACGTACATCTATTCTGACGTCAGCGGAGACAATCGAGTGTAATCTCAAGGTCATCTGAAAGAGGGCAGCAGGCGACGACTACGACTAACACGCGCAAGCGAGACAAGGCTCACGCCTCTCACGGTGGAAGGTTTCCACGAAGAAAACTAGATAGTGTGGCGAACTGTGAGCCGTATCCATTCACATATCACTCATCCCCATTTCCCGCAGTTGCATAGTTCAAGTTTCCCGAATCTCAACATTGCGTGTGGCTTTTTTTTAAATATAAAAAATCGTTCAACATAATTTGTGGTTCTCTGCAATAATCTACCGAAATTTACGTATCAGTGTAGCCAAGAAAGTTAGCTCGTATTATCCAATAAGTAATACGTACCAATTCTTGCTCCTCTTTCTCTCCTGTCTGCTGGGAATTTCTTCCTCTTATCGTTCATCATCAATCAGTCGAGCAAACAATCATGAAGATCTGGAACGTTGAATACGAATTCAAGTAAGTAGTAATAATCGTCATTCTACAATCTGCACTAACCAGATACCAATTTATCAGAATTTTCATATTCTAACCTCAAAGTTGACCTAAGTACACTATACATTCTTGATACACACTTCTTATCTTAGGTAAGTTATTTTGTTTGGTTATGTCACGCATGATCCCGAATTATTATCGTTATGATGGAGAAATTCCGGATATACCGATGTCTGGTTCATCAACGTTCTTCGTTTCTCTTGGTTCTAGTCACCCTTGGGAAACCGTTGCCAAAGCGATATGGAGGAAATACCCGAACCCGATGAATCCTGCGGTTATTGGAATCGACGTTGTGGACAGAAAAGTAGTCGACGGTGTTCTTCATACGCATAGAATTGTGTCTAGCGAATGGGGCGTACCAAAATGGGCCGAAGCAGTGAGTAAAGTTTTTACAATATTCATGTTGCTTGATTGTTTTCATTTTCAGATTCAAATATCCAAATCGAACGGTCTTTAGGGTCGTTTTTGGAAGGCTGTCTATCATAAGAGAAAAGAAAGACACAAATTCGAAGTTGTCCATATTTTGTCGATGGAAAAACTAACTTCCATCAATGATGCAAAACTTGAGAACCTCATTCATCGTGGGTATCTTACCATGTGCTAAATTATTGTTGTTCCATTTGGATGTACGAATCTATTCGATTACGACCAGATATCAAAATTTTACATGCTCATCTTTATAATTTTTTTTTTTTTGTGATTATTACGTCATTGACAAGAATTGTGAGTCTAACTTCGATGTAACTTTGTGTTTTTATTCCACAGCTCATAGGATCCGCTTCAGTTTGTTACGCCAGTGAATGGAGTGAAGTGGACTTTGAGAAGAAACAAATGGTTCTGAGGACAAGAAACGTGAGTCATGATTTCTTTTGATTAGAACAACAACTTTTACTCTACTCACTCTAATCTACTCACTTCGGTAAGATGCTTCAATTTGAGACTGCAAATATGTTAACATCCTTGCTTCACGAATTCCGCACTCTTTCTAGTTGAATTCTAAGTTCAGAGAATGTGGCTCTGGTTCCAAGAATCTAACTGATATACAGTTACCACTTTCCAGTCCAACCTTTACTTTTACTCTCCATCTATACTCAAATTTCCTGAATCCTCTAACAGCCTCGCAGTATTTTTCGTGTTTATTTTCTGTTATCGTACGACTGTACCTACTTGAATCTGTATTGCAGTTTTCATCCTCGATCTTTCGATACGACGGTTTCCATTTTTACCGACAGCGAACTGTCGAAATGTAGAATAATGCGTTCAATAATGCAGCCTTACCCGCTCAATTACCGTCGCTGTAGGTACTGGTATTGTTAGTTTCACGAGACTTCGTCGAGATGTCGCGGGAGCCCACTCTTCTCGAAAAGGGTCACAGACGACTCTTGGGTCATTTTTTCCAACTCTACAATAGGAAAGAATAAAAGGAATCCATGAGCGGTATATAAATATTAAATTTCTTATTACATTAATAAATTATAAATATTACATTTTTATTTTATTGACCTCAAAATAAAACTGCCGAGTTATATGGGTATATTAACAAATCGTATGGAAACACCAATTCTGCTATGAGGTCCTAGAAAGTGCGGGGAGCGGCGGTATATGAACGGTCTAACATGATTCAATTGTAGTTATTTTTGTCTGCAAGGCCGGCGACTTCTCATAATTTCGAATGTGGAGTTGGACGGGCCGGGGGGGGTTAGAAAAAGGAGTGAAATTTTGTTTTCGTGTTTTATTTCTTCATTGCGAAGGTGCAACTTCTGACAGGGTTTCTTGATATGAATTTTGAAACTACAGACTACCTTATCTACAAGGGTGACGCCGTCGGTATTGTAAATTTGATGCAGCCAATTATAAAGAAGAGTGATTTAGGGGCAATCCCATACTTCATTCCGATGAGAAGTTAGCAGAAAATTGTCATTATTCACATATTTGTGAAATTCAATTTTAGTCAGGAAAATTTCGAGTGTGGAGATCTCCACCCCTTCCACATATAAGTCGCCGGCGTTGTTTGTCTGTGCATTGGACGCAAGAAGCTACAGTAAAACCTCCAAAGAGGGCCCCTCGAACTCGGTGAGGGGCACGGACTTATGGACGGAGCGATACCTGCGTTTATGGGCGAGGGGAGGTGATTATCCGGGGAGTACATTAGGTAGCATATCGGCCATATTGATAGGTGACGTTTATGCGCCATATTCAAACCAGTCGCTCCAAATAATACTTCCTACCGGTGAATTATGGCATTTGACTTGCTTTTTGCGCTGGATTTGGTCGTGCAACCGACTGCCGCACGGTGAGGCATGTCGGTTACAAGACTACAAACGAAAAATAATAAACAATCTAGTTGAGTATGAATTTATCGTACATTCTAACCTCTAAAATTATCAAAACATATTTGTGAGCACGTGGTTGGATTGATATCACATTTCAATTCTACTGAAAAGATTTATTACAATCCTTGTCACTTATGATTGCTGTTTGTTTTGGAATATCCACCGAGCCTGAAAACAAACAGTGCGTATACGGTGTACACGCCGTGGTATACGCGTACTACAGTCCGACCTCTCTATAAGGCCCCTCCCAATAGAGTCGGTTCCCCTATTTCTCGCCCGCAGCGTTCCCCCACTCTACCATGTAACGTGAGCTCGAGAAAGAGACGAAAGACGAGTCGTGCGACTAGCGAAGATGGCAAAGTGGGGGTACCTCAGTTCCTGGAAAAACTCTTCCCCTTGGGGGCCTGGGCGGCCCTATAGAGAGGTTGGACTGTATATCTGTATAGATGTCACCTATCAAAATGGCTGACCGACGGATTCCCCTTCCGTCTTTTGGCACAGGCCCCGCAAGGTATCGCTCCGTCCATAAGTCCGTGGTGAGGGGAGTATGATTGTTGGAACTGTCTTTACCACACCAAGCTCGACCTCCGAATAGGGCTCCCCCGTGCCTGTGCTGTTTTGCAGCGTTTGAAACGTTTCCCAATAGTGGCCCTATTTAGACGTAAGTGTCCGAACACCTGTAAACAGAACTGCGTGGCGGAAGCGCTCGAGCGAGGATTACGAGAAAGTGCTCTATTAAGAGAGGCCCTATTCGGAGATTTTTCTGTACAAAACTAGTCAACTTTTGACGATATCAAATGTGTAATGTTCATTAAAGTTTAGAGTCGAGAAGGTATTCACTCGCAGATTACTTGACAAGCGATTACAGGTACATTCTAAGTGATTTTGAGCTATTTCAGACTCTGTAACTGCGAAGACAGTGATCTGTGTTTCAGCTAGTAAAAAGCTCTTTGTCTAAAGTAGGTATGGCATAATCGGTATTATAGGTTCTGCGATTCGAACAAACTCCTTTAGAGATGAATGTGATCGGAGAATTAAAAATAAAAATTTGATTTTTCTATAGGTTTTTTTCGGTCCCACCAAGGTTTGCACGCTCGAATAGAGGAAGAATCTCTCCTTGGTGGGTACCAATAATTAATTAATTAATTAATTTGGTTCGCCTCGTCCGATAAATTCAAATATTTGAGTGATCGGAGAATCTCTAGAGGTCGCTCAACGACATTAAACTTTTGCCTAAAATCGATTCTTCATCTTGTATCTGGGGTGTTTTTCGCAGAACGAAACGGGTTTCGGCCGATGGTCCGAGAATCTGACGTCCGTCCAGAGTTTCATTTCTCACTAGCCTTAGTATTGCCGCGAGACGAGACGAGACGAGAATTTCTCTTCTCTCGTCTTGTCTCGACAATGTCGAGACGATAGATCATACCGTCTCGTCTCGAATATCAAGAAAAAATTGGTCTCTCGTCTCGAATTTTTTCTCGACCTAAAGATTCGTCTCTTGTCTCGTCTCGAATTTTCTCGACTGACCGTGATGGAATTGAAATTGTCGGCATGAAATCGTAATATCGAGAAGTTTTTAATTTTGGTGCTTTATATCTTCGATTGTTATATCGCGTGTCTAATGACAGAACGTCGTAAGCGCCATGATACGACGTTTTGTCGTTTTTAATGGCAAAAGGGCGTATAATTTTTTTTCTTTCGTATTTCGAATAAGAACGCAAAAATACATCCAGAACCGTTGAAATCGAAAAGCATGTCAACTAATGGCAGAAGGTCGTATGTACTGGCGGATACAGCCTTTTGTTACAAACGTGAACAGAATAAATTGTGTAGACTAATTGCATAACGTCGTATCTCCCAAAAATATAATTTTCATTTTTTTTCTGTCGAAAGTATAATAATTGATTGTTCAAGCACCGATCCACACGTGGTCAACTTTCATGAAGTCCCGTAAAGAGAAAAAAGTTACATACGACGTATTGTCATTACGTCACCGAGCAAAATGACAAAAAGACGTACAATTTTTTTTTATTCTCCGAATCGCTTCAAAAACACCTGAAACGCGAAGATCTGTCAAAATTTTGAATTTCCGAACGCCCCACCGAAAAGTCGTGTGTGCCGCGAATAAATGGAATTTATTTTTTGATTACAAATTTTCGACGCTGAGGTGAAAAAATCGCGAAGCTTTACGTAATTCGAAACTCAAGTATTGATATCTCACCAAACTTAGATCGAATCTCGCGGATATTCGAAAAAAACAAAAAATATACGACGTTTTGTCGTTACGTCGCCGAGCGAAATGACAAAACGTCGTATAAATTTTTCATTTTCCGTATAGATTTTTCCTCCTTGTTGCACCCGGTTTAGGAACGTCTCAGACGCGTAGATTCATCGAAATTAGCAATAAAAAACGTAAGCGCGAAACCTCGTGTCTACCGGAAAAAAACATATAAGTCACATACGACGTTTTGTCGTTACGTCGCCGAGCGAAATGACAAAAAGACGTACAATTTTATTTTATTTTCCGAATCGCTTTGAAAACACCTGAAACGCGAAGATCTGTAAAAATTTTGAATTTCCGGACGCCCCACCGAAAAGTCGTATGTGCCGCGAATAAATGGAATTTATTTTTTGATTACAAATTTTCGACGCTGAGGTGATAAAATCGCGAAGCTTCACGTAATTCGAAACTCAAGTATTGATATCTGACCAAACTTAGACCGAATCTCGCGGATATTCGAAAAAAACAAAAAATATACGACGTTTTGTCATTTCGCTCGGCGACGTAACGACAAAACGTCGTATGTGACTTATATATTTTTTTTCATTGATTTCTGGTAGACACGAGGTTTCGCGCTTACGTTTTTTCTTGCTAATTTCGATGAATCTACGCGTCTGAGACGTTCCTAAACCGGGTGCAACAAGGAGGAAAAATCTATACGGAAAATGAAAAATTTATACGACGTTTTGTCATTTCGCTCGGCGACGTAACGACAAAACGTCGTATATTTTTTGTTTTTTTTCGAATATCCGTGAGATTCGATCTAAGTTTGGTGAGATATCAATACTTGAGTTTCGAATTACATGAAGCTTCGCGATTATATCACCTCAGCGTCGATAATTTGTAATCAAAAAATAAATTCCATTTATTCGCGGCACATACGACTTCTCGGTGGGGCGTTCGGAAATTCAAAATTTCGACAGATCTTCGCGTTTTAGGTGTTTTAGAAGCGATTCGAGGAATAAAAAAAAATTGTATGACTTTTTGTCATTTTGCTCGGCGACGTAATGACAAAACGTCGTATGTAACTTTTTTTTCTCGAACGCGGCACATACGACTTTTCGGTGGGGCGTTCGGAAATTCAAAATTTCGACACATCTGCGCGTTTCAGGTGTTTTTCAAGCGATTCGGAGAATAAAAAAAAATTGTACGTTTTTTTGTCATTTCGCTCGGCGACGTAATGATAAAACGTCGTATGTAACTTATTTTTTTATTCATTGATTTTTGGTAGATACGACGTTTTGCGCTTACGTTTTTTTCTTGCTAATTTCAATGAATCTATGCGTTTTAGACGTTTCTAAAGCGAATGCAACAAACAAAATTTTTTATACGACGTTTTGCCACCAAAAACGTCTTTTTGGCGCTTACGACGTTCTGTCATTAGACACGCGATATTATACCAACAGAACTCAATTAATTCGCATGATTAATCACATCGATTGGCCGATAGTCTCGACACTCTCGCCGTGTCTCTCTCGTCTCGTCTCGACTTGGACGGCCGATAGAAAATCGCTCTCTCGTCTCGTCTCTCGCGGCAACACTAACTAGCTTGCGGGGAGTGTTCCATAGTTTTGGGCCCCAAATGATTCTTGACCCCGCTTGAGTCGTGATTGGAGGGTTTACCTTATTCACTTGAAAAATTGACTGGACATAGATTGAGGTATCATAAAAGTCTGCCAAGTGTTGGGCTGTGTTCTTTGTTTCCTATAAGTTAATTAATTATCGACAAAAATATGTCGGGTAATGGTTTAATTTCTCGATTCGATCGCTGTTTATATACTTTTTTGTATGATCATTCGGCGTTCCCATTTGATTTCAACAAAGCTCTCGAAACTAAAAGTGTGATTTTTCCCCCCAAAGAAGTTCAATAATTAATTGACGACGAAGAAAACAAAACGTCCAGTCGAAAATTTCACCATACTTTTGTCACACCTTGAACTATGTTAAGAGACATTTTAAAAGTGAATTGAGTAAACTCCAAGAGTAACATCTCCAATCGCAGCCCCGATCGAGACAAGAATTATTTAGGGCCCAAAAACTGGAAAACTCTCCGCAAGCTAGTCAGGAATGAGATTCTGGTAGGACATCAAATTGGTCGACCACAAGACGGACAAAACCCGTCCGTTTTGCGTGGAATTCCCCATGCCCGACTCTCTATTTCCCATTTCCCGGCTCTCACTTTCTCAATTTGTTTATGGACCGAATTTATGAAGATCCAAATTTCACTGAAAAATATAAATATTTAGAGTTCGCTCACTACCTCCAAACAAAATCATTTTATCTAACTGTCAAAAGTCACGCTAAGCGACCTCTTAAAATTCTCCAATCAAAAAGTCACGCTAAGCGACCTCTTAAAATTCTCCAATCACGTTCATCTTTCGAGTGGTTAGTTCTACTTTTAAGGGAGAGAATCCGAATCGGAAACTGAAAATGTTGTCTGTCTGCTGTATTTAGGTACTCGAATTATTATTCGGCGGGTTTCATTGTAAGTATTGAATCGAAATTCCGTGTAAGTACCTTTTATAGTCGATATGACGAATTGCTGCCAGCTGTTCAATTCCGATTGCTTCTGTTTCTAGTAGACTCCTATGGAGTGGAAAGGTACTATCCTCCAGTGGGTATAGAGATAGACAGATATATTTTTAGCTGCTGCAAGTATAGTGGATATATGATAGGTTATTGATGCTCGCATTACCGGTTGCGTGGCTTCGGGGTTTCAGCGAAGCATTAGGTACTCGCTTCACTCTGCTCTGGGTCTGCATGGAGGAGTTGATATCGGAGGAACTTTTTCATACACGGAGATGTATGAGTATATAGAAATGGAATATGAATCGTGAATTGAATAAAGGAGGAGGAAGAGAAAAGAAAGATATTACTGAAAAATAATGCCGTATTATTGCTTGTTACTCTGCAGAACAGGGTGGCCACCTGCCTGGAAAACCGGGAAATGTCAGGGAATTCTATGAGCGGAATCGAGTGGCCACCCTGTATGAAAGAAAGTCTTGAGATGAGGCAAAATCGGAGAAAAAAAGGCACGAAATAAATCTCGGACGAGGTTAATAGTATATTGTGATACAAGTGGCAAAGGCCAGGCATTGTTGATTAGTGTGTGACTGCAGCGCGAATCGAAGACGAATGCGTACGTGCACGCGAGTAATCAATTCCTGGCTTTGTCATGTGTTCCATATGGGGCATTCCATGTCAGCTCGACCAATGATTTCCCCTCACGATTTTAGATTCGCTGTATACGATTTCCTGTATATGATTCTCCGATTTCAAAAAAGGACTCCTGCATTTTTTCAGATTTTTCCCGCCAATCATTAATTTTTTACGATATTCCACCCCATCTGAATTTCACTTTTTTTTAATCTATAAAAATTTTCTAAAACCTTATTTTTCATTCCGATCATTTTGACAACCGGCCGATGATGGGCCGATTTTTTTCCATTTTTTCCAGCATTTTAAACATTTTGAACAAACAAAACGCCATGCTGCAACGTTACAAAATTTACCAAAAATTCTGTGGTCAATTCTGATATTTATGGAGAATTTTCGTAAGGTTTCATCATGCGGTTTTGTTTGTTCAAAATGTTTAAAACGCTGAAAAAGAAAATAGAAAAAGGAATCGGCCCATCATCGGCCGGGTGTCAAAATGATCGGCATGACGAATAAGGTTTTTTGAGCAGAGGCTTGTGTACCGAGGTGAGCGAGATTTCAACAGTCCAATTCTCCTCTAGCACAAATGTCTTAATTTCTATGATACAAAAATCTCCGAGGATCAGAAAGGAACAATGATGTGAGTCGCACCAGAAAACTAGAGCCATGCGAAAGCACAGCACCGTCTGCACAGTATTGCATCTGACGGTACATGCGATGCGGCAGAGCTGTTATTTTTCATCAAGTAACAAACACCGCAGGTACACTGTCACAAGTCGCAGTCCCATCTCTCAACCTCTTCATATTTAAATGATGAATCAAAAAAATATGCAGCCTCTGGGTTGCGGCTATAAAATAATCTACTATACCTGTACAGTGTAGTACCTACGCACCCTCACCCGCCCGTCAATCCGTCCAAACCGCCCTGCTCTCACACGAAAATTACTTATGGAACAGCCTAGTGCCATATAGCCGGCGACTACAGCGTAATCTCCATATACAGCGTAATATCCAGTTTCGTGCGTGCGAACGGTACAGAAACTACCCGAACCTATGAAATTTGTTACCTTTATGATTTAAAGGGGTATAATAATTCAAAGTCGGCGTCGTTTCTGCCTGCACCAAGCCCGGAGGTGCAGGTAGCTACCACCTTTCCCCGGGGATTCCCTGTCATTGGTGAACAACACTGCCTGCTGCACACGATATTAATTTCGACACGTCTCCCATACTCACACATACGTTGGGCTTCAGCCACTGGCCACTAGTACCAGAGGCCACACTCTTTTGACGACCTTTCACGTGACTTGTTAATTCATATCTCATATCACACGATGTGTTGATGGATCTTGGGTATGACGGACGTTTTTATGACATTTTCTCACTCTCATTTTCTCCTTAGTCCTCCCATTGAATTCTTTTCGTACAAGCCTTCAGGTTTTAGCTGCAGTTGGTCCAACCTGGAACCATACTGCAGCCCTTGGTAGGTTTATTCGGTAAATTGATAATGATTACTAGGCGACATTCGTATCATCTCAAGTAAGTTTTGTCACTCGTATCTGTGGCCAAATAGCCCTTTGAGAATATTGCGAACGTGTCTGTAATGCTACAGTACTAGAATGATATCGTTCATTCATTACTTTGCGCATCGAATATAACAGCGGGCAGATGCTGCAGATGCAACAGAACTTTTGAATCCTACGGGATTCGAAAGGTATCTACAGCGTTATAGCAGCAGCGAGACGACTGTGAGAAAATTTATGAATAATCCAAAGTAGCTACAACCATTGTTGTGTAGGTATAATGGGGGTGCACTGTCCCAGCTATGGACTATGCATTCAAGTAGGTATATTAATCCTCGACGTTTCGCCATCAGTTAATAAAAGATATTTCACTCCAGGGAATAACGTAATTTCGATTCGAAGTTAACTCACCCAACAAACCCAACTCGCACCAAAATACTAAAACTATCATATTACTAATTTCCTGTCATTATACCTTATAATACCTACATCGAAATTCTACGTGTCCAATCGGCGTGAGTCATTCCACGTCACCTTCAATTCCGCGAGAAACGAGTTCCCGTGCAAATGATCTGCGACAAATTCGTGGATGCAGAATAAAGGTCTGCGCGTACTATGACTGCCCGGAACCGAACCGCGCCGAACCGCGCGGAACCGAACCGACGTATCACTGCGACGTATTTGAAAAAATTACAGAACATGCTTCGAGCCTTCTAGATCATGTACGAAAACAAAATTGTGACTTGTTAAAAAGAGTGCATGAAGAGGTAAAAATGCAGAAGACATGCTTTTGCTTGAAAAGGGATAGCTTTGTCAATTTTTCTTATTTTTGACTAAAATTTGGACGTGATACTCCTGAGATGTGCTGCTTTCGGTAAAAGAAAAAAGTAGCATAGTGTGCTCGAGTAGAATCCACCAGGTCACGCGCACATTGTTGCTCATTCGATTCTCACGGCAACACTGACACTTCTTTTGAATGAACCGTCGGTAATCTTAGGGGATACTCCAAAATAAAGGTAAATGACGACGGAAGTTCCGCTGGAAGCCAGGGACAATTGGATATTTATTCCCGAAGTCCAACGATGAGTTGGTTTCACCTAGTGTATTACTTTCATTTCATCCTCTTCTTCTGAAACCACGAAGATGATATGGAGGGAGTATTCTTCCATTAAATGCCAGAGTCATTGGTTGTGTTGTACTCAATGTCCACTTCTTTTAATGTCTATTTCATGTGCTATACGTAGTGATGGAACTTCCTGTTCAGACATTTACTTGAATAATGCTGTGCAGTTTCGCGCCCAACAATGTAACAAGAGTAAAACTTAACACTTACGTATACAGAACCACACCAAAAGCAAGTGATTCAACACGAAGTGCATTTGACGAATAAAAGCTAACGAAGAAATGATACAATAATGGCTATGCCTAACATCTGCGTTTATACGCACGGAGCTGATAATTATATGATCGACTCCAATGAAGTGCATTTACGGCGACCAGTTAGGGAGGCTGAAGCTTGGGAAAAGCTATGGTAAGGATATAGGAGAAAGAAGAAGGGAGATAACGTAACGACCTATAGATGGAAATCCGAAGCCTAACACATGGATCGATGGACTGCAAGCTCCAACTATCCTCTGCCCCTAATATAAGGGGCAATACAATCATGTAGTCAGCTGCTTAAATGCATCTGCATGCATTAGAGATACTTTTGAAATTCAATGTTATCAGTATGGTGGAAAAATGCAGAAAATACGTACACCTTGCGGTTCCCTTCAGCAGCTAAAGACAATTTTTCGTTTGCTTCCGATGTCATTTCATCGTCTTCATCGGAGCACATAAAATACAGGCTTCATAATCTGTAGATGCTCTCTTAACGACGTGTTGAAAGCAATGTTTCGAAAGAAAAATTGCATTTTGGGTTTAAAAAATTACGTTTTCAGAATTCATGCTCACCGAATGTGATGTACGGATGGTGGAAAATGCTGAAAAAATTAATAAAGACATGGTGGCCACGGTCAGGGAAAACCGGGAAAACCGGGAAATGTCAGGGAAAACAAAAATTGGTCAGGGAATCAGGGAAATGTCAGGGAATTTCAAACTTGGTCAGGGAAAAAGTAAAAGAAATTGCTAACGTGTCGTAAATGATTTGGCAAGAAATTTAAAAAATGTCATATCGCGTGACTAATGGCATAAGGTCGTAAGCGCCAAAAACGCGATTTTGGTGGCAAAAGGTCGTATAATTTTTTTTTTTCACGTCATTCGCTCCGAAAACGGTCAAAACGTATCGATGAATTGAAATTACGAGTTCGAAAAATGTAAGTGCAAAAGGCCGTAAGTTGGGCGGATACGTCGTTCTTTCATTACAATTTTTAAGGAAGATTAAAAAACAAAATAAAAACAGAAGGTCGTAAGCGCCAATTAAAAAAAAAATTTTTTTTCACGTTTTTTTCAAATAGCTGTGAAAACTCGTGAAATGCAAAGAAAAATCGAAATCGACGTCGTTTAGAAAATTTCGATAAAAAATATTCGTACGTAACTGCAGAAGGTCGTAAGCGCCAATTTTTTTCAAATTTTTTTTTCACGATTTTTTCAAATAGCCGTAAAAACTCGTGAAACGCAAAGAAAAATCGAAATCGACGTCCATTCGAAAATTTCGATAAAAAATATTCGTACGTAACTGCAGAAGGTCGTAAGCGCCAATTTTTTTCAAATTTTTTTTTCACGATTTTTTCAAATAGCCGTAAAAACTCGTGAAACGCAAAGAAAAATCGAAATCGACGTCCTTTCGAAAATTTCGATAAAAAATATTCGTACGTAACTGCAGAAGGTCGTAAGGGGCCGTCCATTTATTACGTAAGACAACTTTCGCCCATTTTTGACCCCCCCTCCCCCCTCAGTAAGAAATCGTAAGAATTGCAAAGTCCCCCCCCCTCCCCCAGAAATCTTACGTAAGATTGAATAAGTACCTGAAATATTCAAAGTGATTACAAAAATCGTGACAGACGTGGGGCCTAGGGAAATTTTGACGCAATGTCGAGCTGATTTCCGATTAAAAAGAAAAGAAAAATCTTACGTAAGATGTCTTCAGAGTCCCCCTCTCCCCCAAGTAAGACTAAGTAAGAAATGTTGAACCCCTCCCCCCCCCCTAAAACGTCTTACGTAATAAATGGACGGCCCCTAAGGGGGCGTCCACAAATTACGTGAGGCGATTTTTGCGATTTTTTTACCCCCCCTCCCCCCTTGGTGAGATTTCGTGAGATTTGGCTCGACACCCTCCCCCACCCCCCTAATCTCACGTGAGATTTTTAAAAATGCGTATTTTTAGTATAAATACGTTAATCTGTGCTTGATCGCGTTGGATTTCTAATAAAAAAACATAATTTATGAATAAAAAAAAATTACGTGATATTGGCCGAGACCCCCCCTCTCCCCCACGTGAGATTGGGTGAGATTCGGCTCGACCCCCTCCCCCCCCTAAACGCCTCACGTAATTTGTGAACGCCCCCTAAGCGCCAATTTTTTTTTATTTTTTTTTTCACGATGTTTCAAACAGCCGTAAAAACTCGTGAAACGCAAAGAAAAATCGAAATCGACGTCGTTTCGAAAATTTCGATAAAAAATATTCATAGGTAACTGCAGAAGGTCGTAAGCGCCAATTTTTTTCAAATTTTTTTTTCACGATTTTTTCAAATAGCCGTAAAAACTCGTGAAACGCAAAGAAAAATCGAAATCGACGTCGTTTCGAAAATTTCGATAAAAATATTCATAGGTAACTGCAGAAGGTCGTAAGCGCCCAACTTACGACCTTTTGCACTTACATTTTTCGATCTCGTAATTTCAATTGATCTATAGGTTTGGAACGTTTTCAGAGCGATTGGCGTGAAAAAAAAAATTATACGACTTTATGCCATTATAAACAGCAAAACGTCGTATAATGGCGCTTACGTCCTCATGTCATTAGACACGCGATATAATTTTTCCGAACATTGTTGGATTTCCTAATCAATTTGCATCGAAATGAAATCAAGCAATTAGGGGTATTATCTTGTAGCACTAGTTGACACAATATTAGAATTTCGGTCAGGGAAAATTGATCAACCAGTCAGGGAAAGTCAGGGAAAAGTCAGGGAATTTTTTTCCCGAAAAAAGTGGCCACCATGAAAGAGAAAGAGAAATAAAAGTTATCCCAGTTTAAACACGAGTGTAAATTAAAAGTAAACAACATACATACGCAGTCAGCACCAACTAAATCGCTCAGGCTACTGGAGCAGCACCTATATGTAGCTTCCTTTGGGAGTTTTAAACGTAAAGCGGGAATTTTAGTCTTGCGTCAACAAAAATTTGAATATATGTATATAGTTGAAAAACTGAAAAATGTGCCTCACGAGTGTATGTGAAGAGTCTATAGATTGTATATCGATTTTTACATAGATTGTCGCTGTTCCCGGTAGATGGTAAATGCATGAGATTGATCAATCACCATTTTGATGCCCGGGTGTGGGGGTGTTCTTGTAGGGAAACAAAAGAGCAGCTTGTTTCACATATATCGTTGATGAGCTCATCTTATTTGAATATTTTTGTCATTTAGACAAATTTGAATGTTCTTAAATGAAAATTCGCTTCTATTCGGCTACAAATCATCGGGAATAACGAGATTTTAGTTCTGCTACAACCTTCTGTCCTTTCTTTTACCACTGCATTATGACGGAAGTAATCAGCTCCAGTCTCCCGAGGCAAAGTCTGTATCCTTCATCCTTTCCACTTGCAGATTATCTGAAAATTGCATATTATCAAGGTTGAGTCTCAGCAACGACTAACGGGCTTTTGCTGTGGTTAGAACAATTGAATTGTCAGGCAATAGGTTTTGCCAAGTAATTAGTGCCAAAGGCATGTTCAACCTGCTTGAGGCGGCATATTAACAATCAACTAGAATTTTGAGCCCGCTTTTACAGTCTCGAACTCTAGTACTGCAGCATTACTGGATTCTACCGGTAACGTGCGATTCCAACGCATTGTAATATGTAATATTATCATAATAGAACCAATTTGAAATTTAATATTGTGCAAAAAGTAGAATATTGTTGAGTTTGGAGCCCAGAGAACCTGATCTGCAGCAGAGCCGAACCACGATCGCACTCTGAAAATGATCATTTTATGAATCAGTCTTTTTTGTCTGTGTAGTTAACGTTTTGCAACTACATCGGAGTTACGGAGACGGTAAAATACTCGCCACATCCGGAGAATCCTCAGAACACTTTGTTGACACAAGAGGCTGTGGTCACCGTAAAGAGCGTTCCTCTTGGCCGTTATATGGAAGACATGCTGACGTCTAAGATATCAGCAAACGCAGGGAAGGTGAGGTTCAAAGAATGTGACAAGCATGTCAAATCACCAAGTTTACTTCACAGGAAGCTAATCCATACACATGCAATTTCAGGGTAGACAAGCAATCGAATGGGTGATAGGTAAGATAGACGCCGAGGTGAAGGACCTTGCGAGCAATGCGGTTAAATCGACGGACGAATTATTGGCGCAAACAAAACGTCAGTTCGATGATTTGACGGTGAAGACACGTAAGAGTATGGACGAGTTGCAAACAGCTGCGAAAAAATCGTTCGACGAAATTCACAATCTAACAACGCCACCGCCACAATCTATACCCAAGTTATAGCTAATATTCTGGACTAGTTTCAATCTTTTCAATTAACAACAATTTGTCGCTCGAACATTTTCACAAAACTAGAAACTCTTGAGCATCGGGATAAATTGCCAGCTTACAAATTTCTTGATGATACACGAGACATAAGCTGATGAGAGCGCAAGCGTAGGGAATTTGCAGAACTGTCCCTCTATAGGCAAACGTTGCGGTTTGTATAAGATCAATACCTAAACATAATAAGTAGATAAATAAATGAATAAATAAACAAAGTACATAGTTTGGATTTGAAAAATTCAATACATTACTTAGAAAGTAATTATAATAGAACAATTGATTAAATCAGCCGCTTTCGGTAAGGAAAAAAAATCTCTACTTAATTATTTAGAGAAAGAAAAGAGGAAATGATTCCTCCAACCCCATTTAATTTGATTATATTTTTAATTCAGTCATTGTCGATCAGTGTATCAACCTTCTGTAAACGAATTGTAGGAATATTTTTTCTTTCCTCTTCTGTCGTGGACGGTTTAGAAAATTGTTGAGAGCTAATTTTTTTAATATAGATATTTGTACATTACCCCTTCCCCATTCGTTTTATTAATTGCTACAGAAAATCTACCCAGTAGTTTCACCGGAAGTGCATAACATTGTTTGGAATAAAACGGAGTCGACGAAACTTTGAAATTCAAAGCACCCCACTCATAAGTTTTTTATATATTTTATTTTAAAAAAGTACTACGAATAGAGGCTCAGTGTGTGGGGCTGAAACCCTCAGCGTGAAACCGGTAGGTCTTGGCGGGCCAGAACGTCCAAAAGGCCAATTTGAGGGGCGTGGTGTCGCCAGTTTTGAATTGACCGACCTGAAATCATGGATAAAAAAAAAAAAAAAAAATGGAAAACGTTTAGATCAGTGTTTTGTCGACGCCGTACTTTGTTGGTACATACCTCGAAATCAAATGTTTTCTGTCATTTGCTTGAACACTCCTCATAACGAATACCTCGTAGCACACCATCGTGTCACTGTGTTTCTTGTCTTGTGTTGCTCTTCGGCACATGCTCGGCTCACTAATGTAAATAGTTATTATTAATAACTACAATGATATTATTTATGATAAAATGAAACTCAATAAAGGAAATATATGAGAATAACTTATCGATGTTGTATTTGTAAACAAAGACTCATTAGGTATTTAAAATTAACAGTACATGCAGGACTGATCGATATCTAATATTACCTGTGAAAAATCAAGATTTATCGGAAATATCTGAGTATGCTGATATGACATCTCACATCTAGTGAACGAATTTGAAATAGGCCCATTGGATAACATACGTGTAAACTGGCTGACAATTCAGTTGCAGAAGTTAGTTGAAGCCGGCGAGTCACTTAGAGTCAATTGAAGTAAGTTGATTTCTCGAAGTCTCAGAGTCAGGTGTAGTACTGTAAATCGAGAAGTGGTTAACTCCTCAGTTGTGGATTTTCGAATTATTTACTTCTTCGTGTATGCATGGATCATCATATGGTAATTTTATGGCCACTCGTAACGTCTATTTATTGAAGGTAATTCACGATCATTATACCTACGATATAACTTATTAGCTCGTCATCGTTAATTATCGTAGATTACGATTGATCTGCAATAATCAATGTCACCGTTGTTGCACATGTTCAGGAGTATCTCCAAAGGACTCATCGGCAAAAGGACCTTATACCGATACCATAAAAATATCTGTCTCTTCTTTCATCGAGTTCGTGACGGCCCCCTTACTTTTCTTCTTGTTTTCCCTTGGTTACATTTACAGTTACATTCCGTTGACATCAAGTACCAAAGTAGGGGTGTGTATGGGGCATTCCACGTCAAACCGACCCCTCATGAGCGTGACCCTCTGGGATTTCGATGGCCAATGGATTTTTCGGTTCGTTTTGGTCAAAAATGATGCCTGCAATTTTTTAAATTTTTTCCGCCATTTTTGGAGGTTGTATGGTGACCTCAAATATCATCACCAAGATGGACATTTTCAAAATCAAAAATTGAAAAAAAAAGTTAGCATTTTCATCCCATGATCGGACTATGACCAAACGATGTGTTTTCGAGTCCATGATTTTACAGAAAAAAAATCCGCGATTTTAAAAATGTTCATCTTGATGATGATATTTGAGGTCACCATACGACCTTCAAAAATGTCGGAAAAATTTTAAAAAATTAGAGGCATTATTTTTGACTAAAACGAACCACAAAATCCATTGGGCATCGAAATCCCAGGGGGTCACGCTCATGAGGGGTCGGTTTGACGTGGAATGCGCCGTATATAGTCCGTTTCTGAACTTTCTGAATCATGATGAGGAGATCCATAAAAATGGAAAAAATCTCAAAGAGGTGTTCAAGATTTCTAGGAATTGCGAAACCTCGTTAACGAAGGAAATTTTTGCTAAAACCTGCGAAATTTGAGAGAAAACTGAATGAATGGATTCTGTACGATTCAAAATAAAAAATCGCAGCAGTCTCATATACTTAATCGATCCGTGGTCACACCTTCCGAACGGCTCTAAAAAAATCAGTATGATAGCTTAACATGCATGCCTAGTTTTGGCGGTCTAACATGTGTAAGTCATGGTATTTTATTCAATTCACATCGAATGTGATCGTGTGAAAAAATCTTGAAGATGTCAATGCGTAAAGAATGCCGAGAAGTCACTTAAAAAAAAAAATAATAAAACTAGCAATATTCAATTTTCCCCCCATAGAATTAACATACAGCTCTGCCTGATTTCCAGGGTTGATTATGGGGTCGTTTGTGTTCAGTGACGTGTTGGACAAGTCGAATCCTTACAAAAATTTGACGATGAATAGAATAGAATAGAATAGAAGTTTATTTGCCTTTTGAGGTACGTAACCCCGTCGCAAAGGGGAAGTTCCATATGAATTTGCGTATAACACAAAATTCGTTACATATACACTCACAAGATAAATTCACAGAGCATTGTAATAATAGATGCCTTAAAAAACTTAACCTATGCTACGTCGTGGACTGGCTCCTTTTTGTTTTTCTGAGGCTCTGGTGGGGAGCCCCCTACATAAAGTAAAATCAATACATAACTATAGGATCAATAAATAAAATCATAGACCAATAAAAGACGGATCCGCTACTCAGGTCTCCCTCTAAGAGGGAAGTCAGAGGAGCATTCTCGGAGAATCGCAAGGTGGAAGGCGCTGGGTGAGAGCTGTTATTTATTCCGCTAGTATGAATGCTCTTAGTTTGAGTCTTTGGAAGCAGCTAGAGCTTTACCTAATGCCCTGGTGGCCTTCTCTGAATCGTCCGCTAGAAGATTCTTCAGCAATGAGAGTTGTTCCCTGTCCCTGTATTCCCCGAGTAAATGCTCCCTGACCGGTGCATAGATTGGGCATTTTTCGAGGATGTGTTCCACCGTCTCGTTCTCATTTAAATTGCATATTGAGCATCTTTCGGAAGGCCAGAGCAGGTATGCTATTTTGTTGAAAACGAACCGGGCCTGATGTCTATTGGCTAGCCTAACCTGAGCCTTGCTGCGTATAGCGGCTATACCGCAGCGGAGGCTTAAATACCCTGCTCTTTCTAGAGTCGGGGGTCTGGGCAAGTCTATTTTGTAAGTCAGGCTATTCCAGTCCTCCAGATCTCTAGCTATCAGGTTGTGCTTAAAGCTAGCCATGATGCTCCCTAGCTTTGCCTCCCAGGTATCTGGGTCTTGGTCTTCCCACAGGCCAAGGTTCCCATGTTCCACAAGAAATTCACGAATCTGGGAAGCCCAGTTATAATCGCTCGCCCCCCTTCCATTGTTTGCCAGCTCAATTTGGCGAGTTAGGCACACTCGTGGGTACCTGTTTATGTCCATCCGCAATATCTTAATAAAATACTTGAGCGCAGACTCCATCCCAGCCCTGGCGAAAATGAAGTGTGCAAAGAGATGTTCGAGAAGTGTTCGGGCAGTGTCTGCACGCTTCGTGAAATGTATTTTGAAACAAGAGTCAGAGTCCCGAACACCTGCGAACACTTTGGGCCGTGACCATTTCGCGCACACTTCATGCACATCGGTGAACATTTCCGACACATTTCCGGCACAAAGTTTTAGTGCCCGTGATTGCCACGCGGTGGCGTTGCTTCTCACAGCCAGGTAATCGCGGTGGGAGGATATATTCCTGCGCGGCGTGGTGGTCATGTCACTCATTTCCGGACTACGGCCGAACCAATACCTCCCAGAGATTCAGGTGTTCACGCTTCACGCAATCTTCATCCACACATCCATGGTTTAAAAAAAAAAAAAAAAAATCTTCATCCACTCCATGCACACTCCATGCACAGTCCGTGCACAGTCGACGCACATTTCTGACTGCACATCTTGTCACGCTTTCCTTGTTCCAATTTACATTTCTAGCACACTTCACTTCAGACCTTTGTCACACTTTGGGCACATTTCCAAAACATTTGAATTCAACCTTCGGTCACATTCGGTTTCACACTTCATTTTCGCCAGGGAGTGTATGCTATCTTAAGTATACCCAACTCCAGCCTGACCGCACAGCTGGGAGTGCATGTCGCCAGTTGGAGCACCCTTTTGTAAAATTCGAGCTGCACGGTTTCTAAATCCTCCCTGTACCTGACCCCCCACGCCGGGAAGGCGTACAGCAACGTGGTTTTTACAATGCTGTCGTGGATCTTAACGATACTAGACCAGGAATTATATTTTGCTCTCGCCAATATTGAGAGGGCGGTCCCTGATGCCATCTTGGCCTTTCTGATAGCCTCGCGAGCTGCCTGGAGACCCAAAGTGACCCAAATTTGACGATGAGAATATACTTGATTTCACAAAAAATTTGCACCGTAACGGGAGTATAAAAAAATATCACGTAACGTCATGGGGGGAGTACCAAAACGGCCTAAAAAAATCTTGCGTAATATTTAACACTTCTAAAACATAGTTGGCAATTTGTTACGATCTGTGAGAAATTTTGTAGTTGGCGTACGAAGGTCTTGAAGAATATAACGAATAAATAATAATAACGAATATAAAGAATAAATGTCGAAGAGTTAAGAAAATATCAACTATAAACATCAGGGGCTCCATATTTTGGGCCAAAGAAGCAAGCCTGCGAGTTTAATCGGAATGCGTAACCCGGAGGCCTGATACTCTCCTCGTAAGTCTTATCTGTTGATGAGCAGATCATTAATATACTATACAAAACGAAACAAAAATAAATAAAATAACAATATTTGAAGCACAACTGGGTCTGAGCAGCAATTCACTTGCCTCGCTCGCATTGTCGAATACAATTATTTGTACAATTCAAATTCGATTTTAACAAATTTATCATTACAGTCGCAATCTGATATCTATTTAGAATCATTATAATTTCTCTGAAACGATTAATCAGAATGCATGCGTGTTCGTTCACCTTCATTGCGAAAGATGAAAAATAGTAGGTACCGATTCTCAGTTTAAATCATAAAATGGACCGCAAATCTCTTCATACTTTACCTTCCACAATGAGCGAAACAATACCCATATATGTAGAATTGTGAACTTTTTCTCTATAATCAGTAATGTGTATATTGAAATCCGATAACATTCGTATTCTCTGTATTTTTTGTCCGCTGGTCAACATTTGCCAAATGTACTCTAGTTTATTTTGACTCGACCGTATTGGAGGAGGAAGGTAAATTCAATGTATAATTTAACAATAATTAAACCGAGTCTACCGCACCCCACACTTACCAGTCACCACAGTGATACACACAATGCTACCCACGCACTGCTGAGTTTAGCTGGTATGCCATATGTGCTGCACACCGACAAACTGAGGAAGAGGAGGGAGTGGAGGAATGCCCAAAACCAGCCCGGCGGTTGCCGCAGTCAGTGTTTCGGACATAATTGATGGCATCAACATTCAATGTCTGGCTTTGTAACAGGACAAAGTCAAATATCGACAGTCTCTGATGGGTGAGCGGTGATCACTGTCCCTTTAGCTTAAGCTAATATCATGAACATTCATTTGATCCAACCTCTGTTCCCAATCACAACATTTGCTGGCTTTCCTCCAGTTCTCAAAGATTGGTTTTGAATGAAAGCTTCCACAGGAAATCGCAATTGATCTCAACTCTTTATTTGCGTCCAATATATGTAATCCTAAATCCTTATTGTTTCATCATTACACTGTCCGATCTAATTTCGTTTCGGGATTACACAGTTTGTTTGCGGAGCGAATTGTCGTGCTGATTCCGCATCTGCAAACAGAAATATTTTACCACGTCACGACAGCAAGTAGAAAAAAGTTCCCTGGAACAGAATCAATGCGAACAGTTTGCTCAAGAACGCGAGAGTGGTTCAATGGTAAATAAAGAAGGTTTCCCAACGGTTTTACATGAGAAGAAGGTTAGAGCCAGTTCATGTTTAACAGATGACGACGGTTTCTCTCACGATAAAAGCTCTTCTTCTGGTAAACGACGGTTTCAGAGGCTCGGTCAAGATCCTAGAGACCAATTTCACCTCGAGTTCTTGAAATTCATAGGCAAGCTTAGTATGTGGATCTCTGAGCTTTATTCATGGCCTCTTAAATCGATGAATGCACGACTTGAGCCCTCTCCAAGTGTAGAGCTAAGCGATTTTGTTTCAAATAAATGTATCCCTCAATATATTCTGAACCTCTCTCCACAGGCTGTAGGCAAAGGGGTCAACACATCCAGATCCTCCTGATACTAAAGCTCCAGACCAATATTATTATTCTCCGAGCTTCTGTCTGCAGCCATTTCAACAAACTTTCTATAGGTTGTAAACTATTTTCACAAACAGTGTGTTCGTGACTGTATCGTACCGTACTCGAACAATTTCTTTCACATTCCAGACCCTCCCAAGTGGATGCAACCTGCATTTCCGATCTGTCAGGATATTTTAGATTTCCGCCCACTGAGATCAATCAAGATTCAGTTTTTGTTTCGAATTGGGAACATAGTTTCGTATTAGTCACGTGCAGATATTTATAATTAGGATTTGTATTTTGTAGTTTGTATATCTTGTCATTTTTGAAACAAATCGAGTATATGGGTTAAATACCGGCATGAGACGACTTAAGTTTTGTCACGAAAAGTGCAAATAGAGATTCCGAGGTTGACCCTCGACCTTTCAGATTTGGTCCGTGATTTTTGTGTTATTCTTCCGACTCTCAATAGCAACGCGAATTTTTTCCAGACTATTCAAAATAAATTTAAGCGCGTGGTGAATTTTCAAAGGTTTTTTTTCAACACCTCGATGGCCGTAACCGAAAAATCAGAAAAAATTCTCAAAAAGTCTCTGTCAAAAATGAAAATTTTTTACCCACACGGAGAAAATTTTGCGTGCCCCACCGTCGCGTCGCAGTCTCTATTTCAAGCAGTACGGCTGCACGCTCAGAAGCCTCAGCGCACCGCCATCGTAGTTGAGCGCGCCACCATCGTGGTTTGCGAGCTCAAGCGTCTCGCACGAACTCTGGGAGCGTTCAAATATTTTAAGTAACATTAAGGGGGGGGGTGTCAGCCAGTGTTACGGTAATGTTACGTGGGGGGAGGGGGGCGTCAGTTGCCTATTACGTAACTTTAATTGAATACTAAAAACGGGACAAAAATGTTGAACCTTTCTGGAATACCAAAATTTAGTATTAGACATTACAAAAATTAATTCTATATATGACAATTTTGTAGATTAATATGACTGGGATAATGTTACGTAACATGGGGGGGGGGGGTAGACTCGTGTTACGATTTGTTACGAAGGGGGGAGGGGGGGGGGTCAAAATCGGCTAAAAAAACGTTCACCTGACATTTTTCAGGCTTACGAGTCCACGATGCAAGACAGCAGAATTGTTGCGTCGAAGGATGCAGGACAAAGGAATTATTGTTTCTTTATTATTATATATATATATAGAATTATATACTCTTTCACCTACCCACACCTGGCCCGCCAAGTACCACTTCCTAAATTTTTTCCGTTCAAATATTCTTTTTTCGGGACTTTTGCCCTCAATTTCTATCACACACAGATTATTTGGGAAACCAATCGAGTGAGCGAGCGCAGCGAGCGAACAAGCACAACGCTAGGCGGTTCAATTTTATTTTTAATTCTTTTAATTGGTGGGTGTATCTGATTCCAAACTTTCTATAGGAAGAATGTTTTAAAAGACAACTTTTGTTGATTACGTTTACTAGACAGCTCCTGAAGCGTTCTGTAGATTCGACGTTTCGCGAGCGCCCCGCGAAGCAGTGACTCTTTCTCGGGCTGTATTTAACTACGCGCCTCGCATAGCAGTTCCCTCCGTGAGGGAAAAAAATTCCAAAAATCCTTGGCTATCGCTACAAATATTTAAGTAGCAGTCCACGGTGTATTGATCTCCACTTATATTTTTTCAAATTTTTAATCGAAAAATCGAAAAATCAGGTCGAAGGAAAACTCTGGACGTAATGTTATATGGATAAAAAACTTTCATTTTTGACAGAGACTTTTTGAGAATTTTTTCAGATTTTTCGGTTACGGCCATCGAGGTGTTGAAAAAAAACTTTGAAAATTCACCACGTGCTCAAATTTATTTTGAAAAATCTGGAAAAAATTCGCGTTACTATTGAGAGTCGGAAGAATAACACAAAAAATCACGGACCAGATCTGAGAGGTTGAGGGTCACCGGCAGGTCGATTTGGCATGGAATGCCCCATATGTGTGTGCGTGACGCCAGGTCTCAAGTGGGCCTCACTGTTGCTGGGCCAGAGCGGCGTGCGTGGGCGTCTTCACCCTTAGCCGCTTACAGGCGACGAGTGAGCACATCGCATTCAGAGTTTACATTCAGAGTTTATCCAAAGAATAAAGATTAAGACTATTCAGAGTACCTATATCTATCGTGTTTATTTAATTACCCTAAACCACAATCATATTCAATTAACGAAATGATATTTCTCACGCAAGGTTATTGATATCCCACACTTAATTATTTTCGGATTTTCGATTAATATTTTATTAGAAATAAACAAACTCCACACAGAATTATACACCCGCGTCTAGTTCGGAAGCCTGACTAAGCCAACTATCAGCCAGTCGGACTGTCGGGATACAGGGCGCGTGTGACCATATCGTTAAAAGTTTGCAGAAACATCCTGATTTTACAGAGGATATTAAGTAAATAAGGATTTTTTGAAAAAATCACTCCAGTCGACTTGAGCCGTTATTTGACCCATGGGCTCAATTGAGAATCTTGAATTTCGAATTACAATGCAACCCCGTTAAGAGCTGCAGCCACGTTAAGAGCTGGTTCCCCGAGTGCGAGTTAGTGACCTTCCCCATTCCCATAGTTTCGACGTTCGAGCTGAAAGGGGAAGACACGGGCGGGTGGTGAGGCACGGAAGAGTTTGGGGTATGGTAGCAGAACCTACCCGGGGCCGCTGCTCTTAACGGGGTTTCACTGTAGTTTACCACGGAGGCGTTAAATTTACGGACTTCCCTCTACCAGCGCGGCACTCGTAGAAGTATTATTTATATGTATACCCAAGCTGTGTGGGTACTTGGCAGATCGTTCGTTGGCGGGCATACAGTGCCTTCATTATCATACAATTATCCTTATCTATTTTTTCACCACTTCACATCCACGTTTACGTAAAATCCGCTGGTTTATGTTAAGTGCTGATCTTATTCAGCTTTCCCCGTACCTGTTTTCTCGCTTAGATACTATAAACGTAGCTTGTTAACTTGTGTAATAAGCAGCTGCTCATCGCACGCACACACGCCACACGTTTTAGTGCAATGAGAACTCATACCCCTGAGAAAATGACAACGACCTCGTTTCCATTATTCTTTACAACAACTATAAAATTACAATTTCCTTCGTACCTATGGCGATATCTACGATCAGAGTGTAAACTTTGGCCCCAGCACTTTCCATCCGTCGATCCCCTTCCCTTTCAGCACCGCGTTAAGTTTGATTTTAGTGATTTTAGCGGGGATGTAACGAATGGCTAATAACGAACGTGCTTTGACTACTAATCGGCTTCATGAAGGTTTTGCAATGGTTTGGGTTAGGTTCGAACCAAGAAATAGAGCATGGGCTCTGGAATACGGAGTATAAGTGTATATTCACGAATACTCCGAGACTCTTCTTGGACGGGTTATCCTCGACTGAATAGTAATAGCTCATTATGTTTTCTTCCGAAAAGTATATAGATATCTGGAAAAATGATAATTCCAGGTGTTAACGATTAATGAGCCAGAGATACGAATGAATGAATGTAGGGAATGAACGTGTATGAATGCGATAGGTACCTACAATGAGAGAGAGCGAATGACAATGAAAGAGAAAGAATGCGACAAATAGAGCAGAGTCAAAGGTGACTCTAGGATTAGAGAGAGTGTGAATAGTAGGTTACTCGGAGACAGACGTGTCTCTCCGAGATCCCGTTCCTATATACGTAATATGTGCGAGAATCGTGATTGCGTCATAAATTATTAGATTAATGTAATTTGGGCTACGTAGCCTACCGAGTTTTCTGTACCAGTAATATCGTCTTTATTGTTTTGTTGAATAAACCCTTATAAACCGGTCATAGTGATTACTGCCCAGCAAACACAGAACTGCCGAAATCATAATGGCCCAGCACTGACAGTGCTGGCAATGTGATGGTATAGGCAAGCCTTTGCTACGCCACTACATGTGAGATAGTGTGGTATTTCGGTAAAATTTGTCCGGTATCCAACCATTGACGGGACGATGTCGGTGACCAAGTACTGGTTATTAAAAAATTGGTGGTCAACTGAATAAAAAAAAAAAACGGGTGTGTGCTTAGGACCACACGATAGAAGTGAAAACTCATATGGCATTTATGATTCAAAGTAATGCATATAATCAATATCATATCAATATTATATGGATATTGATTGGACGAATCAGTAACAAAGCGGAATAAGTATTACGAGTTCCCACAGCTAGTTCCCTTTCTGGTTTTGATTCATCGTGAAATTGATCCTGATTCTCCTTATCCATTTTCTATGAAAAGCAATATTTAAATATTTATTATATATACCGTCAGTAACAGTGGATGATGGCCGGTTGGTTTAGCGAAGAACGCGGTAGAGTTAACTGTAGAGTTAAATTTGATGGTCAGGTTAAGGTTAAGAGTATTCAAGGAAATATTATAATGTTTATGAACCATCTAAAAATAATCAATGAGACTAATTCGCTGTCCACGAATCAAGTCAACAAACATCAGAATATCCCCTTGAATATTCTTAACCTTAACCTAACCATAAAATGTAACTAGCCGACCGGCCCTCTCTTCCATATTACTTAGGAGATGCTATACAAAAACCTGGATACGAAAGAAGATTCGCGCTATTATCAATACGCAACCCCATCGGGATAAATTCACATTACACATAATTCACATTACAAATGCTGAAATTTGTGTGCACATGACAGTTCTTTCGCGCGCGTAAATTCGTCTCCAGTCTCGTTTGGCTACGACCCACCCGAAAAGTGTCGACTTCAGCCGAGTTCCCCCGAGCTGTCTCGTTTGGCTACTACCCACGAAAAGTGTCCGTACGGCATTATCCCGCTCTCCCCGCTGTCCCCTGCCCCATCGTAACATGACATCAGCGTGACGGCCCAGTCTCATTCACAGCCCAGTAAAATAATTTTGTGAGGCGCGCCTAAAGAAGTTTTCACTTCAAAAAGTCATGTTTATGAAGGTACGACCGAAAGAATTCCCCGACGAATCTTTTTGATCAGAGATCATGATGCTGTATGAATTCGACCCTCCGATTTATGTGCTCTATGAAATCATTGAATTTCATGAAGTGGGATCGGGATCAGTTGGTGTGGAGAAAAAAGTTTTCGGGCAAATGATTCACGATAAACTCAATACTGTCGAAAAAATGTAATAAAACCACATAAATGTGCGTCGAATTCGGTATCCGCTCCACTGAACCATCACAAGAAATTAAGATGTTATTGGTTAACGTATAGTACTGAAATGAACTTGTGTCAATACTACGAACCACTTTTCGGAATGACTGATGCATGAAATATACTGTACTGAGGTACGGGTGTAGGTACATAAAATTCTTCAACAATGTTACGTGACTGATTACCTACTAATTTTTTGTGAAAAATTAATATTCCATTCGTCATTAATTCTCAATTTTCTGGAAAATAGGGCATTTTTTTGTACACCAATTGCTCATTTGATCGAAAATTAGTATTTTATTATTGACTAATTTTACCCATTTTCTGAAAATTAGAAATTTATTTCCGACTAATTGTCAATTGTTCCAATACATCAATTCTGTGCTTGAGATATTGTTGATTTTTTCAAAATGTCATGATTTTCTGATAATTATAAATTCATGAGAAAGTAATTGTAATTTACTTGTGAATTATTATTCATGTGAGCGGTAACTTTTAATTTTTGAGAAAATTGATAAATGCAAAATGAAAATTATTCTTCTACCGACTTCTGCCGAAGAGGCACTCAGAACGATTCGGGTGAACAATGTCAGAATGTGACATTCTTGCGGTTTCCAGCCGGCAATCTCATTGTTGAGCGTAAATATCATTATTCAGTTTGGGAACTGTTAGTATCGTGGTGGAGAGATTATTATACACTTTATGTACATACACTGAGACAAAGTTAGTCTACGGTAGTTTGTCACCAAGGCTTTCGTCGTCGATGAGGATGGATAAAATAGCGTGTTGATCTTACGGGTTACGCGTCCCTGCTTGGGTAGCTAACTAATAGCCTCTTAGCCGTGGCTTACGAGGATCGTGCTGTACCTTAAGCCGGCAACCTCCGGGCTACGGAGAGGACCGGATGCTCGTCTAAAATCTCCTCCCATATTCCTGGAGGTTTGGAAGCCGTCTGATCGTGAGACCCCGTTCACAGTTGAAATCAATGGTCTTTCAGACCTGTACACCTCGTCTCGGAACCCAAGCTTCCGTACATAGCTACACACACTCAAATTAATCCACGCGGATCACCGAGAGACTGGTTATCGATCCATTCATGTACTCATTCAATTTATGCTAAGTTACGATGCCCATCGAACCACCCACTAAGTACGCTCTGGTATTGTATATACTCAGCTCTGATCACCTCAGATTTCCAAACTGTCGCTGCTCGAACACCCGCGAGTAATAAGTGATGCTTCCAATGTGTATAGACAGAAGCTGATCAAGGTTCAGCCTCTCGAGACTTAGCTTTGGCTTTGGCTTTAGTTTTAGACTTCGATTTCCTAGACTTACCTTCTCGTTACGTGGATTATCTTATGATCTGTGATATCTACGTACCTCGAGTTAGCGAACAAAGACTAGACTCCATCCTCAACTTTGAGTACTTTTCAAACTGATATCTACCGAATTAGATGAAGTCAATATGCTCATTTTTTGTACACTGTAGCTCCAATCCTAGTTTCTCTTGAGGCGGCTTAAGCTCACGCAATATACCTAATGAACGCCGCAGTATGTTGGGTTGCCTACCGTTTATCGCATAGATTTTCGTATGCGCCTGCCGCCAAGCGACTGTAGTATACGAAGTATACGAAACTCTTCTCAACATACTGCGGCATTCATAAGCAAACATCCGGTATGTAATCTGTGAACAGCCCACCAACAGTGATCGATTGAACTATTGAACGTTGAACTACAATAGTATATTGTGTGATAAGTGCGGAAAGAAGGCGATATCCGATGAGTGTGAAGTTTGTAACACGAGCGAAGGCGAGCAGCCAGCATTCAGGCGAGTCGAGTGTCGTTCACTCACGAGCCGCAGGCGAGTGCGGGATGACACGAGACGAGTGTGAATGCTGTGCGAGCCGAGCGAGTGATTCAAACTTCATACGAGGCAGATGTCGCCTATCCGCACTTATCGCACACCATATTTTTTATAACTCCTGCGGGAAAGCTTGATTTGAGATACAGACGAATAACATCTGACAGATGAGCAAATGGCCGACCATAACCAACCCGAAGTTAGGCGATAATCTAGGTTGACACATCGCTGCCGCCTGGGGCGCCACTTCGCGGACGCTTGGACGTTGCCGCCGACCGATAGCGCTACTGAACGACTGACTTACTTCAAAGTGCGCATGCGTGATAGTGAAGAAATGTAGATTGCTTGAAGTGCGCATGCCTGTTGGTGAAAAAATGATGATAATGCACGATGTGCGCCTGCGCGATAGTGAAGAAATATTACTTTTTTTCACTCATCTGAAAAGGGGCTCTTTCCAAACCAAACACAGGCATCGAAAATCAAGCTTTCCACGCAGGTGTTATAAAAAGTCCTAATTTTTGAGCCCTCAGATATAAGGGAGATGTTTTTGACAAAAATATGATTCTATGTACATTTCGTGCGTGAAAACTTGACTTCATGCACATGAAAAATACGTTACCGTACCTCAAATATCTCTATTAGTATAGGACATCTCCTCTATAATCATCTCAATGAACCTTAAATTGAGTATCATTGAATTAATTTTGAGGATCTTAGGTGAGTTTCCAGGGTGAAAGCTTTAGTGAATGAACAAAATCACAGATAGTAAATCTATTTTCTGTCAGTGGCCGTTCATTCACTTGTGCCTTACCTTAAGGTGTTCAGTCCCTGGTCCTTTCACCCTACATCACTCCCTGGAGCTTGAAATAGCTGTGCTGTGTGGTTCACGGATATCCAGACGACCGGACACGCCGTACGTGAGGGAGACGTACACGAGGTGAAGGGGTCGGAGGCATGCGATGCACCCGTTGATAAGGGATTTTATTCGGTCAGTAACGATCTATATAACGCCGTTAGTTTCGTGGTTTACGATCTTTGTGATCTTCACGGTCAATGCCCAGGCAATACATAGACAGTTTTACGGACGTAATCGTGATCATAACTGCACACCGAACCGTATACCTTTCAAAGAACAAGGTAATAGTATATTATGCACCTAGGGCGGTAAAGGAGTGCGAGGTTGTATTCCGAGGCGAAGCCGAGGATTACAATTGCACGAGTCTAAAACAACGTTTGCCCTGTGGTGCATACGATACTTTATACAGCGAAGGGAAATAAAGCGGTTTTCCTTGCTGGAGCAGGGCAATAAACGGCCGTTTATATCCCTGAGGTATATAAAAGCTCATAGGCACCTACTAACTATGTCCAACGCCCTGGTCTCGACTATAGAGAGGCCCTCTCTTTGTTGCGAAAAAAAGCACGAAGGTAAATTTTCCAGTTTTGCTTTGCGCAGTATGAAGCAAACTTGGGTGTTCTTAGATTTGTATACGTTATGGTGCAAAAACCTTTCGCCAAGCCCATTAAATAGTCCACCCACCAAGAAAATTCTTCCACATAAAATCTGTCTTCAAAAATGCCCACCAACAAAAATTTGCCTTCCACAAAAAGTTTTCCTGCAAAAATTCATTTTTAACAAAAGTCGTCCTTCGAAAAAATCTCTGTAAAATGATTGATATCAAATAAAACTATACCGAATACAAAAAAAAAAAAAATGAAAATCAAACCATATAACGTTGTGCTCGTTCGCTCGCTACGCTCGCTCACTCGATTGGGTTTTCATAATTTGTGAGGAGAGAAATTGGGAGCATGAGTTTCGAGAAGAGACAATTTTCGGAAGAAAAAATTCAGGGAGTGGTACTTGCGGGCCTGGTGTGAGTAAGTGTAGACCACTAAGGTCTTATAGTTCTTTTGCATTCCTTAACTGAAATAGTTTGTCATTAAAAATCGTAGAGTCACATTAAGTTGTTTCGAAATTCGTACTTTTTTTATGAAAGTCTATGACATTCTACGAAACAAAAAAAAAAAAAATTCCATTATCGACTTTTAATTTTTTTAAAGTTGTTCATTAAGAATTGTAAATTTTCGTCATAGATTGTAGAAATCCGTATTTTTCTACGAAAAAAATACCTCTTTTCTGCGATCTTCTACCGATTTCGACGAATTTCGGAGTTTTTTAAAACTATTTTTCACATTGTTTAACTAATTTCTACGATTTTCTACATTTTTCACTTTTGTCGTACTTTGGCGTAGAAATTATTTCCACCAGGGAAGACTTCAACAATTTTTGGCCTTTCGATATACTTTTTGTACGAAATATATCTACTATCACCTCGTGAAACCCGCTTCTAACGATAACAACCATTATTTTGAGATCGTATACTGGTACAAATGCCAAAAATGTTATTCAAGAAAACAAATAGTTCCATATGAGTACGTGTATTTCTACACGGAATATTAGTTTCTGTAACCTCATCGTTTAAAGAGAAATCCGAGAGATGGCGCTGCCGCTCCGCGCCAGAGTCATGAGCGTAGTCTTCGATTGGAATCGGCGTCTGGCGTTGACGGTATCTATTACAAAATTATTACGAATTTATCAGATGAAATGAAAAATATTATCTTGAAACTTTTCAATGAAATTTATTTAAAACGTGGTTTCCAAAATGAATGGCGCCAATACGCAATTTTCTTCATACCCAAGGGTGATTCCAATAAGGTGAGACCTATATCTCTCGCTTCCTGCATGTTATGCAGTTATTGATAATTCCACTCATGTTCAGCTTTATCAAACTCCAATCGTTGTAGAATGTTTTAAAAACATGGAACTAATCAAACACCTACTTCCCCAATCAGCCTCACCGTTGAAATATAGCACTAACTTTGATTCTCTCTTTTTTAAACCCATGGTGTTCTTCGACAGAGGAACTAAATTATGTCAATCTCCTTGTGCGAGTGATGATTTCAAACTTTACTTTTATGAACAACTGAATAATGATTACTGCTTCTTTACCGATGGTTCAAAAATGAAAGACCATGATTTTGTAGGTATATCATCGGTATGCTTGAACACCAATACACGAAAATCTTACCTTACTGCTGGTTTCTCCTCTATTTTTACAGCAGAAGCTATGGCAATAATTGAAACCCTGAACGAAATATCGAAGATAGATTACAATAAATTTTCGATTTTTTCGGACTCTAAGAGTGTCCTTCAAGCCTTAGGTCACCTGTACACTAAACGTAAATCTTTCCTGATCCTCATCATAAAAGAGAAACTCTACCAACTAGCCAACATGGACAAAGAGATTCATTTCTATTGGATCCCATCCCACAGAGGTATTGAATTTAATGAAACAGCCGACCAAACTGCTAAAGATGCCATTTTTAAAGGATTTGACACACAAATTAATATTCCCACATCTGATTTCAACTGTATTTGGAAAAATAAATTGAAAGCTAACTTCAATGAGTGGTGTAAGAGTTCGGGACAAACAAAAAGTAAATTTTATTTTGATAGCTATTATAAAAAGTGCACGTATCCTTGGTTTGAGCACATGAAGCTAAACAGAAAAGCCGTTGTCTCTATTTGTAGATTGAGATCAGGGAATACAAGTCTTAAACATAGTCTATACAAGTTTAGAATAGTTGACGATCCTATGTGCCATTGCAACAGTTCAGAGGAATCGCCAAATCACGTTTTTTGGCAATGCCAAAGATTTGACGAAAAACGAGCTCAGCTAGTTAAATCGTTAATTAAAATGAATCTAAGGCCTCCGTACTGTCTTGAGTCACTACTCCACTCAATGGATAGCAATGTCATCTAAGCTTTGGCTCGTTTTATTATGGATATTCAGGTTGCAATTTGAAATTAAAACTTCAACCCCTTTCCCTTTATTACCATTTTCCAGTTCGAAGTTTCGCGCCAACATCCGCGCACGACGATGAGTTCATGACATGTGCACTGCTTGATCAAACCGTTGCCAACTTTCAAAACGAAAGCTCCTCTACTGCCTTTCGTACCTTATTATGAATAGTTATATATTGTATTTTATATTTTTTGTTTTGTATTGAGACTAGGCTAATAGGTCACCCCAAGCCTTACTTTTTTTTCCTAATAAAAAAAAAAAAATCATGAGCGTAGCGTATAGTACATCTGTCAGGCTGGTCCGACCAGCGTTAACCTCCAAAGTTAGCGTATAATACAACGTACAAAAATGTTAGCGGACTTTTCATGACATCATTTTATTTATTTATTACTAATGGTTGATTGTTGATAGTTGTTGATTTATTTATTACCATAAATCACATTGTTTATAAAAATATTCGTCTACAATTGTCCAAACAGTGAAGTTATCATTAGAGTCTCTAATGGTATTCGCGGTTTACCCGCACGGACACGACCGACCACTTCTTTGTTATTTATTGACCACTGCAGTGGTGTAGCTTGTTCGATGATTATTCCACTTCCTTAAATTCTGTTTTATTTTTTCTTTGAGAGCATGCTATAGTCAATCTTTACCAACCAAGCAGCCGCGTCACTTATTTCCCACTAATATCAAAGCATCCGC
The DNA here is from genome assembly GCA_018257835.1 of Euura lappo. Lineage (NCBI taxonomy): Eukaryota > Metazoa > Arthropoda > Insecta > Hymenoptera > Tenthredinidae > Euura > Euura lappo. The sequence goes on from JAEUYN010001077.1 coordinate 119,056, forward strand.
GTAACAGGACCAAAAAAGAAGGTGATAGCGAACTTCCAAAAGAAATTCTAGACACAAACATCCCAAAATATCTTTGTTTCATGCAACAAGGACGACAAAATCCTTGTTCTCAAATGAAATTATACTTACCGCTGCAGTCAACTGTCGTCACGGCCATTACTATTCTGTCGTTATTATTGCGCGAAACAAAGATATTTTGGGATGTATGTGTTCAGAATTTCATGTGAAACTTCGCTATTATCTCCTTTTCCGCTCCTGTTACAGCTTTGATATCAGTGGAAATAAGCGACGCGGCTACTTGGTTGGTAAAGATTGATTATAGTGTCTCCGAATGGTCGCCGCCGTCTTATTCCAACAAAAAGTTATCAAAACCCTTCGACGAATTTCCAATTTCCGTTCTAGTCTCATCCGCAGGATCATGAAGTCTACGTCACGCTCCGTCCACAACTGGATGATAGTATAAGCTAGCAATTTAGCAGTTTAACGGTTCTATACTCTCATAGTTACTGGTTCAGGTACCGTAGCTGAACCGCAAAGAAATCTCTCAAAACTTCTCGAAGCGGAGGTTGAAGTTGGCGAGTATTCAGGCAGTGCATTGCAGTGTGCAAGCTGTAGAGTGGAGGATACGTCTTTTAATTAGTTCGTCGTTCTCCACCTCCACCACCTTCTTCCTTCCTTCGCCAACAGATTCGGAATTCAATGTTTTTCTTTGCGACTGAAGAAACTAGGTGGTCGTGTCTGTCTACGCGAGCTTCAAAGGACGATTATTGCTTTTGAACTTCTATATAGCTATAGAAGCTAGTGTGTGTACTTGTAGAACGTATACACATGAACAACTCCAATCTTTCAATCAAAAATTACTTCTCACTTCGATTGATCTGAACTCTTCAACACCTAGATGTATGGCGTACACGGAAAACAATGAGTGTATGGTAAAATTAGATCTCACAAAAAATACGCTGTTTTCTGAATGACTAATTTACGTAATTCCACTAATGCCAAGAGTTTTTTGAGCATACATTACTTAAAATACTGACGATAAGAATAACGAAAGAAATTAATTACATTCCATCAATTGGTTCATTTCAATCGTATTTAGCTTATTATAATTCTGGCGGCTTATCAGTATGCAAAAAAACAAAACAAAAATGGAAAGAATATGAAGCTTATTTACTATTTACAATCACTTCTGACTTTGATTAGCCTGAACCAATAAGCTACAAGAAACACGCGCATACCGGAATCACGTTTGATTGTAAATAATTTATGATATTCATTCAATTATTTCGTTAATTGGGGGGTACGTATGTATATTACTCACTCGCATTTTAGTGACGACACATATCATATGCCACAAGGAATGTTGATTATAAGATTCATTAATTAACATTTCTGTTTCAACGAACTGTACGATAAATTTTAATCGCATGCAATCACTGACCACGGGTATTCCATACTGGTGCGATTGAGTAACAGTGCGTTCTAACAAATTATTTGAGAGCCATCAATCACTGACTTTAGTGCACAGAACTAAGTACAATTACTTTCACATGTTTCAAACATTTTTCTAAGAATTATGTGATTCCGTGGGAGTTAAATATGTCAATGTTCCTGTCATTGTAAGATCGTTTTAAATATATATTGCAATTTTCTGACGATATTTACTTCACATCTATGAGACGTTCACGTACGTTATTATGGTTGCATGATTATTCACTATAATGTATGAAAGAATAAAATGGTGAGACCTTTTTTCACTTCGATCTTTGAGACTTTATCTGTATATTATTGGTATAGAAAAAAAATTCGAACAATCTCTCATTTTATGTACGGTGATCCTAAATTCGTGACGTATAATTTACAGGATGAATAGCCATTGAGATTTGGATGGAAGTTCCTCATACATATTTTGAAAACGATGTTTTTTTTTCATTACACGATTTGATTTTTTCTCTGATTTGATTTTTTTTCTTTTCAATCACATTCATCTTCTCACCAATCTTCGTCTAAAAGAGAGGGTAACGAACTTTCGATTTCTATTTTGGAAAATATTTTTTTACGACAAAATGTATTCAAAACTGGGCAGTTTATTAAAGTTTATTAAAGTTTATCCTGTGTGCTAAACTTTGGGAATCAAGTCTTATTTTTGAGTACAGTATGTCAAAATCCTATTTTTTAAGTCGCCTACGCAGATCGTAGGTAATTATATCGTCAATAGAATTACGGTTCGAGAGTTCGCGCGGCTTTTATCAATAACTATTTGAAGGAACCAACTATAGAAAAAAGAACGGAGTAATGAGAAATCATTATAGAATTTTGATGAGTCATATCACTTCTGAGTGATATCACTTTTGCCAAACGTGTGTTTTCTTCCCCTACTTCTTTGGCTTCCATTCAATCTGACCTAAAGAACGTAACGTAACGTACCAACAAAGATTAACCCGATCAAGTTATCGTGGGACGCTGGAGACGAGAGCCATTTTTCTTTAATTGTCTCATTTCTCAGAATCCAAGTAGGTATGTGTTCATGACAAAAAATGAAATATTTGTTCAAATGTCACTGTTTCCAGTTATAAGTATGCAACTGAAATTTCCAGTTGCATACTTATAACTGGAAACAGTTTATATACACTGATTCGCAGTGAGTTTCACTGATTCAAATTTAGAGAGTGTGTTTATCACGTAATTCATTAATAAAAACTCAGCCATTTCTTTGTCAAGATGTCGTGAAATACAAAAACGTTCTATTAGGTCCGATTGAATCTCAAAATACTCACCGTCAATTGAGCGTATCGCAAGAAATAACTGATTGTTTCAACTAAGTATCCTACAAACAACAATCGAGCCATGAGGATAGGATAATGAAATGCAAAACGATGAATGTAAAAACATGAAAAAATCTACACTCTCATTCAACCAACGTTGAGAACATAGCAGAAAAATAGCAAGACTAATATAGGCTCTGCATAGTTCCGCATAGACTTATGATCAATCGTGTCCCCGCCGCGTGTTATCTTACGAGTGAAAACAAAAAAGAGTAAAAAATAACCGACTAGTTGCTCGACCGCGACGGCTTCGTTCATACTCGAAGTGGTGTCCATAGCGCTCGGTAACGTGACGACCTGCACGTATTCATCAGCTCCCCAGCTTGGTATTCGTTTCGTATTTTTCCGTCGGCATTGCCTCTGTAACGCGAGCTGAAACACTCGGATGCTCGACGATCGTGGTCGGAGTGTAAACACACATGTGCGAAAATACTATACCTCTCTCCTTCTCTCTCGTACGTGATAGAAATCTTCACACAAGTGAAATTAGCGGGGAAGTACGTCAAGACACGGAAATAAAATCAGATCAATAATATTTTTGTTGTTAGCAGAGTTTGAAGTCGATTACAGATGTAGTAGTATGTAAGCTGTCCAGCAGTCGTGGTCGAATCTCAGCCAAGTAACGGCTGTCGAGAGTTCGAATATAATTCTTATTCTTATCGTACATGAGATATCGACAAAGTTCTCTTTTTGTGTCGCGTGTGTGTTCTTGCGGTTGGTGCAAGAGGCTGACTGCTTGAGAGCGAGTCTAGTGTGGCCTCCGTCCCATAGAACTACGTGCTACTAGATATAGATGTGCTACGATCATCTCTATTAATTGCCGAGTGTGTAGTTTCAAGAATAGCGCATACGTATGTACGGATCTACGTGGGCGTTAGCACTGTGCACCTATCTCCGACGTCACGATGAGCGATCAGCATGAGCCAGAGACCACGCGGGTTCGTTACAGACGTGCAAAGAGTGTTACTAGGGCGGAGGAAATCCAAATGGCTGAAAAACGGGCACGCAGCTCTCAACCGGATAAACCGTTAGTAGTCACAGTTATTCCAAATCATTGCCAATACTAAAGCAGAATAATGCCCCTACTACACAGAAATTATCAGTATCGTTATCGTTGTTACAACTTGAACTTGGCTTGGAAGCATGCGTTGAGCTCGCGCACTGGATTAATTATTCTTTCTTCTTTTCCCTGTGTCATGGTTTAGTATACATAATATCATCGAGTTTATTGGCGGGTCGGGAAGCGGGGTACGAAACACAATTCAATAGCGATGCTGAACCTAAGATCATCCGGTTGGTCACGGTTGAGTTGTCCTTTGCATCGCAATGATCACGGCAACGGGTTGATGAGTATTAGTAGAAACGTATGCGCGGCGGAGAAGCGATGACTGGTTTTGGGTGGCTGTGGCTCGCTTACCGTGCACCTCGGTACAACTCGGCAATGCTCGGCCAGTCGGTTCGTTGGACGACTTGTGGCAGTGAATCCCCCCCACGTACGACGAATCGATGCAAAGGTCGGCTGTTCGTGTCCCTTCCTGGCTTCCTCTACCTTTCCCCACTAGCGTCCGGACCGTGTGGCCGTTGAGCTTGAAAAACAGCCGGACAGTTCGAAACGAGATGCTCGTCATCTTTTGCGAATACGAGGTGTTTGGGTGATCAGCTGTTAGCTGTTTCCTGTTTAATTAAAAAAAAAAAAAAAATACGAGGTGTCGTCTACGACATCGAAATCTGTTTCGATTGCTTTGCATGTTCAAGCAGCCTCATCTTGTGAAACTGTTTTAAGTCGAGAACGACCGAGGAATTCGCGAAACTCTAGAAATTATGCCACTACTGGTGATCGGTGTACCTGACGGCGCGGCGTGGTACGCAACAAACAGCTAAACCGCTAAAATAAATCCGCCATTTTTTTACATTTTGGAAGATTCCTTCGTACTGACAAGAGGTTCAACTATGAAGAAATATGACCAATAAAAATAAGTATTTGGAATTCGAGTACCTTCTTGCTATAATCGCTTCTGTAAAAGTAACTCTGAATCTTGACGCATGAGTGTACTGGACTCCTAGGCCGTTTTATCACGGGTCACTCTGTCTGAGCACCGGCAGTACGTGATAACTCAAGAACCAGTGACGTATTACCGCCTAGGCCAAAAAGGTCATGGCCTAGGGCGCCATGTGTAGGGGGGCGGCAACTTTTGGATGAATGTTCCAACAAATACATTACCTGAATGCATTGGCAACGTTATGTGTCGAATCAGAAAAAACAGAGAAGCTAGAGTAACAATCTCATATAACAAATTGCCAGGGCAAGGTGTCACACAGGTCAAGTTTAACTGAAGGATGACACGGCAAAACGGTGTAAGTGCCATCATAACGATTTTTCGGAAGATCATAATAACTGTCCCAAAATTCGATGAACTGATATAAAAAAAATTGAGAAAGTATTTTATAGAGTTTTTCGAGCTTCTTCAAATGACGCTAATCCCGATGGAATACATCAATCTGTCTTTGAGAAAATGGCTCGCGAAGATCGATTCTTTCCGTACCAGTGTAAGTCCACCTTTCGCGCTAAGTTTTTTGTTTTCACTTTGGATGCTGATTAAGAATACAATTACGATATTAAATCTACGAAAAAATATCGATCGAAAGCTTGAACCTCAATGAATAAGATCAGCTGTAGATTTCCATATTCGCAGAAAATTTCTAATATTACGGGGGGAAATGGCAGACTAGGAAGGGGTTCAGAAACGGTGTAAGTGCCAATGAAGCTGAAGCTAGCAGCTATAGTTGGCAGCTAAAAGTGCTTATTATTCAATCAAAATGGGACAATGAGGCCGTAGAATTTAAATTTTGTGAAATATTATTCAAAGGAATGCTTTCATAAAATTATAGACTTTACTGAGTGATTTTATTCAGGAGAACTTTGAAATGTTTGGCTGCTAACTATGGCTGCTAGCTTCCGCTTTATTAAGTGCCAAAATGAATACAATTTTTTTACAAAATTGCGAAAGTTCAATAAAACAACGGTAGATCAGTAGTCTTATTGAAGTAAATTCTGACAGTAAAGTTTGGCCTATGGAGGCATGAAGTGGAGCATATCGATAATGTCCTATTTCTTTTAGCTTTCCAACGCTATGCCACTCCGTTTCATTGTCCTGATATCCGGGCATTTTTGTTTCGTTCCAATGACAAAGATTGAGAATATAATTTCTGACAGGACGCTAACAACGAATCAGCGCCTTGTCTGTGAGATGGCGCAGTTGGCACTTACACCGTTTTGCTATGCCAACCTTCATTAGAGTACGATGTTTTTGAATAGATAATTCAATTCGTATATTGTGCTGTGTTTTTTTTTTTTTTTGCTTTTGTCTCTCACTGTCAACTTATGGGTAGCAGGGGGGCAATCATAGGTTGGCCTATGAGCGCCACCAAGCGTAATCCGGCCCTGTCAAGAACGGAGATTCAGACAGACTTCAACATTTTAATAGTCATTCAGGTGATAGCCACAAGGATAAAGAAGAAGAAGAAGAAAATTTTAATGGTGTATTCCCTATACTATTTTGCTCCACGGACACCACTAACATTCGATATCAATGGACCATCTTTTCTGTTATTTCTTGATCGGGTAGTAAAGAATGGGTTAACCGAGTTAATTAACGCTCAACTTTCATTTTTCTCACTTCCTGAAATTGTTGGTTCATATTGAAGGTACATTTTATTATCTTCTTGGAGATCAATTACCTCTACTCCGAGAAACTTCGATGACCCATTGAGACGATGTACAGAATCTTTCGAGGAATCTTTGATAACCCATTGTTTTATATCTTGCGGATGTATTTTTCATACAGAAAGCTGAAAGAACTAAGGATGATTATAAAAAAGGTTACATCTTCTATTTTCCCCTTTTCCAAGAATGCCTCTAAAAATCGACTTATGGATGTATGTACCCCCTTAATACCTCGAACCCCGCAAGAGCGCGATGACTGCAGGGCAATCCAAGGTTTCTCCACACACGCTAGGAATGTGCACGAGGTTACTGCTTAAGCTTATAGAGATTGAGCTGTTGTGAATAACTACAGTCCAACCTCTCTATAGGGCCGCCCAGGCCCCCAAGGGGAAGAGTTTTTCCAGGAACTGAGGTACCCCCACTTTGCCATCTTCGCTAGTCGCACGACTCGTCTTTCGTCGCTTTCTCGAGCTCACGTTACATGGTAGAGTGGGGGAACGCTGCGAGCGAGAAATAGGGGGAACCGGCTCTATTGGGAGGGGCCTTATAGAGAGGTCGGACTGTATTCACTCACAGTTGATCAGCTCTGACCTCTGACTAATGATTGCAACGATATCATGAGTATCCAATAAATATCAACTGAACGGACGGCCTATCTAGTAACACACTAGATTAAGCTGATTATTATGCATATTTTAACGTTTTCATATAAGCTCTGTTGATTTCACTCGATTCCAAGGTATTAGTTTATACATGTGTGTATGGAGCTCCGCATACACCTCTAAAATTAGGATACGGCTATTCTAGTCTACACGCAGGGCCATCCTTTGACCAAATTTGCCCAAGAGTTAGACAAACTCAGGCGTCCCATCTGCTTTCAATAAAACGTAATTCCATTTACCATAATCAAACTGAACATTGATGGATGAAAAGTTTCAACTCATAAAGTTCCGAACGATCAAAGGAAAACGTATAGGTTTCGTATTGTCTTCTTGCTCGTAGTTGGGCGTTTCCATTAAGAAATCGACGATCCAAATCGAGCGATTCAAGCTAAAATGGGAGCACATTTTCTGGTAGACCCCTGTGAGTATTTCACGTACTTAGGCCGGTTCCCCTATTTCTCGCTCGCAGCGTTCCCCCACTCTACTATGTAACGTGAGCTCGAGAAAGAGACGAAAGACGAGTCGTGCGACTAGCGAAGATGGCAAAGTGGGGGTACCTTAGTTCCTGGAAAAACTCTTCCCCTTGGGGGCCTGGGCGGCCCTATAGAGAGGTTGGACTGTAGTCTACTGTAGATAGTCTTATACTTGAAAAGTAATTTTAAGGAAATTCCCAATGAAATTCGTCGACTAAATGAATAATTGTGACGTAATTTCATCGAATTTTATGAACTTTTGTGTACCATAACTCTTGTTTGAGGAAAATTTAATTACGAAAATACGAAAATACTATACGAAATTCACTTGTTAAATCCTAAATCACTGAAAACGGATCAAATTGAATACACGTGAAAACGGGATAAAGTATCATGATGAAATATGTGTAATTAGTCAACAATTTTATCTTATATGAAATTCTCTGAAAAATACAATGATCCCAACGTGGTGTGAATGTGTGAAATCCTGAAATGTTGCATTCTAACGCGACGAATGGCGTGCGATAAACGTGGATTTACGACGGATATTCGAAAAACACGTTGAATGACTAATCAAATAGTTCTTGCTGAAAGATTATAATATTTCATGAATGATCTATGGAATGGTCGTATACGTATATCTACGTATACTCCGAATTCGTATTGATTCAATAACATGAATGTGGGTCGATACAAACTATACCTACACCGTGTAATATTTATGTACAGCTGAATTCAGCTGCAAGATCAAGTAGCAGCGCAACCGCTTCGCTGTTGCATAATGTATAAGCCTTTCGACGAGGTTTGACGTGGTCACTGGTCAGTAGTTCAAGGCCAAAGGGCGTCTGTCTCGGGCAATAAGTTCGCTGGTGAAACTCGCACCAATTTACATAGAAAAGTGATCGAATTTACTTATGACCACATCCGCCTATATCCAAATACACTTTGGTCAGTCTATCAAGTATTAGGTGAACGCGAGGTAAATGATAATTGCATACAGAAATATAACAATTATAAACAAATTTTGGATTTCCTCAGTGAATGATTTGCGTTAGTTTTCTATCAGTCCAAGTTAGAATGGCGCATTTTTATTCATTACATGAATATAACTCCCACTACTTCTAGTGGAGAGTCCTCACCTCTCATATTCTGCGTATTCCTAGCGTTTTATCCCTCGTCCTCTCATTACCCTTGTAATAAAACGTAAGGATAATAATGTGAGAGGAGAAGTGACGAGACGGAAGAAGAGTAAAAACAAAAACAGCGAAATTCTTACCTTCTCTGGACAAGGCATAACGATCTGCAAACAAAGCAATGTGTATATAGCGGGTATACTTATGTGTATTGTTATAGCTATGTGTACTCTCGCCGTCGGAAGTCGGGGAGGAGTGAATCCGGCTAAGGCTAAGATCAGGCTAAGATAAAAAATCTCTGTCGAAAAATTATGAATAATAGCTGAGACCGATCGATTTCTAATTCTGAAATGATTACCGGGCTTCCTTCCCTAGACGGTATTTTATAATGACGAAATTATGATCCTGCACCGTGAGGTTAAGATTCAAGTCGAGTTTTGTAAGAACATTGGGTATGTATGGTATGAAATCAGGGGACGTGAGTAATGTTTGTACGGGTGATCATTTGCCGAGCACTCCCTGTTTCCGGAAACTTTGGAATTAGGCGGTAAACTCATGCGGCACACACTTCGGAAATCGCGAGTTTACTCAGGAGATATCGGCCTGTAATTACTGGTTCCCGAGTTTCCCTGCCACTGAGAATATTTCAAAAGAAAGAACACTCCCGCCGAGGGGTAAATCACTAGCAAAAATGTGTACACCCGAAATCGAGTAGATCTATGTAGATCTAAATGCTTTAGATCTACGTAGATCTAAATTTTGGAATAGATCTAATGAGATCTACGTAGATCTTATGAGATCTCAAGAGATCTACGTAGATCTAATTTTTACGTCATTGTCAATTCCGGAAATGAATTGAAAAAACATTGATTAATTGCATAACTATAATGAAAAATACTCACTATCGTCATAAAATAAGAAATCGTGAATACGAGTAAGGAAAAAAAATGAAAAAAAAAAATTGTGAAAATCGAACAAATCGGAATCGAACCCTGGAACTTCGGATTACCAAACCTGTACCGTACTAGATGAGCTAAGGCGCCTTCTGAAAGTACGTGCGTTTCTGGCATACTTATGGTCCAATCAGTCCAGACAGACTTGAAATATTTCCAAATACGGTACCAGAACTACTCAGATCCGAGTAGATCTACTTGGCTTCAATGAGCAACAACGTTTTGCTGCAATTATTCCATCTACTCATCTCAGATCTACCTAGATCGAAAGTAGATCTACCTAGATCTAAAGTAGATCTAACGATATCTGGGTGGATATACATAGATCTAAGAAGCATGGGCATTCGAACATGACAGTATATCAATTCGAAGCTACGTAGATCTACGAAAATCTTTGGAGATCTAGGTAGATCTAGGTAGATCTACGATTTCCCAAAATTTAGATCTACTTAGATCTACTTAGATCTAAATTCGATCTCCGGAGATGCGAATTAGATCTAAACCATTTTTTCCCGGGCACCATATTTCCACATGTCCTGATATCTCCCAACATTTCCCGACATTTCCCGACCCCATATTTCCCTATATTACCGACATTTACTAACATTTCCGGCCCTTCGTACACCACATTTCCTTTGTGATTCACTCCTCGACTCCCGCCAAAATCTATAGGGACCGAGCGAGGTCACAAGTGGCGCCGCTTAGTGGTCAAATATCTAACGAGCCGCAGGGCCTTATATCAACGTTGAGAGGCAGACTGGCGGTTATTTGTTGATATTTGTCTCGAAACACAGCGTTTCTAACCAAAGAACTGTCTTTTCCGATGTATGATAGGGAAAGAGTTATTCTTGCATCGTCAGTTGTTGAGATATCTACAGAAACACCGAGAAAACAGAACAATTCATTGCGATTGGTTCATGTTGTGCTTCCCGTAGCCATATGATTGGCTGAGCATAGGCGTAGGCAGGGGAAATTCCCTGCGGCTCGGGACAGATATGATCTGTAGAGACTGATTTGGCGCTACTGTCGATTCCTCGCACGGTCCCTATACTGTGTACATATGGGGGATTCCACGCCAAATCGACCGAAAAAACGAGATTGTTTCCCTGATCCCTTTCGCTCTGCTTGTCCTTTTGCACAGTCAAACTACATGTTGAGAGGATGTGTGATTTTTTCAGATTTTTTCGACTCATTCCATTACGAAAAATCATCGAATAAATTGATTTTCAATTTTTTTTTTATCTACCGTGCCTAGATAGCTCGAAACGTAGAATGACGTATGAAAAAACTTCCAATACGAAAATTTTGGGGTTTTTTGTGAACTTTTCGAGAGCGTTTTCATCAGATTTTTAATACCACGTTCAAGTGTAGTTTTAATACAAAATGAGTGTAGATCATTCATAACTCAAAAGTGCCCTAATCGAATTGGCTGAAATTTATACACAGCGTGTCTTTTTCAATGCCCAAGGTTGTCTGAAAATTGAAAAGTGGGCCGAGCAGTGGTTCAGAAAATACATCAACAAATATTCGCACAATGCCGAGAATTCGGCGATTATGAGGTCGCAAAACAGTTTTTTTGGCCATGATTCGAAAATTCGAGATCAATATATATTATTCTTGTTCGCGTAGGTACTCGCGATCGCCCTTGAATTTTCGAACTGCGGCCGAAAAAACTTTTTGCGACCTCATAATCGCCGGATTCTCGCCACTGTGCGAAAAAGTGTCAATTTAGGCAGCGATGTAGAAAATCTGTGTGTTACATACAACGGTCTGTTGTATTTTGTGTCTAGTGAGAACTCGAAATTGAAGATTTTTTGTTCCAACTCAACAAGGACAGGATATTGTCTTGCAGCCGTTTCCGCATTTAAAAATTACCGCTATTCTATAGATCCGCAATAGCGGTCCGTGTTTGGCATCTTGAACCTTGTCAGCCACGTCCTTCCTCTTCCATTAATTCGGATCTGGCTTCGGACGTGCTCCTTGTTCTTGCTTAAAACTATCGAGATTGAACTGAGGTTTATAGTTGCTAATTGGCCTTAAAAATGGCTCTCAAAGAACCTGATAAGCTTGAAATAGTACATTTCGATACGCGGGTGAAAGGTTTTGTTTTCGCACGAGTGAGGGGTTTGTCAATCTCACGAGTGTAAAAACAACTTTCACACATGTACGGACAAAAATATTTCATTACAAACGCGCGTAAAGTCCGATTATATGCACGCTTGCGTGCATATAATGGCACTTTTTCTCACGGCGTAATGCAAAAATCCATTACAACCACTATTTTACTTATGAGTTTGCAACTTTGGTGATTTTCCGTACAGTCTCGATCTCATAACCTCAAAAAATCACAAATTCGACTTCTCCTGTTGTTATAGTTGCTGTATAGTTACCTTTTTGTTCAATTATACATTATTACAGGGCCGGAACTTGGATTGAGGAGGCCCCTGGGCCAAACATAATTTAGGGTCCTCCTTTATGAATTGCTTATAGTAGGAATGTAGAATAGATAACGGTAAAAAATCACAGAATTTTTTTGAATATTTTTCTCTTTTTATCCCCTGCCAGGGGGCCCCTTCAGGTCGGGGGCCCCGGGGCATTGCCCCGCCGGCCCCAATGTAGTTCCGGCCTAACATTAATATGCTAAAATAAGACTAAACATGTCTGTCAGTATATCCGACTTATTAAAATTTATCTATTATTGAGTCATATGTGTTTTTCAACAATAAAAAAACACCTCTAGATCTGAAAAGGGCCCCTTCAGGGTCGAAACGTAGGTCCGAGTTAACGAATGTTCTACGTAAAGAATAGTGCCGATCTGCATTCTATTCGAGTTTCATCCCAGCTATTTTTTGCCTCTTTTTCGCATTTATTGTCTTCTCTTGTTGCTTACTCGACGTATTTCTTTCTCACCGGATCCTATTCAGAGGACAAAAAATTTTAATCTACTGCAGTGTTTGCGATGTAGGGTGAGTCGCGTCACTCTCGGTCCTTAGCTTCTCGGAAGAGAATAAAAATCCGATAAAATTCGCACCTAACGTCGAATAATGAAAATCGTTTTTTCATCATTTCTACGTATTTTTCACATTCGTGAAAATCTATGAAATGAAACTATTTGACTCTTTTTCCACGAAAATTTCCGTGCAGTGTAGCGGCTTAATTGTATATTTAATCCGGAACTTTAATCTGGATTTCTCGTTTTAAAATAGGACCATAGAGTTATTATAATTTCTGTCTGTTTTCCAAGGTGGCCGTAGGTGGTGCGATATCCGAAGGCATCTGGTGTATGTGTATGGGGTAGGCACTTCGTAGTCAGCGAAATTGGATCGACGGATTATAAAAGTAATAATGTGAAACAGACGACTTTGCGAAATTCCATAACTTTGTGTGTATGGAGTGAGGGAAGGGAGAGGGGAAGCTTCTCTTTTTTTTCGTCCTTCGCTGCCTGTCTCTTTACCGCGCCGCGTTCTCGCGCTCTATAATCTCTACATTTGTTTAATAACATTTCGGAATGTTCAACACGAAGTCACACGCTCTACTTTGTTCATCCCACTGCAATATAAATATACAGGGTGGCCCAAAATTAGATGCGGAAAATAAAAGGGGTGATAAAGGGGGTCCAGCTGAGTAATTTGACCTCAAGAACATGTGGTCCGCGAAGTCGCGTTCGCGAGATACGGCCGGTTAAAAAGTCGTGCTAGCGTTGGTATTTAAGAGCATGCTACAGTCATTTTTTTTACTCTTCTTTACCGACCTTACCCTGTTTTCACTTGTTTTCACTGATAGCAAAGCCTACGCGTCACGAGCGCGGAAAAGGAACCAAGAGTGCAATTCTAGATGAAATTCCGAAGATATACATCGGAAAACTTCTTTGTTTCATGCAACAATGAAGACGTATTCTTTTAAACTGCACAAAATGGTAATTGTCGATGTCAAGCGGTGGTCGCGGCCATGATTGTGAGTTTCGCCCGCTTGACATCGACAATTACCATTTTGTGCAGTTTAAAAGAATACGTCTTCATTGTTGCATGAAACAAAGAAGTTTTCCGATGTATATCTTCGGAATTCCATCTAGAATTGCACTCTTGGTTCCTTTTCCGCGCTCGTGACGCGTAGGCTTTGCTATCAGTGAAAACAAGTGAAAACCGGGTAAGGTCGGTAAAGAAGAGTAAAAAAATGACTGTAGCATGCTCTTAAGGCCTTTTGAGGGTCAGGTCTGTTTTACCAACCGAGTAGCATTTTATTTTCTCGCCGTTTCCCGTCTCGATGAAGTCACTGATTATCCTAGAATTAGTTTTAGATTATTTCTAATTTTTTTACACACCGCGCGCTGGTCCCGAGAAGATAAATCAGAGCAACCCGAATTAATAAACGATTTATTTCCAAAAAGCAGCAAAAATCAGATGTCGCCGCCATATTGACTATACACCGACACGAGAAAAGCATTATGGCATTTCCGGCATTCCCACTTGACACACGATGGTAAACGAACCAGCGCGCGGCGGCTGCTATCTTCACGAAACTTGTGATGTCACTCTCGAATTGATCTAAAAAATAATCGCGACGAGAAACGGCGAGAATATCATGAAGCGACAGCTTCGCATCGTCACTACCACACGTAACATCATCACTTCCACACGTAACCACGGACATGTAAAGTTTACTATAAACGTAGTTGCTGGTGCAGTTCAGAGGCTTCGCGCGAGAGGCGCTGAGCTCGCAATTTCGCTGTGGTCACGTGGTCCTCAAAACCCCTTAACAGCCAGATTGGCAGGGGAAATCGGTCGGTATTCTGGTTTTAGGTGCGCACGACCTTTTCATGAACAAATTTTAACGAATAAAGTGTTTGAGTTTATGATTATTCAACTGGAAATGATCGTTAACCGTACCAATGATTGAGTGCGCCGAAATACCAGACTGCCGAACGATCTCTGCTACCAATTTGACTGCTAAATACCAATGCTGGCGCGACTTTTTAACCGGCCGTATCTCGCGAACGCGACTCCGCAGACCACATGTTATTGGGGTCAATTTACTCAGCTCACTTACTCACCCTGTATATTAGCATAGAAAATGCTTCTATTTTCGGGGTATTAGTGAAATATAGGGGATCAAATGTTAGAATGCAACGAAAATGTGTACGACACGGAAATGCGTGCAATCCGTTAGGGAAGTATAACAACAATGCGGATGAAGAAAGTTTGAAAAAGACAAAAGATGGAAAAAGATTGTAGATTTGGTCTTTGAGGCTTCCGCGGGTAGATTCTGGATGAGTCTTGGCTTCCGGGTTGGAGCCGCGTTGATGAACGGTGTGTTGCCGACGTTTCGTAAACATTGCAGTTTTCTTCATCAGGGCGAGAGGTAACCTGATACTGGTTACCTCCAGACAGGGTGTCCCTATTTATCCGGAGCTGGAGTCATCGGAGCGTGACGTTCCAGTTGGGTGGAGTTGACCAATCAGGGGTTTTTAATTGATTGGCCAATCCCAATTCCGGAAGTACTCCGGAATACTTCGGGAATACTTCGGGTATTTCTATATTTATACTTCGGGTAAGCGACGACGACGACCCCCCCCCGGACTCCCCTCTGCGGCACTGTCCGTCACCGCTCTATATTATATAAAAGTATCGTTCTATAGTCCCCAAGTCTTGATCCGGAAATACTCGAAGTCTTGCGGAAAGACCCGAAGTATTCCGGAAGTACTCCGGAAAGACCCGAAGTATTCCGGAAGTACTCCGGAAATACCCGAAGTATTCCGGAAGTATTCCGGAAATACCCGAAGTATATTAAAGACATGACAGGATTTCAATCAGAATATTATCGTTTCCACACCACTATATAAGTGATATGATGTAGTAGATAATTCGGCGCGTTTTTTTTTTATAGTGGTATCCCACGCTGTTCGGGATTATGAATTTTGAGGTAAAGATTTTTATTTTCTGGAATACCTCAAAACCTCCACGTGAACCCCGTACATATCAAGAATCCCTCAGAACCCCTATGTCAACCCTGTACATTTCAAGAATACCTCAGAACCCCTATGTGAACCCGGTTCATATACATAGAGAATCCCTCAGAAACCCTGTACAAGCTTAACCTATTTGGCGTGCGTACCACACATCGTGGCGACTTTGGAAAAACTCACTCTTTTTTCATTCCATATACATTTTTTAATTACTTTTTCAACTTTTTTTTCACTATCAACCTGAATCGGGGGGTTGGCGCGCGAAGCGCGCAGGGGGGCGAAGCCCCCTAGTATATATGAATATATATATATATATATATATACTAGGGGGGCTTCGCCCCCCTGCGCGCTTCGCGCGCCAACCCCCCGATTCGGGTTGTATTCAGTAATATTTTGTACATGGTGAAAAAAGTCAAAAAGAAGAAATTGAAAATTCTGTATGGAATGAAAAAGTGTGATCTCGGTTATAGTGGTTTCGCGCGAAAGGTTTCTGCACGGATTACTGGGAGATTGGGATCCCATGATTCATATACTAAGTGTGAGTGGTTTTTTACAGTTTTTAACAGTTTTCTGTATCATGACTTGACATGTCCTGACATGACCTGTTATGACCTGACATGACCTGTTATGACCTGACATGACCCGACATGACCTGTTACGCCTGACATGAGGTTTCTGCACGGATTACTGAAAGATTGGGATCCCATGATTCATATACTAATTGTGAGTGGTTTTTTTACCGTTTTTAACAGTCCTGTCCTGACATGACTTGTTGTGACCTGACATGTTCTGTTATGACCTGACACGTCCTGACATGACCTGTCATGACCTGACACGTCTATATATATATATATTCTGAAAAAATTGAAAAATTGTCTGGGATACCCAATCGACGGTTGCTATCACAGCCGACATTCAATTTTTTCAGGTAAGCGCATGCGCACTAGGTTTGGGCTGTTTACACTTTAGGAATTCACTCTGTATATATATATATATAGCATTGAAAATGCTTCCGTTTTCGGGTCAGTAGTGAGGTCTGTGGGATCAAATCTTGAAATGATGCAACGGAAGCGATGCAACGGAAGCAATGCAACGGAAGTGCGTAATGAAAAGTTGAAGAAATAAATAATAAAAGAACAAAATTAATAGAACGAGGGACATTTAGGTGATGTAGATTTCACTGTGCACATAATGATTCTTAGTGTAATCATAGATGGCAATAGTAATAGCGCAGCATGTTAATTAACCGCTGCGTGAAAAAAAATGTATAAATAAATAAATGAACAAAAACAATAGAACGAGGGACATTTAGGTGATGTAGATTTCACTGTGCACATAATGATTCTTAGTGTAATCATAGATGGCAATAGTAATAGCGCAGCATGTAATTAACCGCTGCGTGAAAAAAAGTTTATAAATAAATAAATGAACAAAAACAATAGAACTAGGGACATTTCGGTAATGTAGATCCCACGGTGCAAATGATGATTCGTAGTGTGATCATAGATGGCAATAATAATAGCGCAGCATGTAAATTCAGAGATTCAGATGAAAAAATGCACGAAAACTGAGATACCGAAGGACATTTTCAATGCATCAGCTGCTTGCGTTACATGCAAGATCTGTAGCTTTATATATACATATATATAATAAATGATGTATATATTTATCTTTAATCGATAAAATAGGAAATTTAATATTTTTAATTTATTAATGAAATAAGAAATTTAATATTTATATAGCGCTCCTGGATTTCTTTTATTCTTTCCTAATAAGTATTAATCCATCTTAGAAATTGAATCTAATTATTTAAAATACGTAAAGATAATTAAATGGAAACTTATCAGTTTTAATATTGTTTAAATTAAATATATTCTGTTGTTCTTGAACACTATTTTGCTGGCGCGAAATACTGAATTTCTTGCACTCGATACTTTATCTAACAGGGGTACGTCCAGCGGTTTTTTCAATTGAGTTCCAGGCTGAAGCGTCAAGTAGACGAAAATGTGTATCCGTGTCTGCTAGTGCGCTTGGGTAGGAAGCCAATGCGCATGCGCGGATCACATGCTCGGACAATAACGTGTCTGCTAGTGCCACCGCTGCTGAGTGCGGAGTACGTATTCGGGCACTTTTACGTACTAGGACTTAAAAGTGCCTTTATTTGTACAGTCCGTTACCCCCATCACTGACTCACTCCCACTATATCGCTAAAATGGCGACTGTAGGTACCGAAAACAGGCATGAGAAACCACGTAAAACATGCCTGTGTTATATAAAAACATTGAATTCGCTTGTTTAAGACGAATGAGTGAGGTGTTCTTGAACCATGATCGAAATCGAAATCATTGGAAAATATTAATTGTTTGATTTTAATAGGTTGGAACCGTATTCTGTTATATTGAAAATCAATGGTAGTCATTCAACAGTAATTATAATAGATGATGAGTAATAAGATGTATGGCGTCATCCAAGTATTACGTAACGCTATTTTTGACCATTTTTGACCCCCCCTTCCCCATAGTAACACATGGTATAACAGTCGCGCCTCCCCCCTTCCTAAGTGTTACGTTACGCTACCAATTGCTAAGATTATGATAAAGCGCTGGAAATTTTCAAAAAATAGGATCATTTTTCATGGTTACAATTAAACTGTTTGGCGATGTGGATATATGCTTTTGTTTCTCAATTACTTATTGGAAATAAAAACCGTAACGTCTGACGATATCCCCGCCCCTCCAACCCGTAACAAATGGTCACGTTTTGACCGACCCCCTTGAGTGTTACGTAATACTTGAATGACGCCTATTTCATAGATTCAATCAGAATTTCGGTGAGAAGAGGAAATTATTCATATCAGCGCGTGGTACCCGAATCCGGAGTGGTTCTCATCAATATTTTGTATGTGTAACGAAACGTGTAGCAGTTTTCAAGACACGAGATGTAAAACTCAGTTGACATTAAAACGAGTTGAAGGACTTTATAAAATTTGCCTACGAATCCAATTTTTATCAAAAGTTTTACACCAGTAATTGTTTAATCCTCTGTCCAAGGAAAATATTAACGATGTATGTATCGAATGAAGGGGTTGAGAAATAGAAATGGCATATAGAGATTCAGGGTTATTGAAATAATTGAGAATTCATGATATTGTGACAGAATTTCTCCACGAGATTGTAGTTTTTGTACAGTTAGCGTACTAGAGACCAACAGTTTGTGAAGAGAATAAATTGACCCCTTTTGAAGTATACAATTTGACCGTCAATGCTTCTAGCTATAATAATAGCTGCACAGTTATCTTATCTTCCAAAAGAAAAGAGTTTCACCGCAGACGCAGAGATAACGAGCCAGTTTTGTAGATATAGCGACGTTCTACATGAAGGTGGGCCAAAGTTATAAGCCCGAATTCTTGAAGAAAAAAATGCGTCTGCTTTTATAAGCTTTGACAGAGGACGTTGTCAATTATTATTTCCGTTTTATTCGCGATTGATTCTAAAATTCGCGAATGAAAAACTAAAAGTGATGATAAACAAAGTCATGTTTTCGGTTTTTATTAGGGACAATTTAATTTTGACGGTCGTGCTGGAAATCAGAGGAAAAGAAAAATCTGAAGCATTTGGATTTTGGCAACCAAATCGTCTTTTTGATAAAAAAAAAGTAAAGAAAAGAAATAAAAAATGAGAGGCAATGGAGAAGGAACTGGACGGAATAAATAACGAATGATACCTAGAAGGTCGCTTAATTTCCCCTCTTCTGAATGATGTAACGAATACGTGCCCTTGAGACAGTACTGATACAAGTCTGAGCAGCACATTACGGGCTGTCCACATATTACGTAACGCTAAGTTATATAGTGTAGTATAGGGAAGCCTACGTACGCACTATACCATATAGTGTTACGTAATATCTGGACAGGTAATGGTAATACTAGTATATCCGTCCATCATTTGAATATTCAGGGACTTCTGGTGTTCCGGTTCCATTCTATTCCTTTTCTTCTCCCCTCCCTGTGTATTCGTACATGTACGAACACATTCCCAATGTCTACAGTTCGTATAAAAATGAAGCAATTCGAGCGTCCGAGTGAGGTAGGTACTTTTTTACGAAGAACAGTTCGACATCGTGAATGTTTTAAACGAAGGGGAAATAACTCGTCGAAATGACGTTTCTAAAGCTCGTGAAATATTGAGAAATAACCTCGGAAATAACTAAAATAATCCTTGCTGAACATCTCTCCTATGAATTTCTAGGAACGTGAATAATTTCTACAAGATTTTATACGTCCAATCTGTACCCGATAACGGCTCACACAAAATACGTATATCATTTTAAGTGTTTTTATCATCAGTTTTTTTTCTATAGATGACTTTCTTAAAATTAAGAAACGGTGGGTTTTTGCAAAGTATTATATGCCATTGCTGAAGTATACCTATGAGATATTTTACGATAGAAAATGCTTCGTGTTTGAGGTGTTCAAATCTGATTTAATGGATATCAGATCTTAATTGGAGATCCACATACTGAAATTTGCTGAAACTATTGTATTCTATACGTCGAATTTGATTCGAGCTCCTACACGACATTTGCGACAAAACGCTTATTGTTACAGATTGCATCGTTTTCCTACCGGAACGCCAACAAGCATATTATCGCCCTGTTATTTCTCCTCGCCAACATCGCACCTGAAGTTTTTTCATCTCGGTTTGTGCGTGCTTCATATTTTTTTCTTGAAGTTTGATTTTCAAGATTTCCGGCATTGGAAGTCCATCACGAGATTCTATAACTATTCTGAAATTTTCATACGTGTCTGGTATGCTATATAGGTATATAATAAGAGAATCGATAGAAGTTCTTCGTTCACTTTTGTATCCATTTCGTCTAGTTTATCCACAGTTTAGAAGAATTTGGTCAAATGGTCCCGCATGTCATCTGATTCCAACATTTTCCGTAGAATTAGTTGATTGAGCAGTGTTGCTTTGCGTGCAGCTCCTTCCGACTCGCAAATCGAATTTAATTTCAGCCATATCTCTCTAGCAGTCGTGCAGTTCTTTATTTGTCGCAGTTCGGATGGAGACATGCAGCGACTGTCCTTATAGAGCCCTCATTGCCTACAATTATCGCTGGTTTGAGTTTCGACTCGTTAACATAAACATAAGCCCATGCGTAATTTTTTATCAATACTGCCCGCGCTCGTAACTTCTATGTGTCGAAGTTCCCTTTTCCAAGTTGCTCTGCCCTCGAAGAATTTGAGGTCATTTTATTCGATTTAATTATTTAACGGATTACATTATTTTGTGATTTTCACACGCTTTTCACGCGAACAACGAACAAACTTTACACAGCGTGATTAACATGGATTGCCATTTTTTTTTTCGGTGGATCCAGGTTACGTCCGTTTTATCTACAGAATTTTCCGCTATTATAATTTCTGACTCAGGCCTCGCAGTTTCACCAAATTTGATTTATATTCATGCTCACTTTATTCATTATGAGTCTGGGCCCATAACCTATTGGGAATATAATTATTTAATGTGGATTAACTCCATAAATAAGGCGACACGACACAAAGGAGCGAACTCCGAATGATGTTTATTGAACAACTGAACATAGAGATTACAAACAGAATAGATGAATATCTGGACTTATTCGCGGATACTGCTCATAGAATCACGTGGATTTCACAAGAATTTCGTGTTCGCGGTCAAGAATTACCGATAGCATTATTGGCGAATACTGCTCGTAGAATTTTAATAACATCACATACTAGCCGCCCGAAGAAACGGATGAAAGCGGACAACTCGAACAGTGCGGCACGCAAAACACAGATAAAAGCCAGATACATTTTTTTTTACTAGTCGCTGTCAGAGATTTTTAGCGGGGATTTGAAATAATGAGAGATAATTGAAATAATGAGAAGTGAATGAGATAATAATAAGTAACTGACGAGATAAATGAGATGATAAAAAATAAGTGAAATAATACAGAAGAATGGACAAATGCATTATTAAATACCTATACTGCAATGTGGCTGTTTACCTCAACGCGATACATATAGATATAGATTATGTGCAATTTTTTATGTTTTTTTTTCCAGCTCTGAAACACAGTACCGTTCATAAGTGCGGTAACACTTTTCGCATTGTCGAAAGTGAGAAAAGTTAGATATCTCAGCCAAAAAAGGCGTAGAGAAATAATCAAGGTTGTATTTGAAAGTAAAATTCTTTATACACCTCAGGGATATAAACGGCGGTTTATTGCCCTGTTCCAGACGGAAAAACCACTTTATTTCCCTTTGGTGTATAAAATATCGTATGCACCACAGGGCAATCGTTGTTTTAGACTCGTGCGATTGAATCCCTCGGCTTCGCCTCGTGATACAACCTCGCACTCGTCAAAAACAACTTGTCGCCCTTAGGTGCATAATATACTATTATTCACTGTCTTGACTCCCACAGCGGGAGTAGAAACTTCTCGGTCGGTAAACCGATCTTGGCCCCCGAAAATAGATAACGAAATCGGCCTTACCGGTCATGTATCGAATAAAATTCAAAGAATCAGCTTCATTATCGGTTTTTTGCAAAATTTCCACACAGCACACTTTCTTGTAACGTGTCAGAAATGTTTCAGAAATGTGTAAATGTCCGCGGAAATTTCAGTGTTACGTTTCTGGTACGTTTCAGACATGAAACATGAAATATTTTCATGAAAGATTAACCAAAACCGAAGGCTGCATAAGAAGTTGCATAACATTGCACCAGACATTAAATAAATTAAAGCTGAATTTCGCCCGGTTGAAAGTTCAGGGTCAGAAAGAGAAAATGCTAACATCAGTTAGTGATAAAATGGTAATTTTCTACGACCATTTTAGTACTCACTGGCTGATGTTAAACATTTTCTCTTTTTCACGATTTTCATACTTTCCCGAAGTCGCGCGTAATTTTTTGGGAAATATGAATAGGAATTTTTCTCAAAAGGACTTTCAACCGGGCGAAATTCAGCTTTAATTTATTTTCATTTAATGTCTGGGATTTTTTTGTGCAAAGTTATGCAACTTCTTGTACAGTACTTCGGTTTTTGGTTAATCTACTACCTCGAGAACTATGGGTTGAATATTGAATATCAAGGGTGAAAAAGGTTGTATTATCTAATACCTTCAACTGGTCAGAATCCTTTTAGAATTTTTCTTCAGAATATTTTCAGTATATGTCCGCGTGATACTGTTGTGGGGTGATTGAAGCACTGTCATAGAGCAGGGGGTAGCTGATGATCTGTCAGATGGCGTGACAGTATCACGTAATATAAAAGTAAACACATGAGTAGGGATGAGCATCGAAAGAAAAATATCGATATTAATATCAAATGATATATCAAAAGACAAGTATCGATATTGCGATAATATCGGAAACAAAATATCGATATTTGTTAATATCGATATTTTTGCTAATATCGACATTTTTCACCACCAATTTGAATAAAATTACACAATCCATGAAAATTATTAGTCATACTGGAAAAATAAAGGTACAAACAGTCATTGAACTTCATTATCAACATGCTAAAAGATAATTGTACAAAAGACTATTTCAAAAAAGGAATTATTCTCGACGCGCATCGTAATATAACCTCAAAAAATTCACGTTGTCATACCGGTACAATTAATTGACCTCGAAAGTTTGAAGGTCAGAAGTTGGAGAAGTCTTGAAAAGGCGTTTCAGCCAACCGTTGGAATATTGATATCACAACGCAAATATCGATATTTTTCCGATATTATCGAAACGGTAATATCGATATAAAAATATCGAATATCGCAAATAAAATATCGATATTTCCGATATATCGATATTCGATGCTCATCCCTACACATGAGCCTCAGCAGATCAGAAGTGAGCCCGTCGTCGTGTCGCCTGTCGGACGGTCGTGGTGTCCGGTGCCGTCTGAACTGGGAATAAACTGGGTCTCGCGAAACAAAATCCTAGGCTCTAAAAACAAAAAACAAAAAATTTTATACACCTCAGGGATATAAACGGCGGTTTATTGCCCTGTTCCAGCCGGAAAAACCACTTTATTTCCCTTTGGTGTATAATAGTATATTATGCACCACGGGAAGGAAGCAGGCGATTTTTGGCGAGCGCGGATTTTGCAGAACGAGTTGCAATTCGAGGGCGCCGAAGGCGCCCGAGAGTGAAAACGAGTTCTGCAAAATGCGCGAGACAAAACGCCTGCTTCCTTCCCATGGCACATATGTTATTTTCTACCACATATGCATTAAAAACGAGAGAAAGTGAGGTTAGAAACACGAGAACGGTGTTCTCCACTGGGGGCAGCACTTTCTTAGTTTATTTCATCGTTACCATGGTTACGAGAGGTTTTTATCCCTGCTGCCAAAGTTTTTATCCCTCTTGACAAGTTTTTATCCCGCTTGACAAGTTTTTATCCCGGTTTATTGCCCCGGTCAGAAAACTGTGGCTTCCATCCTGTTAAGGAGGGCAAAAAACACGAGTTTTTAATGCATGTGTGGTAGAAAATATCGTATGCACCACAGGGCAAACGTTGTTTTAGACTCGTGCGATTGTATCCCTCGGCTTCGCCTCGTGATACAACCTCGCACTCGTCAAAAACAACTTGTCGCCCTTAGGTGCATAATATACTATTATTTCTACTATTGATAATATCCGAGAAGTGTGTAGTTGGAGAAAATAGGACATTTTTTTTCAAAAAACTCGGCCTGTTTAGTACATTTTATGTCTCCATCATTTTTTTAAAAAAGTCAAAGCTCTTGAAGTTAGAGCCAATTTAAAAACGTCCGTTTGTGAAAAAATTGTAAAATGCAATAAAATGCAATAAAATAGAAAAGGTGACCTAAGGCCTTTTGACGACCACGTGACCTCAGCGAAGTCGCATCAGCGCACTTCAAGCGATATTATGACGGCGAAAATTTGAACTAATTTCAACAGGGGTGCTCAAAATAATGTGTGTGTAGGTTCTTGTAGGCTCAAAATAATCACGAAGATCACGATTGTCCGATTCATCGATGTTTCGTTCTAATATCTTATTTTATCACAATTCCAATATAAATGATGATATCATCGATAATTCCGCAGTCTCGGCGTAATAATTCGATGCAATAGAACGCGATCCGCTTGCGAATGACCCTATGAAGAACACATTGATCTCCACTGACAATAAATCTCGCCAGAATCGGTTGCGCTGCTGTCAGGTGGCAAAAGATTCAACTATTTCTACAGGACCTCGTCTTGCATGTGTATGTCGAAACAACGCGATCGCTTCGCGATTTTGATGTAAAGAATAATATAATCTAATCTAATCTAATAATCCGTTTTGTGACTCTAATCCACCTCGGAGTGATACCAGAAGATTCCTAACAATTGCATTCGCCGCGTTCGGTCATACCAATGTCTGTGTTTTGTTCTGATTGTCGGACATAGTTGAATTCTCTTTCCCGTGTATGTGTATCATTCATGTGCTGATTTTCTGAAAGGCAGAGCACAACACCTAACCATCGTAGGAGTAATTCAGATGCTCCCTGAAAATGATAAGTGCTCTCGCGGAGCCGTGAGGTTAGATTAGAAATATCTGCTGACAAAAGTCGGTAAAACAGAAGGCCCTCAAAAGGCTTTAACCGAAAACCGCCCGAACACGTGTTCACTTTTTTCGACGGACGATTGAGAAAAAATTGATGTCAAGATCGGCGTCGGTGACCTTCAACGACTATGAGGTGAAATTGCATGGATCCCAATATGTTACAATTAAAATTTTTTCTTTGTAAGTATGAATTGTAAATATGGTATGGTATGATTGTTGCTCATAAATTCAAATAACCTTGCAGTAGAAAATGGACACAAAATCGGCCTCCGTTTATGGAATGTAACAAAGTATAGTGTGCTTCACGGGCGCGAAAACTTCCATTGCTCCTTAGGTGCGCAATATACTATTCTTACTATTTCAAAAATTTTCACCGCTTTTTGCGTGTGGGCTGAAGGGTCGCATTTGAATATGTGGGCAATTCAATGCCAATTCTACCATTATACTTTTTCACCCCCGGTATTATCTTTCTCTGTATTCGGGTTCATGCTGCTTCCCGACTCTCCTTCAACCGTCTTTTACACCCTCCTCTTTTATACCAAGCTCGGTATAGGTATAAGTACAGAGCTTCTGTGGATTTCGCTTCTACAAATCCTCTCACCAGACCACTCTTGCCTTCGTTCGTCGTTCCCGATATTCACCCTATAATAGCTCTCGAGAAAATCTGGAAACAAAAGATTTCGCACCATTATCTTTTAGTCGAGGGGGTAAAACTCCAACGGTTTTGAGTTCTTCACCTGAAAAGAATTAATATCCGACTTTACTAGCATCCAAAAATGAATGAGAATACGAACGAGGGAAAAACAGACAATACGAAATACCGGGCCTCGAAAATTCGTTTTTTGTTATCGAAACGGAATATACTGCAGTGATGAATCTTCGTTGAAACTTGTCAATATTAACCATTTATCTCAATTCAGGTTACCGTGTAGTGCTGCTAGGTATAGCAATTGTTTATATTTTGCATGACTATGCATGACAGTAGATAATATAAACATACACGATTGTCACGTGACCAGTTGTTCTCGTGGGGCAATAGCTGGTTAGCGGCCTCCTACTCCGTAAACTAGACTACTCTTGGTCAGTTCTTAAGACTCATGCGCTCCGTGCATTCGGACTTATTTTAGTATCATTTCCATATTTTATTCAACCGTCACGTAGTGGGTATTTTGGAAGCCGGATTTTAGCGGAATGAATGAGTTACTATTACTGTGTTTATTTATTGGACTTTTTTTTTCAACATTAACTTACATCCACTTTCGAGGTAGCCATTCGAAATGAATCTTCATGATCAACAGAATCGGATAAAAAATATCGAGACTCCACGATCTCCAACATTCTTTCACTCTTTCACTCTTTTGTTGTTGAACTGTTGGTACGATCTTAGCCAACTATAAATGGTGTTGGGAAGATTGCAGTTCGATTGAATGTTTAAAGTTCAAATCGTATTCATTAAACCCGCGTTAGTATCTGATTTTCCTATGCCTGACAATGAATGAAAGCTCTGAAATAAACTCTGATCCCCCCCACTAATGTAAGCAGTGCCCAATTTCGGGATATGTAAGCCTGCTTGTGAGGACTCACACATGAACGCGCAAGGGCCGATGAAGCGTGAAATATTGGGGGTACTCGATCACGTCAGGAACAGCCACACTATGCCAGCCTCGACCGTTTAATACTACTCATGTATGAGTTTGTACGTTCTACTGGGTCTAGTGCATACAAACAAGCGATCTAGCAATACTATACAGTACTCGTATGGGACGCTGTGACTTTCAGCATTATCTCTAAGACACTGTGATCAGCTATCCCCAGATCACTGTTATTTCTCGTTGTCATTCAGATTGTATTACATGTATATAGCCCGGCAAAAGGGCTATAAAAAAATATATATATATTTTTATATTTTCCTCTTACTCCATGCTATATATGTGTGTATATGGGGCATTCCATGTCAACTCGACGAATGGTTTTCCCTCATCATTTTTGAATCGCTTCATAATTTTTCATACGATTTTCCTATCTTAAAATAGCACTCCCAAATTTTTTCAGATTTTCTCCGCAATCCGTTAATTTTTTATTAATATTCAAACCGATCTGAGAAAAGGTTTCTTTTAAAAATCTTAAAAAAGTCTTTCATAGGTATTTCTTTCGAGATTTCTTTACGACCTTTCGTTATTTCCATTTTCAATCGGTCCCTCACTCGTACATGTTACCCCTATTCGTATGGTTCCAGGAAACGTTTTAAGCACCTGGGATATCAGGTAATAGGTACCCTTTTGTGTTTCACCTCTAGAATTTTTTCTTCCAATTTGCCATTTGATGATCAATCCTAATCGACGGGTGGAGTTATATCCTCGGCCGTGGGGGACGGGGTGGAGAAAGGGTTATGGTACTGGTAATATTTCAAAAGTAGATAGTACTTTTCAGTAGCATAATGCGACAGATGATTGAGTCGGTATTGTAATGCTGGTGCACCGCAGGAGCGATTTGATTCCCTGCACTTTCACCAGTCGCGAGACGTGAGTCTCATTGTCAGTCGAATCGGTCGAATAAGTATGAAAATCAGGGTATAGGTTATTACAGGTAGACGCGAAGACAAGTTGGTCAAATCAGCACGAGCTCGAGAAAAAATGATGCTGTCGTAAGTAGATGAACAAATTGATGATTTTTCCGAAAAGCAGGCCATTTTCGTACATATTTTTTTTCAACTTCCCGTTTCTCTGCTTTCAGACTTTCAGACAGGGAAGTTATTGTAATCACCCCGATAATGAGAAGTTGAGTTTTCACTGAATCTCCACGTTTCGAGGTCCAAAGAATCACCTACGATTATTTTCAGTCTGACGCTGGGTGTGTCTGTGTGTGTGTGTGTGTGTGTGTGACCACATTTTTGTCCGCGCGATATCTCGAGAACGAGTGCACGGATTTTGATCAAATTGGGCTCAATCGATGGGGCTTTTCTTATCTTAGAACTGATTAGATTTTGGCTTTGATCCGTTCGGTACTTTTCGAAATATTCAAATAACAAAATTCTGAGAAACACAACAAAAATGACGATATCTTGAGAACGGTTTAACGGACTTGAATGAAATTTGGTACCATATGTTTTTTAGATCGCTGATCATGAATCTGCAGTCAGTTTTGCAAAATTTCAATTTGGCGTATTCGATCGACGCCCGATACGAATAAAAGCACGTTTCAGATTCCGGGTGGAAAAGAGCACGTTTCAGAATCTGGGTGGAAAAGAGCACGTTTCAAATTCCGGATGGAAAAGAGCACATTTCGTATTCCGGGTGGAAAAGAGCACGTTTCAGGTTGACTCGAATACTAGCACATATCGGGTTGACTCAAATACTAGCACGTTTCGGGTTGACTCGAATAATAGCACGTTTCGTTAATATTATAATCCGTCTAACAATAGCAATCGGATTATAATATTAACGAAACGTGCTATTATTCGAGTCAACACGAAACGTGATAGTATTTGAGTCAACCCGATATGTGCTAGTATTCGAGTCAACCTGAAACGTGCTCTTTTCCACCCGGAATCTGAAACGTGTTCTTTTCCATCCGGAATCTGAAACGTGCTTTTATTCGCATCGGGCGTCGCGATATGCTGCAAAAAACTAAAAACATTTGGATTTGGATGAAACTTGGTACTGGTAGATTTTTTTGGGGCTCTGATCACAAATCTACAGTCAGATTTGCAAAATTCAAAATGGCGAATCCAATTCGCTGGGAAAAACACTAAAAACATTCGAAATCTTACGGAAATTGGTACTCGAAGGTTTTTTGAACCGCTGAGGTCATATTTGCAGAATTTAAAATAGCTGGAAACGAAATAAATCACGCGAAGTTCAAAGGCTGGCTCATAGTTAGCTCAGACTCGCTTGTTTTTTGTTGATTAATAATTATGAGTACATGTGAATCGGGTCACAAACAAATTAAGAAAGAAACCGACCATAAAGAAATGAAAGATTAGTGTCTTTTTAATCTTTTGATTTGTATTTTTGTTGGATGGTACCGTACGAAAATCCTTTTTTATACCGGCTGCCGTCTTCTAATTTTTCAGGTGTCATCGACCCAGGGACAGCCTCTTCTCGTGGACTTCTGGTTTTGATAATTTCACCGGTTTCATAAACTGGGGATT
Source organism: Euura lappo (assembly GCA_018257835.1). Taxonomy (NCBI): domain Eukaryota; kingdom Metazoa; phylum Arthropoda; class Insecta; order Hymenoptera; family Tenthredinidae; genus Euura; species Euura lappo. The sequence goes on from JAEUYN010001077.1 coordinate 148,538, forward strand.
CTTACTCCTTGGTATTGGAGGATTTCGTCTCCTGCTCGAAAATTTTATCAAGTAAGTTATCTTTTTTTTTATAAATAACAATGTCACCTTTCACTAATTCAATAATAATTCAAAACAAATTCATTTTCATCAGCTGCCACCTGGAAGTCTTGAATTTTTTGCAATTGTTGAAAATATTTAAGTAAAAACTGAATTCCGTTCGCACGTAGGCAATAAAGGTATGATGTGGAAATTGTCATGTAAGAAATTGACAACTGATGTTGTATCGAAGGTATATAACTGATATATACCGAATTTTCGCGTATTAAAAAAAAAAAAAAACATTCAGCAATATCAATAAACTCAAATGAATCATTCGAATCGATTTGCCACACGGGTAACGATTGTACAGGGCATCCGATTTTAAAGCACGCATTCGGATATTTTTTTTAAACTAGAGATGCTGTTGAAGAATGTTTCAAAGAAAAGTTGTATGATTCCAAAGGGGACACAAACTGGTGATATCAGATCTGAGTTCAGACGTAAGTATCACTACTTCCGAGACACTAACACGAAGTTGATTCTCTCAAGCGGCAACCGATTTCTTTCTTTCTTGGGACACAAAATTGCACGATTAAACGAACTTACCTGTAAGTGAAGTTCGATCGTAATTATACGAGGGTCTCGTCCGAGGTGATTACAAATGTAGTACCGCTACTCCGACCTACTAATGCCACGTTTTCAGAGTTTTAAAAAAGTGCGCCCTTCTTCAGGTGGCGCTACCGTCCCGATATTTCCTCATATGTTTAAAGTATCCTTTGAAAATTGTTTGTACCATTTGCTGGCACCAATTGTTTGTACCAATTGTTTGTACCAATTAGAGTGGGTCCAAGCTTGCTAAGGGTGGGTTTGTAATCACCTCGGACGAGACCCTCGTATAATGACGATCGAACTTCACTTACAGGTAAGTTCGATTAATCGTGCAATTATACTTCGGATCTCGTCCTCAAGATTACAAATGTAGATGTTCAGAGCGTACCAAACAATTTTCGAAAAATTTTTGTATGTATTTGGAACCTATTTGGGGGGTGAGAGCGTCAAAATTCAAAAATGACCTTTTTAAGGACCACCCTAGTATACATACAGGGATTGATACCTCGCTCTCCCGTGTCAACCTTTCATACATATTTCTACCTATACTATGTATACATTTTTCTTATACTTTGTCTCATTCTATCCTTACGATTACATAAATTATCACACAAGACTCTGTACATGTACATGATTATTGCATTTCTCAATCATTTCATTGTCACATTCACATACCCAGATACGAAATCAGATCAAACACTTGGCAGAACATTATGCGTCGCCAACACAAGTATTCCTCTAGTTCGTGTTCTTTTCAATCATGTGAATGGGGAATATTCACTAAGCTTCCGTAATTGTATGAAGTGATGTAATAAGATGCCCTCAAATTTGTGCCCTAAAGATCTCATCGGTCTCACGAGAGTTTAGAATTGAGTGGATTTTTCTGTCATTTGTATTTGAATGTCTTTCTCTGATCTACTGTATTCAGGTAAAGCCTGGCAGATTAGGATATAGCTTTCGATCTGTATCGACCTGCGGTCTTTTCCATAGATATGAGAGAAGGTCAAAACTAGGATTGAGAAGGCCAATTGGAGACTGAAGCGTCACTCGAAATAATAATACCAAGCCGTTCGCATTCTTTTGACATGCGCCTCACGGCGCAAGAGCGAAACAGCTTCGAGCCTACTTCGTTTTACCCAATTTTTATGCAGGATTTATTATTTATTTTTATTTTTTTGTGAATTTAGGAACTTCCCTATCGACTTTGCAGTATGTGTACTTTTTCGATGCCTTCATTTTTATTTATTCTTCTTCGAAGTTGCTACAACCTAGTCCTTATCCCGTTGAGGGCAGAAAATAGTTGTATAATTAATTTTATCACTCCATGTATGTGGACACAATTATTGCCAAATTGTCAACTTTAAGGGCATGCTGGACTCAGTCTTTTCCGTATTTAAAAAATAATGAAGCCTGATATGAACGGGGGGGTGTTTAATGGGTTCCTTGGACGATTTTCATCAAATTGGTAGCTGCATGAACGTGTATCTCACCAAAATCGAGTAAAATAAGCCTTTTTTGTATTGCGAAGCGTGAGAGCGTCACTTGTTTTCACTGATATCACCGACTACGCATCACAAGGGCGAAAACGAATGCAATAGCACCCTCGTCAATATAATTCACGTCAATATTATTCTTATTATCATTATTTCGGAAATTGTAATTATAATGATAATAATAATAATAATAATAATAATAATAATAATAATAATAATAATAATAATAATAATAATGATAATAACAATGCATTATTATAATTATTATGTATGTTTATGTATGTTTATGTATGTTTATTTAATGTTCCCCTCGGGGTTACATGGTTTCCGTCTCCATAACTTCATCTAATACATTACTACTCACAATTAGACTAATTTACAAATTTTTACAACTTATCTTACATTTGTTATAACTATTATTATTCCGAATTATTTCCGTTTGAATTCCCGCTCAGCTGTCATAGCGCTGAACAAGGAACGGCGGTTCGTGAAACGCAGGACCGCGAGACGAAGGTTGACAACAACTGTGAGCTTGGTTCCCGTTGCGCCCGCCGTCGAAAAAGGAGCGCTGACCGGCCCGACGGGCAACGCGAAACGATCCAACATGGATGCTTTATACCGAGAATTTCAGTCTTTTTCTGGAAACAATTCTCAGGCTTCATCGTTGAGTGAAATGAACAAGTTTTGCGATATATGTGAGTGGAATTATATTTATGAGTTCGCTACATAGCCCGTTTCCACCTTTGAGATACGTAGTCGGTGATATGAGTGAAAACAAGTGACGGTCTCACGCTTCGCAACACAAAAAAAGGCTTATTTTACTCGATTTTGGTGAGATACACGTTCATGCAGCTACCAATTTGATTACAAATCGTCTAAGGAAACCATTAAACACCCCCCCGTTCATATCGGGCTTCATCATTTTTTAAATACGGAAATACTGAGTCCAGCATGCCCTTAATCACGAATTAATGCACTTTTGACCCTCGAATATGTCAGTCGTACACGAGAGCCAACTTCTTTCGTTGACTTAAAAAATCATGAAAGCCAATATATTTCAGCAATCAAAACCGTAAGACGAAGATCATGAACATAACACGATGCGAATTGAATCCTTATCCATCCGTACGTCCTGCAATTTTGAATGAACATCCCGAACACGAAACCTCATATAACCCTTTGCTTGATCGCCACTGACATACAAAATAATGACAAGCGAGTCAGCGAAACTACAAATGACGCGCGGAAAACGACCCGAAATATCTCGACGCGACCTCGAGGCTCGAAACGAACCGACCAATCGGCGCGCGAATAAAACGTCAAAAATGAGTGCGAGAGAGAGATATTGTTTTCTTCTCTTCCGGCTTCGCCACTGATATATGTATACACGGCTTCGCAGTACTAGACTCCGCTAGTCAATTCGCACATCACTATTATAGTCAAAGCATGTTTACATTAGTGCGCTAAATTCAAACCGTCTGTATTGTCACAATCTTCAGAACAAGAGATCGGATTTTGCCAGGGATTTTTATGGTTTTCGTCTCAGATGATTCCATAAACTCAAAACTGACTACATTTTGACTTCAATCGATTGAGTAGTTCTCGAATTGTCTGAATAACAAAATTTCAAATAATGAAACAAAAATGATTATTTCTTGAGAACGGACAAACAGATTTGAAGAAAAATTGGCACCGGTAGGTTTTTCGGATCACTGATCACGAATGTGTAGTCAGATTAAAAAAATTCGAAATCGCGATGGCGATATTCTGGAGAAAAAATCTAAAAGTATTCGTATTTGGATTTGGAATAGTACTCGTAAGTATTTCGCGTCGCCGACCACGAATTGGTCGTTGAATTTCGGGGAAGTAAAATTGAATGATAATATTTTTTTAGCACAAGAAAACTGGACGTCAAAGACTAGCACAGGGACAGCCTAAATCAGCTTGATTCTTTATGCGACGAGCGTAACCCGTTCGAATCTCCTTACCCAAACATGAGCTCCGAGGCCCATCCGGTGACAATATCATCCTCTTTTCGGTTGCGATTTACGTAGCGTAGGGTAGACGTACCAGTTGTGGCCACTTTAAGCATTTTCGGGCATTCGTTTACCGATAGTATTCAGGTTATCACGAATATAAACCTGAACGTGTGATCAATATGACCGTAAAGGTACAGAGAATCGAATTATGATCTTCTGAAACCATCTCCGATTACAATTATTCGAAAAAATAGCCAATTATATTGCATATGCTATTTTCACCATTTGTGGCCACAAATGTACTATTTGTGGCCAGTCAAAGACCCAGTTGTGGCCATAGCTTTAGACATAGTCGCAGCATGCCGTAAAATCGGGACCGAGATCTGGACGCGGAGAGGCAACCTAACCTCGAAACATCAAATACAGCACATCTTGGAATCAATAGAAGTAGACTCAGTAGCAATGGTTATTTTTCAGGGACACGAACATAGATTTTTTTGTTTTCCCTTGTCCTTTTTTCGTGACGTATAATGACACTAATTACGTTTTATCTGTAACAGTCCGCGATCAAAATAGGTGGCCACAAATGGTACACGGGCATTTTTATTGTACCATTTCTGGCCAACCGGAATAAGTCAGTATTTCTCGGATATTTCAGGTTGTGTGTCAGATTGTAGAATTCCAACTTCAAAAATAAACACTAACTGATGAAGTATGAATACATAATGGATCAGGATAACTCTAAATCCAAGCAATTGGAGGTTATTTCTCGAGGGATCGCTTAACACTTCTGATAAGGATTCACCTAAATTACGCGACATCGGCACCTTTCGTTGTATTGCATTCCAATTAAGTAGCAGGCAATCAAAAAAACAGTCGACAGTAGTGTCAAAACATCTATTCTGTCGAAATATAACACTCGATGCAGCAAACACAACCTGTAAGCCTTGAAAAACTCGAAAGAAATGTAAAGTGGCCACAAACGGTACAGTGGCCACAACTGGTACGCCTACCCTATGACTATTTTCTGCCCTATCTTCGTGAAGAACTCGATAATCTTGGAGTTTTGTAAGCACTAGTGTGTAGATATCAGTTTTCCAAGCACTCGTCCGTGGAGAACATTATGGTCTCTGTAATGGTCGAGTTTTCGAGGGGGGTAGCGCCAAAAATTATTTGTTATCTGACAGATTATAACAAATTCGGATTATACTTACCCGTGAACTCTCCGGTCCCGCCCTCCCCGTATCATCGAGGTACCCCGAGTCGAAATTGAAAACCTATGTAAGGCCTACCCGTGGAAGAAATGGAAATATCTGCCACTTTTAGGGCTTAAGTAGGCTCATAGAACCTATTTTATGCCTAATAGTGGGCAGATATTTCCATTTCTTCCACGTTTAGGCCTTAAATAGGTTTTTGCGGATTTCGATTTCGACTCGGGACCTCTATCTTTACATTTGCTGTCTCGCATTAAATCTGACGACCAACTAAGTCCTAATTCATTTTTGATTGGAGAAAGTATGCAAACTGTAAGGAAATGCTGCGGCATAATTACTTGCTCGACTCAACGCCACTACAGATATCAACCCACCCAGCTCTTCCACCCTCTTTCGTAATTACCGCTTGAAAGTTGCTTTTAAACTTTTACTTCCTTAACAAGTGTGATAAATTTTTGTTATGTTACGTATAATAATATCCCTACGTACATATAATCTGTACCTCAATCCCCCTCGTTTTATCAACTCACCAACTTACCAACTGTGATAAAGGGTCACTCGCTACTTTTTATATTCCTGTTAAATTTTTATATTCGGGAAATTTAAAGTCAATCACGTAGTCTCTGATCCTGGTGACTTTTCATTCGAGCAGCTTTATAGATAAGAACATTCTTAAGACTAAGAATTTATCAAAGGAATGACCTGTTGAAATTAATTAGTACTTGAAAAAAGCGAATGATTCTCAAATACTTTGAAGGAAAGATATTTGCGCCGAGATCAAAAAATCAATGAAAGCTAATCAATGATTGGGGGATCTCCGTCATTCTCTGGTCCATTGCGCGATGAATTGATCATATGCGATCGCGGCCAATTAGCCTTGGAAATGCAAGGTACTCCGAGTACTGACAAGTAGGGGTGTGCTGTAGACATGCGAATATGCGACCAGTAACAATGCAGAATCTTAACTATACTAAGTATGCCAAGGATTTGTCTGTTGACTCTGCACACGAAGGTTTCAAGTGGAGTGGTGAATGCTTGAAATTCACCTGGACAACCAGGATTTCGAACATGTATGTAGGTATGTATGTTTTACTCACCCATGTGACAAGTCCGCAGGGTAGGTCGACGACGTACGTACTATATTATGACCGATTAACGTGTTCAATATCGGACTCAATTTTTCTCAAATTCGGAGGATTAAAAAAAAATTGTCATAATCATTGTCAGTGTAAACACTGTTCGAACTCAAATATCTTTAAAAAAAAATTTCTTCACTCTCTTTCCCCAGCTTTCTCACTCTTTTTGCTATTATTATAATCGAACATAGGATCTAATTTCACGCATATGATTAGCAGGAACTCGAACCACGTCTCAGTTAATCAGTGTGTTTGCTTCTCCGTGGGAATTCGGTAGTGGAAAAATGGGTCGGAAAAGTGTAAAATCGCTAGGAAACGGACCCCGCGAATATTCAAAAAGATGCATGGTTCATTTTTTTAATGTTGTACAACTTAAATGCCTCGAAGACGAGGAGTAGACAAAAATGTTCGATGATTGCTAGTGTTTCAGCAATACTAGTGCTACTTGATGAATATCAAGTATTAACCTCTGATGTATGATAATAATGCGTGAAAAGAAAAACCATTGTATTGTACAGTTTTATATCATCATCTCGACCTTTTCCTCTTAGAACCTACTTTGCTGTCAGTAATCATATTGTTTTAATTACTCGAACAATAAGGATCATTAATCATGATTAAACCCGGAGCCTATGCCCTGAGCTTATTCTTCTCCATTAAATTGCGCGCCTTTGCCGGGCAAAGTCTCTTACAGTCTCTTCTGTCTTCTTCCCAGGGAAGATCCTTTCAGATTTTATACTCTATTGGACAGGATAAAATTTATCATTTTAGTCCACGTGACACCACACAGGCGTCGTTGAAAGCACCAAAAAAGAATGAACAAGCAATTTGCGTTTATAACTCAATTTTGTTTATGGGATCATCACAGCGATATGGAGAAAGCCTGTTTTTAATCACTTTTGTGATATCAATTTTTTTAAATAACCCGAAGGTTTTCTGCATTCCCTGAACAATCTCGCTCCGGCAACGTCCGAGTAACCAATTTTACGCTTTTCGCGACAGGTGTGAAATCCACTTCGCTGGTTTGGGTCAAAGATGACAGTTAAAATAATTTTTCATTGCAAATTGATCAACGTTTCCGTCAGGCCCGGCCGGCCATCTTCCGGAATTTCATCAACTTCCCAATTGAACGACCATGATGTAACATCTAAATGTTAGGATAGTCAAAAAATTCCCCAAGAGAGCCGGCCGGTTTCGGTGGAAGCGTTGATCAATTTTCAATAAAAAATGTTTTCAACTGTCATCTTAGACCTGAACGTCTTCACATTCGGAAACGGGGTTACTAAGAAATCGTCAAAAACATTACCAAACTTTATTTTCGAAATTCTCCCCAAACAACAGTTTTCGTCGTAGGCAAGGTCGGCTGTACATATCCAATTGAGTTGCTCCAAACCGATACCAATAGAGATTCTCAATTATCGCTGCCATGTGTCCCCTTTGCAACACACGTAAAACCGAGATCTGAGGTTTATTTGGTGAATAATTATACATGCGTTCATAACCATCATTGGCATTCATAAGCTGTAGACAAACATTAGTTTCACTGGTTTCACTTTGAGGCATGCTTTTATCACCTTCTGTCAGTTCGTTGATCACATTTTCTCGAAAAAACACTAAATACCCTATGGTATCGCGAAGTTACCCGCGCACTGCTACTTCGTGTTTCCGCCACCAAACATCGTGTCCCAATAACGCGCTCCTTGAACGAACAGTCTCATCAGTTTCCAAATTATTTTCTTTTACAACGATGTAGGAATGAATAATGGGTGTAAGGGTCCAATTAACCAAACCAAACGTTTATTTAGACATTTCGGTCAGACCATGGCTGACCATCTTCAGTTCTGGAAACATTATCTATGTTGTACAAATTGCTTAAGTTTACAATTATACCTACCATTATCACTAAGAAAAACATGGAAACTAAATTAAAAGTTTTTTTCCCCCCTTAAAATCAACCTCAACTAGGTTATGAACCGTATCCATTGTACTGAGCTCAGTGTCAAAACTAGGTTATGTATGTTTCGGGAAATTATCGAAAAAAGGAAGACAATAATTGTAATCTAAGTTAATCTACGTTGTGAAATTAATTCTATGTATATAGTTTAAGCGTGAAATTTTATGATTAGGTAAACAATTGGGAGTAAAAAAACTTACAAATTGGCACACTGAGAGAAAAGATGTATCACATTTTATCACATATCGCCGACAAATTACTATTTTTCGGTAGTAAAAGGACGTGTGGTCACACAATACAAAGAATTACAAATCCACCTTGTAAATTTCACTAATGGTGAATATTACTCTTCAAGAAGGGTATGGTTTACAACTTGAAGGTTAAAATTTACTATTTCCGATCGTATTAAGAAGCATAACACGATCGTATAATGTACAACTGTGGGGTCCGAATTCTTACCATCTCAGATAGTAAAATGAAGTTAGTTCGCAGCGGCCGTGCATCCATTCGCAGGTGGCGCTGTTAGCGGTCCTATTTGCTGCTAATTTTTTATTTAGGTTCTGCTACACGGTTGGAAGATATCTGTATCTGTAATCCCACTGGTCCATATATGAAGTTTCATTCCGACAATTTAATAGGAACTATTTAACTATCATAAATAGTAACAATATTATTTATTTTATTTTCTGTCAGACCACACAGGCACACAGGTATAAATAGTGCGACTTGTGTCCCAAATAATATCAATTTGCATGTTTTGGGCTTTTGTATCCATCATAACACTCAAAGAACGTCGGAGTCGTCAGAGTGTTATAACGAAACAACATCTGCTTCCGTAGACCTTCGTCCGCCGTACGACGTTGAAGTCGAGAATGATTCTGGTTGTATGGTGACACGTAAGTGTAGCCGACACGGTGCAAATTTCTTCGCGAGATCCAAAAACCACTGCCAACCATCTATCGGCGCGCTACGGTACCACGCAGCGGGTGACCGACTGCTAGGCCGCTAGTGTGTCCGCCATATTCGTATACCCGATACGTATTTTGACTATCTCAAGTTGTAAAAATTACCATCTCGCATGCGAGAAGATGTGTGTTTGCCTTTCACAGTGTATCACGAGGCGGTGCGAAACGACTGTGTTACAGTCGCAGATAGTAGAAATAACACGCTTTCATCTGGAAACTTACGAAATATGTTGTAATTTCTACAAGTAGCGGTATTTACAATGCCGGGTTGTAATTTGAGTTCCGAGCGACATGTAACGTATCCCAGTTCTGCTAGAGACTATTGACTGAAAAATGACTACGTTTCCTGGTTTTTCGACTCCACGTCAACTTGCCATCAAAAGTAGTAATTTGTCGGGGATATGTGGTGAAATATGATACATGGTTTCTCTCAGTGCAACTTCTGATTACGCATATGATGTTGTAGTATGCGCTCCAGCGGAGAAGTGACCGAGACAAGGTGTAGAAGGTGGTTAATAGATCAAGCGTATCGGAAGATACGGTCGATACAGTTGGACAAGTTACAAGAGACAAGACACCCCCATAACCCGCGAAATTTGAGTGAAGGGTTAGAGGAAGGGTTAGAGAAGGATAGACTTTTCTTGTGTGCCGAAATGTCGTGCGTCACCTTTTTCGTGGGCCGAAATGTCACGCGTCGGAAAAATTAAGCCTGAAATTTGATTTCAAGTTTTGTATGTCATGTGTCTCGTGCGCCGAAGTAGCGTGCGCCACTTGGATTGGTGTGCCAATTTTCCGTGCGTCATTTTTCACTGTGCCATTGCACCGTGTGTCAAATTTCGGTGCGCCATGACTACTGTTCGTCATTAGTTTGTGCGCCAATGGGCCATTCCCGTTTGACGGTCAAGAAACTTTCTCAATCTTTCTTTTACAACTTGATAAGTTTCTCATCCTAATGCGTTCGTTTTTGTTCAAATGTCCAATAGATACGGAATCAGGGTCGATCCAAGGCAGTGGATCTTCTTCCTTAGCGGTAGCACAGCTGGAACTACCGAGTATCCATCAATTGTGCTGATCCTCTGTGAGTATATTGTAATTTTATTATGTGTGAAAACGGAGTGCCTCATGCATGCATTCCCTGATATAACCAAGTTATCAAAAAGCCCATCACGCCTTCTCTCAATCCCTTGTTCTCTCAACATTCGGGATGAAAATTTTCGCCCACCTGTGTTACAAGATTATAATAGTATATTACGATACTAGTGCAAAAGGTTTGTTTTGGCACGAGTGGGAGGTTTGTCCCCCGCGCAAAGCGAGGGTGACAATCTCACGAGTGGAAAAACGACTTTTGCATATGTATCGAACCAAATTTTATATCACAAACGTGGGTAAAGTCCGATTATACGCACGCTCGCGTGCGTAAAGTCGCACTTTACGCACGGAGTGATATAAATATGATTTTGTGGGGTTGAGAAATGGAGCAACAACTGCTGAAACACTCTTTCACGACTCGTGGTATGAAACTACGTTGGTTCGAATATTAACGACTAGCGTTTGGTTGAAGCAATATTCCACTTTTGTTTCGATTACCGGATATCCGCTAGCCAAGCCCCGCGGTGTACCAGATTAGGTAATCTATATCCTCGCTCGGATCGGCTGCTGCAAAATGTGTAGTCAAGGAATTAAGGTAATAACGCGATATAGGAAGATCCTTTCTGTTATTTTTTATCCTTGCTTCGAATTTTTTTCACTAATTGTCTCGTGCAATTCTATGCCAACACACGATAATTAATTGATTTGCTGTCCCGAGATTGAAAAAAAAAAAAATAGAACCGAATTGAGTACCTCTTCCTTTTTTTAAAGTCGGTTAAATATAATTACAATCTGCATATAAAATGCAATAAATTCATTTTTTTCTCAAATTTTAACTATACCAGATCAATTTGTTCATGAATATTGTTTCATTTGTCGTACAGATTGAGACGAAGAAACATAACACCAGAAAGTCGACGATACGAAATCGATTTTCTTGAGTAAATAAACCTACCTAATTGAGATGACATTTTTTGGATATTTTTTATGTAACTGACTTTTGACATATCCAATCTTAGACGTACTTGTGAAAAAACGTTCTAGCGCTCCTTCAACGTCGAGTGAGCTTCAATTAAAATTGATTATATGAGTGCTAATTAGCGCCTTACTTATACCCCTGCACTAGGCGTTCTACCTTATGTACCGGCAACACTATACCTAATTACGCGTCTGCGTGTATTTATCTCATGTTGGTAGATAACTTCAGCTTATAACCCCATGATTTAAGTAACTAGGTAGGTATATTGCGAATATGTGCACACTGGTGCGAACAAGAGACTATTCACGTCAGCAATCTTTGGAATCTTTGAAAGCCCTTGGAAGTCCTGGGTGAAACTAGCCCGTTTTAGCTAAAAAGTTCATCGTTTTTTTTGCGTGAGGCACGACCGCACAGTGCTATTGTAACTTCAAAATTAACGAAGTTAGCAGTCGCCATTTTTGAACCGGAAGTCGGGTCGGGTACGCAATGAAATTTTTACATCTTCAGGGTCAAAACAATATCCTGTGCAAATTACATCGAAATCGATTCGGCAGTTTGGCTAAAAGTGTGTTTATAAGAAATAGGGGTCACATACATCACTCTCAAAAATGACTTCCCACGTGACAAAACGTGGTTTGAGAATTTTTATTCGATCCGACGTTTTTCGCGATAGCGAATGTATTTAGGACACCCCGTTTTCAACGATCGTGCCTAAAAGGGGCATATACCTATGATGCATGGTAATTATCAGAGTGAATTTCCGAGTGTTCGTACTTTAGGAATCCACGCGTATGTGAATGTATCAATGGTGACCCCATATAATTATGTGTGAACGATGCAATGAATGTATATTTAACTGCATATACACATTTTCATGTGCTGCTATAGTATAGTTACAGGTTTGCCAATATACAGTTATGTGTGGTTATGTATATTCATGTTCGACTATTATTTGCAGATATGTATAAAACCACTTTCTCCAGGCCTCACATAAATCATTCAGAATCTTTCGAAATCTTCAAAACAGCGTGTGAAGACTTATGTATAAATACGAAACAGTTCTGAAGCTCACTCAACGTTTTCATACCTATGTGCCCCTGGTATACCGAAGCGTAGAATCTTTTGCATAAACTTATTCAAGTTCTGCAATATATTGTAGACCAGGTCAGATTGAGTTTTGCATTTAGTTTATATGAGTAACCCCGGTAGTGTACTTTATATTTTTATACACTCGTACGTGTATGGACATAACTACGTGACTTTAACCGATTTCAACGAACTTTGATAACCGCGATATTGCTGCTTTGTTCCTTGTATTTGATTTCTTGTTATACGCTCAGGTATGCGTTAGTTGGCCACACATTACCCTCAAAAATAGAATTTTTCATCTCAACCCATAATTTGATAACCCGTATTCAATAATCATAGAAAGTCCTGTGGAAAATAACCACATATCTTTTGTTAAAACTTATTATTTATTTTCGATTCATCAATGCATTCTTCATATGTTATCATTCGTTGGAAAATATCAGTTCACGATCAGCTTATCGCGATTGATTAACATTTACCATTTTCATAGATTTCAACCGAATTCATAACAAGATACTGTGGCACTCCCGTGGAAAGTTGTTTTTCAAGAGTAGACAATTTTGGCAAGTTCAGAAATAAAAATTCGGTGTGCTTCGAGAAATGTCGAGTAGAAATAAATATAGTATGCACGAGGTGGAGTTAGTGGAATTTTTTCGTTCAACAATTCTGCAAAATACCCCAGTTCGGAGGTATTGAGCGACCTCTAAACGTCAATATTTACGAGTGAAATTTGGAAATCTTTCATGAATTTGGACGATAGGGAAATTGAAAGGGTGAGAGCCTTGAAATACAAAATTTGAAAAATCAGTTTCCAGGTGACAGCTCGATCTTTTGACCCCGTTGAGCGACCTCTAAAAATTGTCGGATTACTTTAATCTTCTGAGGGATTTATTTTATCTATAAAATCTGTGACTTTCTGGGGTGAGAATCCAAATTGCAAAGTTAAGGTCAGAATATTGGCACCTTAATCGAATCCAATTTATTCAGGGAAATTACTTAATTGTTATGGAATTTCGATATTATTTCCATAGAATTGTTCCTTTCAAAGAAAACGAGTGAAAAGTAGAACGTTTATTATCGCCAAATTGACAAATTTCGTAGTTTTCACGAAGTTTTTTTTTGTTTTTGCCCTAAAGCACGATGTTTTGGTATATTTTCGCAGTTTGGGTGCGAAAACTTGGATATTAATCCTAATAAGCGACTCGCATATTCATGTCAGTAACGTGGTAAAAATAAAAATATCACGTTACTGACATAAGTACGTGCATCGCTTATTACGATTAATATTTTCCAAAATCAAAAAGCGAAGAAAAAAAATGTTAGCATTTTCATCCCATGATCGGACTACGACCAAACGATGTGTTTTCGAGTCCCTGATTGAAAAACAAAAATCAGCGATTTTAAAAATGTCCATCTTGGTGATGATATTCGAGGTCACCATGCAAATTTAAAAAATGTCGGAAAAATTTAAAAAAATTAGAGGCATCATTTTTGACCAAAACGAACCAAAAAATCCATTGGGCATCGAAATCCCAGAGGGTCACGCTCATGAGGGGTAGGTTTAACGTGGAATGCCCGTATATATCTTCGCTATTCCTTCTGTATTTTTTGCTGTTCATAAATTAACTCTATTTTAAATATTCAATATTTGTTAACCCTACACGTCTGTGTCGGTATTCATTTCTACGCTACCTTTCACCACCTCATAACGTATCCAACGAGCAGGCATGAACACACAGTTTAACATTTATATTTCAATACGTTGACACGAATTGTGACATTTCCTCCTTTGTCTTCCATATGAAACTGATGAAATTTACTCTCAAAATAACGAATGGTATCACCATTGTTTTGCAGATTCTACAGTTCCTGTCGTCCTATGTTTGCTCATAGAAAAAGGGTTAGCGGTGGTAAGTATTAACGATGAACGTTTTTAATTTATTGCTCCGTTAATTTATGCATTTACAAAATTTCTTCTTGGTTTTTATTTTTCAATCCTTGTCTTCAGAGAAGATGGCAAAACATAATACAGTGAAATCCCGTTAAGAGCATCAGATTCGATGATAGCGATGATATCTAGCTCAGGCGATTGTTCGGTTTGAGAGCGCTCGATCTCGACTTCTCTTAAATCGGGGCCGGACTGCAAAGATCTTGGGATACCGGAGAACATTCATTTCTTTTTTTTTTTTTTGCAATTTTCAATTTCCTCTTTTTCCTGGTATACTTTATATCTACCAACTCCCACTGCAATTCGTACTGAATAGATTGTACAGTTTAGCGGGTTGTTATCAAGACAAAGCAGCGCGCGAGGCTCCGAGAAGATTTATTAAGTGTGTGAAAGTTTTCGTTCAAGTTTTGCTCCTTTCAGCCGGCCTTTCCTACCAGCTACAACGTACACTTGTACTTGTACTTGGGGTCGAAAAAAAGTTAAGAGGTGCTCTCCGATTGTTTCCGGGAGGTTTTCTAGATAGTCTATGACCTAGGTAGGTCGGCTAGTGCAGAGTTCGGTATCTGTGCTTTTATTCTCGCAGGAATTCAAAATCGTTACAATTTTTTATTCGTTCATTCTTGTTCAATTTTCTTTGTCCTGTTGTTGAAAGAGTTGTCCGCCTCGAACTTACCTGAATTTGTATCGCAATTTTTTCAATCAGTAAGAAAAGTTTTAACGATACTTTCAAGTACTGAAAATATTCGCAGTTTGATACGCGGTATTTCATTAAGTGGATTTATGCGCTTTATTATTACAAAGTGAAGGCCTCAAACGAGAATCCAATAACCAATAAACGACCCTTCTTCCTTAATCTGATTCCGATAGCTCAATATCCGATCCAAACAGAAATCAACTCCGGTTCACTTACCTAACACCATTCACTTGGCCATCGCGATCCTTATATTAAAATTCATATTCAAATCCAATGTAGATTTTTAATTTGGAGTGCCGGTTGTCTCTAGGGCCTATTGCATCTAGTATGACTTAATTTTCAGTTTCTCCTCGAATATAGAATGACCCATTTTTACACGTAAAGTTTTTCAACGCATGGGGTGATCTTTGATTTTGTGGTATTTTTTTCTAACGCAAACTAGAAGGATTCATCTTTCTCAGAGACTTTGTAAAATTTGGGTGGCTTCTGTTTTTAAATTTTTAGGATTTTGCCGATTTCTTAAATAACAATTTGTGTAACGCAAGCATGTTCTACGCGGATTTTGATGCTTGTTTTCGGTACCTGAAGGCGCCATTTTAGCGATAGCGGCAGTAAGTTGGTGGTGGGGGTTGACGGACTGTACAAATAGAGGTACTTTTAAGTCCCTTAGGGTACATCTTATGTCTATTCAAATCTACAACCAGTTCCCTAGTTGATATTAAACACCAATTAATTGTCACAATTCAGACCTTAACACAAACGAGTTGTAATTTGTGGTTCCAAGCGATCAAAGTTCCGTTTGCCCCGTTTCTCTGCTTCCAAGTTTCGTAAACAATAGAATTGAAATTATTATGAATCCTTCCCGTGTGGAAATTGCCCTGGTTGGCCCTGTTACAAGGAAGTTTCTGGCTGGGCGCAGGTCGGGCAACATTTTTGTCCAAGTGCACAGTCGGGTCCTAGCCGGGCGCTAGTCGGGGGAAAACTTTGTCACAATGCTTACGCTGGCTATGGCAAGTACTGGCAGGGTGCTGTCCAGGAGCTGATTTCGCAATTTAATTGAGTTTAATATTCAAGAGCTTGGCCGGGGACTGGACAGGCGCTAAGACGGTTTAAATTATCTCATTGTTCTATGGGGCATCATCATGCGTCAAAAAACTTTACGGCAAAAATTCTCAAATTGGTCACGATCTATCTAGAAGACTCACTCAGCCGAGACTAACACGGTTTGAGCAATAGCATAGCTTTGTGGCACATAACCTCAAAGTTGTTATCTCACACCCGGTCGCAAAATGTCACTTTTCATACCTCTTGAGCGGGCGCAAAACAGATCTGTTCGGCGGTCGGGCGCAAAGTGCCGTTTTGCGCCCGCTCACTCGCTCCGAAAAGAGGCATTTTTGCAGACCAGGTGTTGAGAAAAAAATCGTGTGCATCACGTCGGGCACAAGGCTATTTTGGCGAGTGTGATTGCAGTATACTCGTCTTCGGCACGTGCTGCAAATTTCACACTCGAAAAATAGTTCTTTGCGCCCTTGATACACATTGCACTAAATTCTACACTCTTACAGCTCGAGCTGTGGAAATCGGCCGGGTTGACCCCGTGACAAGAAGGTTCCTGACCGGGCGCTGGTCGGGTACTGGTTCTGCAATTTTTCCAAATTCTTGTATTCAAGATCCTAGTCGGACATGACTCTCCTTGTCATGTTGAGATCAGATTTGCCTTTTCATTTTTTGAATTCCTGAATTATGACCTTTCTCAAGAGAAAAAAATTCAAAATTTGAATCCAATTTCTCGATTTTCTGTGAGTAGGTACACATGTTAACAACACATGTACAAAATTTGTCACTGAATCACAAGGTATACATCACACTGTATACAAAATTATAACATCATCTGAAATAAATAAAGTACCTTAACAAGTTCTGTAGTAATAAGGAATGATTGGATTCGGATGGATACCTGTCATTAGTCGATCACCGAAGTTAAGCACTAATCGCCACGGTCAGCACTTGGATGGGTGACCCATCCCTAACTGTCGAGTGTATCGAACCCGTCTTAAATCAATTTTTTTTTCTTTTTACTTTTTTTTTGCCTACATTCCAATTAATTTACGCCTAGAACCACAATTTAGCATAGGAAAGTCAGACAAGTTGTTTTTGGCATAATTATCAAGGATTTTTCTTGGAAAAAGGGAAGCCTGGCCAGGACTTGGCCAGCCGTGCGTGACGATTCTGGTCGGGTCCTGGGCAGACGTCCCGACCAGCCCCCGACTAAAACCAGGGCTTCCCGGCTAGCCCCCGACCAGTTCCCCAGTTCGATTTCCACACGGGGTTCAAGCCTGAAGAAACCGTTTAATACCAGATCTCCCAATGAGTTAATCATCTTGCAACAATAACCGCACCCCGAAGTCACGACGTGGACAATGGTTGCCTTGTACCTCTCCGAAACGTCTTCACTCAATAAAATATCACATTTTATGCAACAGGAAATCATTGCCCATGGACCTGGAATAGTTTTTCACGTCGTCAACCTCATAGTCATGGTCTTGATGCCGATGGTCGTTATTCACGTCAAGGAAACAGGCTTCAGTTTGGGTAAGTACCAAATTATTTGTCCGATTCGTGTATTCTCTAGCTCACTCCATTATTGCTTTTCATTTTTCTGAATCTTAAAGAAAATCCTTCATTGTATTCTCGTCTCAGTTCACATTTCGTTGGCGCTGGTTTCGTCATCCAACTAATATTCTGCGAGCGAACGCGATAATTCTGGTGAAAGTGTGGAAAATAGAGCACTGCTCGCTAATAACGCACTTTGCACACTAACTGAGGCTTCAAACATCATACTTTTAAGTATGTGTTAGATAACAGTACATTTCGATACGTCCGTGAAGGGGTTCGTTTTGGCACGAGTACATCTCACGAGTCCAAAACAAGTTGCTCACATGTATCGAATTGCGGTCATATATAGTCGGGTGAAAACATCTTTTTCACCACACCTGCACGGAAAGTACGACTTTCGGCCCGCTGCGTGAACGGGAAGTCGTGCTTTCCGATGCAGGGGTGGTGAAAAATAGTATACAACCCACGGGCGTGAAACAGGCCATCCCAAACTGCGTTCTTGCCACCCTCGCCTTCGGCTCGGGTGTCAATCTCACATGCAGTTTGGAATAGCCTACTTTCCCGCCCTAGGTGTGTAATATACTATTTCTTCACACATGAACGGAAAGGCCTACTTTCGCTCTCTGTCGGTAAGGAGGAAAACGACGCTTTGCCTCTCTAGGTAGGGAAGGCAGTGTGGAAAGACTTTCCTCCCTAGGGAAGAAAGTCGAAGACTTTCCACGCGCCTCCCCGACCTAGCGACGCATATCGTCTCTTCCCCCCTTACCGACACAGAGCTAAATAGGCCTTCCATTGATGTGTGACGAAAAATATCGTGTGTATCGCGGGAGGAAGGTTTAGCGATACTCGGCGGAGCATGCCTGCCCTCGCCGACTTGCGCTCTCTCGGAGCGAAAGTTAGCTCGGGATGCATGCTCCGCGCTCGTAAGCAAAACCCTGCTTTCCTCCCTTGATGCACAATATACTATTGCACCGAAATATAACACACGTTACAGCAAACACAACTATACTAAACCTTGAAAAACTTGAAAGAAATGCGAAGTGGCACAAACGGTACGTGGCACAACTGGTACAGTGGCACAACTGGTACGTCTACTACCGTCTATACAGGGTGAGTTATCTTTGGGTCTGAATGAGGGAGGCGCTTATCACTGCTGATGCTCCGCCCCTTGGCATATTTCAAACTGTTAGTCGAAAGTCAACAATACCTTACTCGACCAGACCAAGTATCGACGGCTTGATGTAAACTTAGATTTTGATAACATTTTGTGATAAGCCAAGGGGCGGAGCATCAGCAGTGATAAGCCCTTCCCTCGTTCAGACCCGGAGATAACTCACCCTGTATATATGCCGTTGCCTACTAGAACTACTGGATTTTATCATCACGAATCGGTCAGGTCTATTTCGGTGAATATTCCGTCATGCTGAAGCCATGGTAGTGGCTGTCTACTGGTAAGGTTAGATGTAGGATTTTGAAAGATACTCTGAAATAAAACTGCTAAAAATTGATGATTTATTTTGATTGTGAGGATGTCGATTCACCTTGCGTCGAAAAATGGCCACAAAACAAAATATAAAACGTGAGACCACAATTCAAGTTTCCGTTCGATTAGGTATGTCAACAAGTCAATCAAACGATTTGAACGAAATTTGGAATAATGAGTTATTCGCGTGTCGGTAGTCGGCGTCTAAGAGTCCGTCGTTAATCCTTCCCTGGTCCGTAACAGCGATGGTAATTTGAGAAAAACGTCACAGAATACGTACTCCAGGATTTGAAAGAGGACAAGCGGGAGTTCATTTTATTTTATTCTAGGACTGCGCGAACTTTTTCAGCCGAGAAAGTTTTGCTCTGAATGTAGTACGAACGCAAGAAATATAGTGCAAAGATTTGTTCCAACTCCTATATCCAATCTTAAGCGCTTCTTAAAAGTTAGAGTCTGTAGTTGTCTGGCCTGGCTGATACTCTCCAGACTCTAGCTGATACCATATATGTACGAGCTCTTTGGCAATATAAGCGGACAAAGTTTAACGAACAATATGTGGGTTTGTTTAGCCTATACTTGTGCGGCAAGATAGGTTGACCGGTTTCCAAGATTAGCATTTGTTAGATTTTCGCGGATCGGTTTTCTCAGATTCTAAAGTCAACTTCATAAATATCGATTCCTTTCGAGAATGTCGTGAAATTCATAAGCCTTCTTGCTTTCAGTTTAGTGGTAACTTCATCAGAATTACAGGAAATTTACTGCTTTTGCGTGGGATTCGTTGAGATTTTCCTTATACCTCACTTCCTATAATTGTAGTATTCAGGAATGCTGGAGAATTTACCCGGCGAAAGTTCTTATTTTGATACCAATGTATCTAATAATTTTTGTTAACATTGTCATCTTACCAATTTTGTTGAATCGTTTTCGGAGTCCTATCACATTTTTACGAGGTATACTTTGGGAGCCTTAAGCACGGCGATGCTGGCGAGCTTGATCGCAAGGTATAATGCCTATAAATATTTTGAGTATGACAACTAATTTAGTATTCCGAAAGCTGGATTAGGGATAATCGAACGCACAAAAGTCCTCCTATGATCTCTCTATTAATTACCTCACAACTATCCATTATCGTTCATAGTTGATGAGTTTAAATCACTATGTCTACAACCTGTATATGAATAACAATGTATTATTCTTTGTCATTTTCTTCAAGACCTACACGGGCTACATTACGCCTTCAGGGTTTGAATAATTTTTGTAGAATAAGTGGAACAAGTGATTGGCGCCCGTCAGTCACAATAGTGGCAGTATAGTGTGTATTGTGTGGTGTATACAGGTGGGGCTGCGCTTTGCGGTGGCTCAGAGTGCTGCAGTCGATTCTACAAGCGGCTCCGCCTATATTTTATACCAGCATCGCGGATACACCGGTGGAAATAGTTTGCCAATTTTCTTTTAAAGTATTTCAAGTAGCTTTTCACAAAGAATACCGATCAGTAGTTTTCTTCCGCTTCGCATGTGGTATTCGCTCTATTGTCCTGTATGTAAGATTGTCGTATAGACGAGATTCGTCAAACGTACACTGTCCTACACGTTCTATACAGGGTACGATTTTCAGAAGTTTGCAAATTCTGTACATCGGATGTTCAATTTTCCAGTTTAAGTAATATTTGCTCAGATCTAAAACAAATGATTGTTTTATAATTTATTGTTGAAAGGGGGAAAAAGAAACAAACGAAAAACATGAATAAAGATCCAAAAATGAACAACATATCAACAATAATTAGAACAAAGTAGAGAAATTGTCAAAAATGAATTGACCACAATTTACTGTAGATGGAATTCTTCAAATTACACATTCAAGCCTTAAGAGCATGCTCCAGTCAGTCTTTACCGACCGTACCCGGTTTTCACTTGTTTTCACTGATAGCAAAGCCTATACGTATCACAATGGAGAGTTAGGTTAAGAAGGAGTTAGCGCAAGTCTAAATTGAATTCAGAAGATATATATTCGAAAACTTCTTCATTTCACACAACAATAACGACGTGGTATTAGAAACTGCATAAAATGGTAATTGTTGATGTCAACCGGTGGTGGCGGCCATGATGAGAGTTCAGCCCTTTGGCCGCACAGCTAGACGTAGCGATCCGTTCGACGCCCGATACGAATAAAAGCACGTTTCAGATTCCGGGTGAAAAAGAGCACGTTCCAAATTCCGGGTGGAAAAGAGCACGTTTCAAGTTGACTCGAATACTAGCACATTTCGGGTTGACTCGAATACTAGCACGGCCCCATTTCGGATTGACTCGAATAATAGCACGTTTCGGTAATATTATAATCCGTCTAACAATGGCAATCGGATTACAATATTAACGAAACGTGCTAGTATTCGAGTCCATACTGTGTACATCCGACTATATTGTACCTTATAGTATACATGTATTAGATATAGTTTGTAACGAAACGCTACTTTTTATCATAATTTTATGTTTCAGAAATATATTTCATCTTGGAAATTACTAATTATCAATTTAAATCTCTGAGGGATGGGTGTAAATGAATTACTACACATTCAATTTTAGCCATCTAAGGTTTTAATAAAGATTTTATGCAAAACTTTAGCAATCAATACCGCTACAACATAACCTCATTGTTGAATACTGTATCGTAGTTGTTGTTTACATTTCCCGCTTACATAACTAGATTTTTTAGTTGCCGGAAAAAAGAATGGTCTTTGTCATCTTTGTCATTCCTCTTGCAACTTTTCACGTAACATTTCAACGGCATTCCAATAAATAAAAATCTTGATTACACTTCTCGGGAATTCTAATTGATCACGTATTCAAGCGACGATATTCTCAATGCCGTTATTACTACATAACCAACAAAAATCGCATCGCCGAGGACCTCGAAAGAGAGGGGGCAGAATAGTCAGGCTCTCAGCCGACCACGGCGCTGCTCAACCGTATATGGTCAGCCTCCACTCTGTAATATACTCTTTGCTCTTTGCTCTTTGCGGAGTCTAGACTGACGGCCCCGCTTCCACAATTTTTATTCGCATAGGCTGCAATGTGAAGTCTGGCTGAAAGAGGTGGAGATGAAGGAACCAAAATTCCTGGAGTGAAATGGACTATCAAAATCTTGAAATAAACATACATCATTTATTCGTGTACCGGTCAATCGAAATGGGGCTCGAATCAAAGTTTTGTATGTCCAAGGCTTAGAGTAAAAACTTCACGGCCGTGTATTGTGTATTGGTGAATTCCTTAGAATGGAGAGTCTGAGGTTAGCCGAATAACCCGCATAGAAAAATATATATCAGAAATATGTGCTAGTTGTATATCTATGACTAAATATATTCATGGGATATACTACTGATATATCGTATATACAGGGTGAGTTTTCTCCGACTCTGAACGAGGGAGGGGCTTATTACTGCCAATTGCTCCGCCCCTTGGCCAATCACAAGCTGTTATCAAAATCTAACCTTACATCAAGCCGTCCATACCTGGTCTGGTCGAGTAAGGTATTGATGATCGTCGAATGAAAACAATGAGCAGATTAGGACCTTCAACCCCTGTTTATTGATTACCAAGTATTTACTCTTGTAGCCTTATCTGAATCATTCGGACTCTGCTCTCTGAAACGTCAACTTAGATTTTGATAACAACTTGTGATTGGCCAAGGGGCGGAGCAATTGGCAGTAATAAGCCCCTCCCTCGTTCAGAGTCGGAGAAAACTCACCCTGTATAATTGATTGAAGTTGAGCTGAGTGCTCGCACTAACTTGAATGAGTGCTAATGAATTTGAGACTCATCGACGAACTGACTGCTGTCGAAGAACTGAGTTGACTGAGTCGCCGATGTTGGCGGAAGATGTGTTCTTCCGTCGATCGGGAGTGGTGGTAAGATTTTGCTAATTGGTTGAGATATTTGAATTTTCTGATTGGCCGAATTTATCATTTCCAGTCATTAGGGGGCGTAGTTATATACCCCTGCCTGAAGGGCTGGAGTAACGGTACCTTGGTGACGTGTCTAGGTACGCGGACTGACCCGCGAGGGTGTCCCCGTACCCTTTGGGACTGGCCCAGGCAGCCGTGTGACTTTTCGGTAGTAGAAATTTTCCGACTCATAAACAGTTTGGCGCGCAGATGTCCGGGAATTCCTTTAATTTGTGAAACTTATTTTCTGAATAGGGAATCCCGGGTTGTAAAGCATCTGGCGTACAAACTCCTGCCCTATGTTTAATTTGAAATTGAAAATAATAGACTTTATGACCTTAATGGTCCTTTGTCTACGTCCGTGCGTGAGCACAATACATGATAGCAAAAAATTAATTCCAGAAGAGAGGCTGTTTATAGCTTATCAGGCTCTTTCGGGGACATCTCGTAAGGTGGTTGAGATGTTTGTATCAGAATTGTTGGATACTCAGAATAATTAAACACCTTTACAGAGAATTTTCTAATCAATTCTCTTCTCATATCAACCAACTTCTCATTCTCCCTTTCCCTTTTTTTTCAATTTTGATTTGTTTATTCATTTTACCCTATCCATAACATTTTCGTTCTTCTCTGTCCTCGAACGTCCCTGGAAGCGGAACCATTTCTACTATAGGTAGAGAATTTTGATATATAATCATATCGAGACGCATAGTTCTGTTTCATTTTCATAACATTTTCAAATATTTAATCATAATTTGACTCTTTCAGCAATCAATCTATTTAAAAAAAATGTAACTCATAATACTCCTGATCTAAGCCCCTGTTCGGGATCAAGAATACGGGAAAAATGACGAAACCGTGATAATGATTCCGTAGTTTTCACGCTATTTCTTCATTTTTGTGTTATATCGTAAAAGCTGTTGTGCGTAAAAAATGTACGTTTGTTCTCTCGGAATTGCATGAAGAATTTGACATTCGTGGACTTAGGTAGATACTCGGAAAAGTCAATATCGAGTACAGCATCTTAACGAAATATACTGCAACAAATCGAGGAATAAAGTAATCACAATCTTCAAACACACGCGGTTTTGTCTGCAACGAGGTCTGCAAAGCATGGAAATTTAGTGTTTGTAATATCGACATCTGTCCCTTCATTAAAAAAAAATATTTTTAGAATCAAAAACGAGATGAAAAAATCACAATTTCATATCTGTACTTAATTTGTGTGTTCTAGTCGGTGCCATGTACGTTTGTATGCTGTACGCAATTTTATTTCTCAAATTGTGGTCGTACGTTCAAGTGAATATGTGGTGTCGAACGAGTAGAAAAGGGAACGTTAACGCTCACGGAAGGATGCGGAGGCAATCGCTCTCGTACAACAATCTTAAAGGTAAGTTTTTGGTCGTACCTGGATTAATTTATGAAAAATATTAGGGGAACCCGAGTGATATTCCGTATTCGAATCGATTTCCACCACTGAACGTATTCAATATACGGGGTTTCAACAACCCCGTGACGTCATTAATTCGACAAATTAAACGGCCTACGGTTTTCTGCCTTTTACCTTCTATTAATTCTCGGCGACTACTTCTGGAACCAAGTTCCATAAAAAAAAAATCTACAGATCTTGCATGTAACGCAAGCAGCTGATGCATTGAAAATGTCCTTCGTTATCTTAGTTTTCGTGCATTTTTTCATCTGAATCACTGAATTTACATGCTGCGCTATTATTATTGCCATCTATGATTACACTACGAATCATCATTTGCACCGCGAAATCTACATTACCGAAATGTCCCTCATTCTATTGCTTTTGTTCATTTATTTATTTATAAACTTTTTTTTCACGCAGCGGTTAATTTACATGCTGCGCTACTACTATTGCCATCTATGATTACACTAAGAATCATTATGTGCACAGTGAAATCTACATCACCTAAATGTCCCTCGTTCTATTGTTTTTGCTCTTTTTATTATTTATTTCTTCAACTTTTCATTACGCACTTCCGTTGCATTGCTTCCGTTGCATCGCTTCCGTTGCATCATTTTAAGATTTGATCCCACAGACCTCACTACTGACCCGAAAACGGAAGCATTTTCAATGCTAATAAAAATAGATAAAAAATGGATAACTCCAGCCGTAAGAAAAACGTATAAGACCGAAATCAATGAAAAAAAGCCCATCGAGGAGACCGCATGGATGTAATTATTTACTGTAACGGTCTATATTCGACTTCCGATAAGTGCCAAAAGTGGTCTTACAACTCACGTGCAGGTGCGGACAGCATGGATGATGAAACCGAATTACTTTGCAGTACCTAATTGTAACTCTTGCAATGAAAGAAAAAAACAATAAAAATTAGAAGCATTACAAAAAGCGTATATAGGGCGGAACGGGGTAAACGCTTTTTGGTTCATTGACCGTGAGTAGAAACTACCATTTTATAAATAATAAAAACGTCTGTGATCTCAAAACCAAAAACAATGATGACCCTCAAGATTTCTGCATCCGCATTTTTGGAACTTTGGCTAGCCGCAGCTCCTAACTAGTTGATTTTAGAGAAAACTTTGAATAGAGTTTTTTGTTGCCCTTCCGATTATCTAGAAACGCATTTTTTTTCTTCATCAAGTCATTAGAAGTGACTTTTCGATGAATTCAGGCTTTGGCTACCCGTAGCTCCGCGAGGGTCGATCCTAGCGAAAACTTTGTATGGTGTTTTTTGTTGCTCTTTTGATTGTCCAGATACGCATTTTTTCGTTTTTTTTTTTTATCAAGCCATATGCGGTACTTTCTGCCATATTTATCTGATTGGTCCCGAAGTAAGCGAAAAATCTCTTTTCTCACACCCGGTCGCAAAATGCCACTTTTCATACCTCTTGAGCCGGCGCAAAACAGATCTTTTCGGCCCTCGGGCGGAAATGTGCTTTGCGCCCGCCTAAAGCGGGCGCAAACGACTCTTTTCCGGCCCTCGGGCGCAGAGTTACGTTTTGCGCCCGCTCACTCGGTCTGAAAAGAGGCATTTTTGCAGACCAGGTGTTGAGAAAAAAAATCGTGTGCAACACGGGCGCAAGGCTATTTTGGCGAGTGTGATTGCAGTACACTCGCCTTCGGCTCGTACTGCAAATTTCACACTCGAAATAGTACATTGTGTATTAAGGGCGCAAAACACTATTTTTCGAGTGTGAAATTTGCAGTACGAGCCGAAGGCGAGTGTACTGCAATCACACTCGCCAAAATAGCCTTGCGCCCGTGTTGCACACGATTTTTTTCTCAACACCTGGTCTGCAAAAATGCCTCTTTTCAGACCGAGTGAGCGGGCGCAAAACGTAACTCTGCGCCCGAGGGCCGAAAAAGAGTCGTTTGCGCCCGCCTTAGGCGGGCGCAAAGCACATTTCCGCCCGAGGGCCGAAAAGATCTGTTTTGCGCCCGCTCAAGAGGTATGAAAAGTAGCATTTTGCGACCGGGTGTGAGAAAAATAGTGTTCTGCGCCCATGATACACAATGTACTATTGTCTATAGCGCAACCACGAATCTAGACAACAAAGTTTCTATTTCAATTTTTTCAATCTATTTGGAGATACTTTTCGCTGAATTCGGGCTTTGGCCACCCGTATCTACACGACGGTCCATTTTAGAGATAAATTTGTATGACGTTTATTGTTGCCCGTTCGAGTATCTAGATAAGCCTTTTTTTAGTTTTTTTTTTCATCAACTCATTTAGAGCTCCTTTTCGTTGAATTAATTTTATCAATCTTAAAGTGATGCCCACCACATTATTTTCGTTCACAAATCAATTATTCAGACGTAGTATACATTGATTATTTTTTATCCAACCGTTCAGTTCTTCGCTATGGATAAAAAAGAGTTTAGTTTAGTTTAGTTTTAGTTTATTATTATAACCCATGGGACAAGTCCCCTAGGGTGATACAGAGATGGTACAAAATGGGTACTAACAAATAAAGAAAGAAATGAAATAAAAAGAAAATACAGATCAAGAATAATACAAAATAACTCAAATAAACCATAGATATATAAAAAGAAATAACAAAATTATAAAAGCGACTCGAACGCTCGCCGCTCCAGCTTGAGCAGGTGGGCATAAAGCCTAGACCGAAACGCAGGTAAGGATTTGGCGGACACAACCTCAAGAGGAAGAGAGTTCCACAGGTGACAGGCGGTCACAATAAAGGAGCCCTGAAATCTCGAGGTCCGGTACCTGGGGATGCAAAGCAAGTGAGGCTTAGACGAAGCCTTAGTAACCCGGTTGGATACCACGTGCTGAAACTGGAGCGACTGCGCAAGGTAAGGAGGACGACCGCTAGAGAGCGTGTTAAAAAGAAGGCAACCAATAATATAAAGGCGGCGGTTGCTCTGCGATAGCCAGTTTAACCCAAGCGGATAATTCCAAAAGAGGATAATTTTATGATGTTTTTATGATAAAAAGTCGTAAGTCTGTGAATAATTAAATCAATTCTTCGCTATGGATAAAAAAAGAAAATTTTATGTTGTTTTTATACGCTTGTAGACATTGCTCAAAGTTACAAATAGTTGTACGGATACTGAAAAAAAAATGCGTATCTAGATAATTGAAAGGGCAACAACAAACTCTATTCAAAGTTTCTCTAGGATCAACTAGTTAGGAGCTGCGGCTAGCCAAAGTTCCAAAAATGCAGATGCAGAAATCTTGAGGGTCATGAAACAATGATATTTCCAGAAAACCATTCATTTTGTCCAATTCCAGAAACTAATACAAAGCTTCAAACATTAGGTGCCCCGTTCCGCCCTGGGTTCCCCTACGCAGAGCTAATTAGCTGATTTTGGCTAATAAGCGCATCTCTTGTCGGTGTTTTTTTTCCTAAAATATATTTAAGTCAATATGTATTCTAGAGCTCAATACTATACGTCCACAAATGACGAAGGTAGCGATCCTAGAGCCTAAAAATGACGAAATATCCAGCTTTTCAGGTAAAGAAGGTCAATAATTCAACAATTTTCCCGGTGTACCTTTCTGTATGTATTCTCATTGCTTTACCTTGTTCACCCTCAAATTTGGATTGGTTTCTATCACGTGATTGACACGGTGGCTGGGTGTGTGCACTAGATTATACAAAAACCTACCGATTCCAACACAGTTGAAAGAAAGTTGAGAAGTTCATCATCTCGAATGTATTTCCGTCACGCGATTTGAATTTGTGGTTCAGCCCCCAGAGTTGTGTAGTCTGTAATGGTGGTTTTTCAAAAACTTGACACACTAATGGATCTGAAGTTAGTGTAGTACACAAATTAAAGGTCATAAAACCAAGAAAAAAAAGTGGATTGGAACGATAAAGTTCTTCAGATTTCCAGAAGACCTGAAAAAAAGAAGTGAATAAAATCTTTCTGCTCCCTCCTATTTTCATTTCCTGTTTCAATCAACCTCGAGGTTGCCTCCGAAGTAATTTTCCACCTTTGTAGTCGTGGCCAAATGTGGTAGGAAATTCTTCCAGTGTGTAGCAGCAGAGGGATGCCTTCCGCGTGTCGAGTCTGGTGTGTTGGTATGGGTACAAGTGTAGCGGGACACAAGTCTGAGAGATCGAGTTTCTGGGTGTAGGTACCCACTCCAACACCTCAACACGCCAACACTCGAACGCTCAAACCCTCCGAATCTCAGACCCCAAAGACCTAAGAGACTCGTGGTTCCGTATATCCGGAAACGACTTGAGGATGTGAAACGGGCAATGAATCTTACAAAATTAACCCTCCCCACTGTATACCCACTACACAGCTCATGGTGCAGTGTTGGTAGATGTAGAGGGCGCAATTTTCACGGCCCAATTCTGCGCGAGACCAGAAGCAATTTTATAAAGCCAATAAATATCGTATTTCATCGTGTCCGCTGTTTTCTTCCTCCCCTTTTATGTTCCGATTTCTTAATCAACTTACACGTAGTGCTATAGGCACACTTTTATGTGAGAAATAAACGGTGCAATTGAGGCCTCGCCGTCACTGAATGTATATGTATACTAAAAAACTGGAAGGCGCATCCAGATACGTAAAGCATAGCAGGCTATGGGACCACCTGGGAAGCTGCCATCTTAAGTTGGATTTTCGGAGAGCCAATTAGAGGCGAGCATTAGCAGACGGATAATATTTTTACAATATTTCGTTACTTGACTGATATTTTCCGATATTATTATAAACGATTCGTCATGCCTACTGCAAGTTCCGATGTTTCGTTACGTTACTGATATTATTCGATATTATTATAAACAATTGGTCATACCGGCTATAAATCCCGACTTTTCGTTACTTGACTGATATTTTTCTCCATGCTTATAAACAATGAACGTTACTTGCGTAGCTAAATCCCAACAAGACCGATGTGGAAGCACGTAATTATTTGTACTGCGGAATTCCGAATTATTATATGGAGTGGACGAAATGAAAGGAATTTGTGGAAGCTGTATTGAGCAGAATGTATTTCGTGAGTCCCAGAAGAACAGAGCGTTATTATTTGAGATCGTTTTTATTACGTCTTCGGGGAGCACCATCATACGATGATTCGCGAACCTACGAAAGTACGACATACTCATCCTCTTTTGGGCAGCTGTAGCGCGAAAGTTAGTTACTGACGACGAAGAATGGGACAAATGCTTAGATGAAGGATCGTGTATTAAATTTCCGAAAGAGATGTGTAGGCTGTTTGCGTATACAATGGCGAATCGTTTGCGAAATACAAATATGAGTTGGTCGATCAAAATGAATCCAATGAAACAAATGAATAGGCCTTGCGGGTGATCAATGAAATACCCGTATTTCATGGATTCACGTTGCAAAAGTTCAATTCACCGGACTTAAAAGAAGGTTACATATTTACGTGTGTCATAGACAATGACGAAGACATCACTGTTATCGAACAGATAGTGAGAACATTAGTTAATAGTTCAAGTAAAGATCAACGTATTGTATATGACGCAGTTATGCGTGCTATACGTTGCGAAGGCCTTGATAACCGCATTCATTTGGATGGTCCGGGTGGCAGCGGAAAAAGTTATTCACGTATTAATATTATAACTTCATTGAGAAGTATGGCTCTGATGGTGTTGCCCTGTAGCATGGACTAGAATCGCAGCGAATTTATTGAAAGGAGGAAGAACTGCACACTCCACTTTCAAGCTGCCGTTACAATTGAATGAATGCTTAACGTGTAATATTCAATCGAATTCTGCACAAGAGTTGCACATTCGAGATGCGAAAGTCAGAATCTTGGATGAAATGACAATGGCCTCTTAGTATGCACTGGAGGCTGTTGACCGTATGTTAAGAGATGTATGCGAATGTAACGAACATTCGGTGGTAAAATAGTCATAAAATCTGGGGATTTTCGGCAAACTTCACCGGTTGCTAGCTGTGGAAGTAGAATACAAATTTCAGAGGCGTGTGTGAAAATAAGCAGCCTATGGATTCAATTCCTGTACTTGTCATTGAAGGGCATTATTTGCGCCTCTGATGGACAAACAGATTCTCAACAATGGCTTCTGCCGGTTGCGGAGGGTGTATTTGGCGATTCTTTGAAACATCACAACGAAGTTGTAAGCATTCCTACGAAATTCTGCTCGAATGGTGAAATTGTGCGAGAAATATTTGGAGAAAGCGTCGATCCTCAAAATCCCCCAAATTATGGAAAGGTTATATTAGCTCCAACCAATGTGGATGTCATTGCCATAAACAACGAAATAATGTAAAAAATTCAAAGCGTTGGAGTAGAATAAATGAGTGTTCATACAGGCGAAGATGAAGATAATACTGTATGAGTAATATACACCCGATAGAATTCATGAATTCATTAACAACCAATGGTCTGCCACCTCATAACCTAACGCTAAAAGTAGACAGGGGGTGAGCTCGATTCTACATAAAATCTATTGTACAGAGAGTCGTTTTTACAGAGTTCGTTAACACAAGTTCGATTCTGTAGAAGTTCGTTTCTACAGAATTTGGTTTTAGAGGTTCGTTTCTACGGAATTCGGTCCATAGGTTCGTTCCCACCACGTCGACGTAACTCGCAGACTGTAGTTCTGTCGTTCTGAGACAGGTGAGAAAAAATGAGGCCCGCCACTAATCCAACACACATGACCCATGGTCTCTACCCAGAAGGTGTTTTGTCGCCTCCATGGACGGGTTAGAAAAAGTTAGGCTAGCCACTAACCCGACACACACGACCCATGGTAACTACGCAAAAGGTGTTTTGTCGCATCGACAATATCTTCGTTCCGCGGTTTTGTAGCCTTCGAATATTTTAGCTAGGGACTTTTGGACTGGTGAATCTTTTTTCAAGGTAATGCTATGGGGTAGAAAACGACTTTTTGTGCACGAATTCTGTAGAGACAAACCCGTAGAACCGAACTCTGTAGAAGCGATCCTGCATGAACTAATTCTGCAGAATCGAACTTTGTGGACATTATCTTCTGTAAAACCGAATTCTGTATTTAAACGAACTCTGTAGACCTGTATTTTGTGGAAACGAACTCTGTAGAAACGTACCTCTCTCAATTAAATTATCTAAAACGTATAGTATAACAATATCAGGATATTCCCCAAATATTCAGAATACTACTGACAACCGAGAGAGCGTAGTGAGCGAGGAACAATCCTCGACCGATTTGAATCGATTAGCACTCCACTATGTGGAGTGAGGCGCGGAGCCCCTAGTAGAGAAACGAAAAAGCCTCGACTTCTAGAAACCGTGATATTCGCACAGTAACCTTTGCTGGCAGGTGAGTATACTTAGGCTCAAGCATCGCGAGGTCTTATTTCGCAGCCGTCGTACTTCACTCGCGAGAGAATGATGCCCCCGAGCGGCGAAAGTCTGAACTGCGTGAACGGATTAAAGCCGGATAGGCCCGACTGGATTTCTAACGGTCTCTATCCGCACCCCATTCGGTCACAAAATACTATCAGGGTCTCATCCGGGTCTGTCTGGATCTCATCACCCAGCCGCGGTACTTTGATCGCGAGAAAATAATGCCCCTGGGTCCGTATAGTTTACCATTTTCGGCACCTAGTTGTATAAGTGGCAGCCTGTCGGGCACACCCGGATTCCGGGCGTTTTCAATTGTCTTCCGGATACGATCCGCTTCGCGGCAGATAGATTACCATGCTCATGATTAGCGCTGGCGTATGTACGTATAGTTTGTGTTCGGCGTTTGTAATACGGATAGAGTGTGGATGAGGATGATAAAATTGTGAAGATCGCAAAAATCGCTGCCGGGCAGGAACCGGACAGAAGCGTATATGTTCCGTTGGTTGTTTAAAATACGGATAAAGTGCGGATGAGGACGGATAGATGCCGAGGCTCGGGACTTTGCCGAATTCTCAATTTCCCAGTCGTCCGCTGAAATCCGGATGGGACCGGATTGATTCCGCCTCGTCCGGAGACTGGGGTCCGCGTCAAACCCCGACAGGCCCGGCTGGAAGACGACTACGGTGCTTCGTCGGACGACATCCGGATGGCACCGGATGGATTCCGCATTGGCCGGAGACTGGGGTTCGCGTAAGACCCGGACAGGCCCGACTGGAAGACGACTACGGTGCTTCGTCGGACGAGATCCGGATGGCACCGGATGGATTCCGCATTAGCCGGAGACTGGGGTTCGCGTAAGACCCGGACAGGCCCGGCTGGAAGACGACTACGGTGCTTCGTCGGACGACATCCAGATGGGACCGGATGGATTCCGCATTAGCCGGAGACTGGGGTTCGCGTAAGACGCGGACAGGCCCGGCTGGAAGACGACTACGGTGCTTCGTCGGACGAGATCCGGATGGCACCGGATGGATTCCGCATTAGCCGGAGACTGGGGTTCGCGTAAGACCCGGACAGGCCCGGCTGGAAGACGACTACGGTGCTTCGTCGGACGACATCCAGATGGGACCGGATGGATTCCGCATTAGCCGGAGACTGGGGTTCGCGTAAGACGCGGACAGGCCCGGCTGGAAGACGACTACGGTGCTTCGTCGGACGAGATCCGGATGGCACCGGATGGATTCCGCATTGGCCGGAGACTGGGGTTCGCGTAAGACCCGGACAGGCCCGGCTGGAAGACGACTACGGTGCTTCGTCGGACGAGATCCGGATGGCACCGGATGGATTCCGCATTGGCCGGAGTCTGGGACCCGCGTCAGACCCGGATGGGGTCGGATAAGCAACGTATTTGGTTTTCACGCCGAATGAAAATCGGATAAAGCCGGTTAAATGTTCGTATCAAAAGGAAAATAATCGCGAATCCAATCCGGAAAATTCCGGATAAACCTCGTACAGAAATTTGCGACCGGTAAGAAAGCACATACAGATAGATAAGAATCCGTCCGGACTCTATGCGGTTTTATATCCGAAATTCTATCCGTCTCTATCGATTCCTATATATCCGACATTTTGTGAAGGATTGTGAGCTTGAACGTTTCTCTCCCAGAACTGATTATGGTTCGTGATTTACCTGTATCCGTCTGGTCGGAATGATTTAGCTGCAGTGCGGGTATGGCATAGTCATTTGGACAGAGTTCGTGACCGAAGACTTTCATCGAGGCTTACGTGTGCGCGAGTTGATTAGCGTAAGTGAGCTGGAAGATTGTGTGACATAGGTGGATAATCAAAAGTTTATTAGGTGTATACGTATGAGTGTGTGATCAACGTCAAATACGAGGAGCAGCGGCTTTGAGCCAACTTACACACGTATTATATATATAGGTATGTTTAACCATCAAGGCAATTTAGAATATTGCTTGTAATTTGGTTCTCTCATCAAACAAAACGTTGAAATTTACGGAACTTGATTCATTTCCCATTCTCTACACGCGAACCGATTATTACCGAAACGTTCAGATTTTACTTCCTCTTACTCACTGAAAAACGAGTCTTCCAATATTCGACGAAAATCAGTATGGAGAGGGTAAATTTCACAGAAAGCTGAAGAAATGCAGAAAAAATTATAAATGATGCGAGACACACTCTTGATGAATTCAAATAAACTACTCGAATCCTAAAAAAAATCGTATTGTTTAAGAGATTTCTACTCAGTTTTGTTTCTACGCGGTTGAATTTATCTTTTGAAATCCTATGAGAATTTGAAATCCTAGTTTATGAATACTACTTTTGAAGAGAGTCGAAAAATAAAAAAATTATTAGTCAATGATGAATTGTGGGAGGAGAAAAAAATTTGTGTGAGATTAGCAATCAGTCAGCTGAATTCTTTACAGATTTTTAGAGCCATATAAAAAAAAACATGGAAAAACGTTCCAAAGTTCAACGAGCTCTAAGCTCTACAAAGCGATAGAAATCTAGGATCTTTCAGCTGAAATTAACGTTTCACCTTTTCACGAAATTTTACATTCTTACATCAAAGTCCGACAATAATTTTTATATTTCTCACGAAATATGGATAATCGTGGAGAAAAAGTCTGAAATCTCAGGTGAGTCTCTGAAATTCTGTAGCGACAATTGTCAATTAGAACTTGAAGACGAAGAAATTTTTCTTCAGGTAATTTGCAAATATTTTTTGAAACCATCTGAAGGTGGAATTAGTTCGAGAAACGGCGGGCACGAGACTTTGAAAGTCAAAAGCCGAATGGATTTCGCAGATTTCACGAGAACTTCAAGGATTTAACAGAAATAACATTTCATGGAAGTATTCGTGGACCTTCATAGAACTTCGTGAGACTTCATGGAACTTCGTGGAACTTCAAACAGTTGAGGAGTGGGGGTACGCCTCAGCTGCAGCCTTCAGTAGATAGACGGTCGTGTACTTGGACAGTACCAGAGGTTAAGGTGACAACAGTTTGAAACGGTAGCGTAACGGAAATGGTCCCCCCCCTTCTCTCACGGCAGAAGGTGACTAGCAAGAAATTGTCGTCGATTTCTTCGGTGATACTCGTGCTCCATGCGTGAATTTTGGAATTAAAATGTCAGAAGCATACAACGTTCGGGACTACCAACCGTCACAAAATGAACACTGAATTTCGGTGTCCTAAAAGTTGAAATTACATTATGCAGTGGCACTTCGGTATAGAAAATCTGGGTCCACAGTTAGCTCCGAAATGTTGAGGGTCAATCCCCAGGTCGGATGTTGATACTTGATATTTCAAGGGTGAAATTCTGAAAAAAATGAGGGTCAATTACCAGATCAAGAGTTGACTCTGAAGTTTTAAGTGTCAATAATCAACTTGAAAGTTGGGTCTGAAGTTTTGAAGTCTATTTTCATGGTAGGGACCAAAGTGTGCCGCTTAGAAGGCCCGCGGCGGCCACCTTTAAGAGCATGCTCTAGTCAGTCTTTACCCACAAAGTAGCCGCGTCACTTATTTTCACTGATATCAACGCCTACGCATAAAATACGCGAAAAAGAAGATAAGAGCGCACTTCCGAATGAAATTCCGAACACATACATACCAAAATATCTCTGTTTTGCGCAACAATAACGACGAAATCCTTGTTCCTAACTAAAATGATAATTACCGCTTTCAACTGGTGTTCGCGGCCGTTACCATTTTAGTTAGGAACAAGAATTTTGTCGTTATTGTTGCGCAAAACAGAGATATTTTGGTATGTATGTGTTCGGAATTTCATGCCGAAGTGCGCTCTTATCTTCTTTTTCGCGACTGTTATGCGTAGGCGTTGATATCAGTGAAAATAAGTGACGCGGCCACTTTGTGTGTAAAGAATGACTAGAGCATGCTCTTAAAGCCTAAAAGCAGCGTAATTTGGAAACAAGTATTCTTTAGGCGAGACTGGGGAGGTTTGACCACCTTTATCTAGCTGCGTCTCGTTCATCGCTATATTCGAATTACCGGTACGCGCAATGGTACTTTATCTTTGAGAATGCAGAATATACCTGAATTATTTGATAAATTTAAGCGCATTAGAAAACCAAGTTATTACCTATTTGATCGATGCGCGTAAATGTGGACCATATGGACAAACAAAGCACGTATTTCCAGGTATTGTTGCATGTATGGTGTTTTTCAAGCTTTCATCATATCACATGAAAGGGGCCATTCATTAATTACGTAAGGATGATTTTGGCGATTTTTTACCCCCCCTGCACCCATGTAAGGGTACATAAGATTTCTCGAACCCCCCCTCCGTCTTCTTACGTAAGATTCTATCTCGTTTCTTAGAATAATAAAATGTTGTTAGAAAGGGAACAATTATAGTAGATTTCTAATACTAAATTTCGACTTACAAAATATTACGTAAGAATGGGTTTTACCCCCCTCCCCCCCAAGATAAGGGGATGTAGAGATTTTTTAACCCCCCCTCCCCCTCCCGACCCTTACGTAATTAATGAATGGCCCCAAACTAATGTAGGCATTTGGAAACATGAAATTTCAACAGTCCCTTATATTAGCTTAATTGTTTTTCTCCCGTACTAACAACCACCACCGCCCGTACTGCTACTTGTAGATTAATTTTACTTCGTCGTACTCCGCTTTTGCATTTCTTTAGTTGTTCTGTCTCCTGGTATGCTTCGCAGTTTTCTATCGTGAAGTTTTGATTTGGGGTGTCTATGAGCACCCTAATTGATATGGTCAAACCTCACTAACAGCTTTTTTTTGAAATAACAAGAAAAAAAATATTTGATCTGATATCATAAATTTACGATTCCGACCATCTTTCAGAGCATAGTCCACTGAGTAAATCTGTGGCGATAAATTTTGATGAAACGTTGGTGGGACTGGCGTGTATCCTTAGGAATAGACTGCGAAGATAACAATTTTTCTCGCCTTTTCAGTAATACACCTCTCAATCTTTCCTATGTTCTTAAAACAATTGACGAATATATGCATTATGTTTCACTCAACGTCCGGAATACACAACATCAAATGACAGTATTTGTTGAACTGTCATAGCAACGTAATGCAAAAATAGTCAAACCTTCCCAGTTTGCCCTATCGCCCGTTTTCAGCCTGCCTATCGTAGATTGCAACGAAAAGAAAAATGAAACAGGGCTGAAATACGTGAAAAGGGGTACAAGTAACGAAGATCTACACTGTAAGTCCACACCGATTTTGGTGTAGTGGCACATTTTAACCCGATCAGGTTTGTCTCATTTGTCAGAATCCAAGTACGCGTTCGTGCCAAAAATGAAATATTTGTTTAAATTTTTTTTTCAATCTTTATGGTGTGCCCTTGAACTAGAAGTATTCAAGAGTGTTCAGAAATTTTATCAGATTTTTTCATTGTAAATTACGTGTCCTATTATGCCTCGGGTCTTCAGCGACCCACGATAACCTGACAAGGTGCCGAAAAATGCGTCAACCTGATCGGGATAAAAGTTCCGGTGCTCAACACCGAGACGGTTAGGCAGCAACACCAGAAGGTGTTTATTACAGCCGACACCGATAAGATGCAATAGTGACAAAATTGCGGTGTAAAATTGCGAGGTTAATGCACACCAAACGATGTTAGAATGAAATACACCGTGGTCTGCACTGAAAGATGTGATCGCTTCGGTGCCCGGAAGGTGTTTACCCATGCAGTGAAAAAAAAAAAAAAAAATGAAATAACCAAAGTTCTCTCTTAGAGGTTCAATAACTGGGCCATTCACCTTATACGCGCCGAAGCTCCAATTCTATTGGATAAAAAGATTGAAATCGAATCCCTACCGTAAAGTCAACACTAACCCAAAAAGCCCACTGTCACTGATCCCGGGCTAATAAGAAAACGAATAAAACAAATTATTATAGAGATTTCAGGATACTAGCCTGGTTTGACTCTTGCGGAACATTGAGTTTGTAAACACTCAATCGAGCATAGAAGTTGATGAACAATGAGATGATTTTGATTCTCGGTATGGAACACAAAATTCGGGGTAGAATCCGCCTCGAGTGATTTTTACGAAATATTACTAAAAATTTATTTACGTAGGTACTTTACTGATATTATCACATAAAACAAGGCGTAGCTCCCGAACGAAGGCCGTGCCCGAAATATGTCTTCTACAAAAGTTGTGTATTTTTGAGCAAAAAAAATTCACAAAAAATTTCACAATTTTCGAGAACGGGTTTTCCGAGAGTAACTCAATTTTTGTGCGTTTTTCGTCGAAATCGACAATTTAGGATGCTCCGAAAAATCTTGAAAACATATTTTTGTGAGTACCGAAAGGCAACGAAACTTTTTTTCCTGTATGACTTCGCGATAAAATGTAAGACTTCAGAGTCACATCAGAATAATGGAAAAACTTGAAAAAATAAATGCAACCGAACGGTGAGTCTAAAAAATCTAAACAAAATCGGCAAGTGCACCTTTTGTGTAGTAGAATACGGAAAAAAATCGACGACCAATTCGGTGAGGGTCGGGGTCAAACTCTGTTCACTTTCATTTGGACTACCCCATGTATAAACCACATAGGCTTTCGGATCCAACTAAATATAGTTATATCTGAATGGATAGGATCATGTCCACTCTTGAAACGATCAGATTTGCTTTGATCCGAAACGTACATCCAGATTGACAAATGTATCCAACTGAATCGGGTCGGAAACAACAACGTTGGGTTCAACTAAATGTAATTGTATCTGAATAGATCCAAACATATTGTTACAGAGGTTCAACTCTGCTATTTTAATGTTCTTTCTCACGACGAAGTAACTGAATGCGAGTCAAGAAGTACGCCAATCTCCAAAACCAAATATCTTTCAATATTATCTGTGTATTCTGTAAACGTGTCTACTCTTTAAAGTCTGGGACAAGACTGTTTTCACAATAAGATCGGTTGACGCAGCAACCCTTATTTCTCATTTATTCCAATCAGCTGTTTATCCAGCCCACTAGAAACTCCAGCTGTCAACGTGACAGCTAACATCTGATTTTCAAACTCTAACGGGTGTCCCCGTAACAATATCTAATCAATGTTTGAATTTGATCGAATTGGATGACATACTTTTCACCCGACTACGATCAAATGACCGTATTTCGTCCCTGAAACGGGGGTCGAAAGTCGTGAATTTTGGACCAGAGGGAAGAAAAGTCGATTGCCGGGAAAAAAAGTATATTGCGGGGCAAAAAAGTAAATAGCCGGGCAATTTACTTTTCTGCCCGGTTAATCACTTCTCTTCCTTCTAGTCAGAAATTGACTACCTACTTTCCACTCGCGTTACAGCGACGGAATAAGCTCATTTTATCGAAGTCGGGTTAAAAATAGCATATGCCACACGGGAGGAGCGCGATTTTCACCTCGTGTTCGTGCTGCCCTCGCTGCACTCGCTTTGCTCGTGCCTCGGGCAGCAAACCTCGCACTCGCCGAAAATCGCACTCTTTCCTCCCTTGTAGCATAACATACTATTTCATCCTACCCCCCTTGAAAACGCGTCTTTTCATACATGCGAAGCGGGTGGAATCTGAGTTATTGTGACCGCTTGGCGAGCGGGCGCACATTTCCATTACAGCCCGCTTCGAGCGGGCGGAAAGTATGAAAAGGCGTGGTTTCAAGGGGAGGGGACGAAAAGTATCGTGTGCACCACGGGCGGAAGGCGAGTCTCGGGCGACGGCTACCTTCGCACTCGTGAAATCGGCTTCTTTCCGCCCTTGATACACAATGTACTATGTGATATGGTCAGTAATTATACGGATTGCCTGTATGGCGTCATTCAAGTATTACGTAACGCTATTTTTGACCATTTTTGACCCCCCCCCCCTCCCCCACAGTAACACATAGTAACAGTCGCGCCTCCCCCCCCCAACCCTAAGTGTTACGTTACGCTACCAATTGTTAAGATTATGACAAAGCGCTGGAAATTTTCAAAAAATACGATTATTTTTCATGGTTACAATCAAACTGTTTGGCGATGTAGATATACATATACTTTTTTTCTCAAGTATTTATTGAAAATAAAAACCGTAACGTAACGTCTGACGACATCCCCCCCCTCCCCCGTAACAAATGGTCACGTTTTGACCGACCCCCTCCCCTTGGACATTGTAATACTTGAATGACGCCTATGGCTCTTGTTTCCGGATCTTGTCCGCATCTATACGAACTAGTGTCCGACAGAATATTCGGTTTCGGTTTCGGTTTCGGCCAGATTCGGTCAATAATACTGGTTTCGGCCCAGCCGAAACTGGTGTTTGTGTCGTGTCGGGCGCTGTCGGGTTTATTCGGAACGGTTACACCACATAGTATCTCTACAAAAATGAAGCGATTTTCTGAAAAATTTAAGTCTTTTATTTAATTAAATAATCGAATAATACCTCTAGAAAATTTAACCAAATTTTAACTGAACTGCATCCTATATGATTTCTCGATCGCAAAAAAGCATTCCTCATTTTTTTTAGACATTCCCCGCCAACCCTTAGTTTTTTATGATTATTCAACGCCATTTAAATTAAACTTTTTTTTTTAAATATCGAAAAATTCTCAAAACTATTATTTTCCATTCCGATAATTTCGGCATCTGATCAATGATGGACCGATTTTTTCCGATTTTTTCCAGCGTTTCAAACATTTTGAACAAAGTAAATACAAACTGCCTCTTCGAGACAGTTCAAATTGAACCGCTTTTAGCATCTTCCCAACCAACATCGCTGAAAGCTGGTTTGAAAAACCCCTTTAACGAATTTCGCAATCAGAATATTTAATTCGGGAATTCCTTATAACCCCCATGAATTACCCGGAATCCCTCTCTACAAATTGCCATGAAAACCTATCTCTATAATAACGATCACCATGACATCCAATCCATAGTAACGATCACCATGGCAACCAATCTCCATAGCAACGATCACCGTGGCAACCAATCTCCATAGCAACGATCACCGTGGCAACCAATCTCCATAGCAACAATCACCATGGCAACTAATCTGCGTGACGGGCCTGGCGTGACGTTACACGTGACGCCCCAGCGTGACGGGCCTGGCGTGACGTTACACGTACCGCCCCCACACCCTCAGTAAGGAAGGTTTTTCAAACCTTCAATAATGTGTTATATACAATATGTAAAATCTGTTCTCAATTCTGAAATTTTTGGTGATTTCGGAGAATTTTCGGTTCATCATTGGTCGGGTGCCAAAATGATCGGAATGAAAAATAAGATCTTTCAGAATTTTTCGAGATTTTTGTAAAAGTTGAGATGTGGTAGCTAATAACGAGGCTAATAATCATAAAAGAGACTTACTGTTGGCTGGAAAAATTTGAAAAAATTCAAGAGTGCTTTTGTGAGACCAAAGAATCATGTAGGAAATCGTCA
This sequence comes from Euura lappo, assembly GCA_018257835.1. Taxonomy (NCBI): domain Eukaryota; kingdom Metazoa; phylum Arthropoda; class Insecta; order Hymenoptera; family Tenthredinidae; genus Euura; species Euura lappo. Next base: position 189,959 of record JAEUYN010001077.1, read on the forward strand.
AGCGAATTCAAAACGGTGAGGAAAAATCGTTAGTCGAGTTTACATGGAATGCCCCAAAGTTTCGGTTTCGGTTTCGTTTTCGGCCAAAACTAGAGGAGGAGCCGAATATTCGATTACGGCTTCGGTTTTGGCTGAAAATCGTGTTTCGGTCGGACACGATAGGTTCATAATATGAATATGAATATGAATATCTGCCATTTTTTGTAGGTGGGGGTAATGTTGATTGGACCATGAGGATTGCAGATACAACAATAGAATAAGTCATCGACACAATATGTTATGCGATATTCAACGTCAAAGTATCGAAAAACTTATAATTTAGAGAGATTATGGAACTGTGTAGACTAGAGATTCGCCAGCAAGACAGAAATATGACGGCAGAGCGCATGAGCGAGGATGAAATCTCTGGTTGTCTAGCACTAGAGAGAGTGAGTTCTTATTATTATTTCACCGTATTTATTTATCGGAAAAAAAAGAATAACTTATTCATACATTTATCAATAATTTGATTGCGAATAGCTGTCAAAACTTTGCGAAAAACATAACCTTGTCCGCAGATACTTTACGAGCATGACACATGAATAAATTTTTTTTCCCAGGAATCTCCAAGAGCTGGTCTTTTACTCTTTGGATTAATTTTTTTTTTTTTTTTACTTGAGCTCTTCTACAAAATTTTTTCAAGACATAAATTCCTGAATTTTCGAAAAAAATCCGATTCATTGTAGTTACGATGCGCTCTAGTTCTACAATATTCTACATATATCAGAAATTCTGCATCGGATTCAAAACTTCCATAGATCTTCTTCGGTATGGAAAAATAAAAGTATAATCGGTGGTTTTCATCGGAAATTGAAAAAATCTAATACCGGTATATGTATGAAAGAGAATGGGTACAACAGGCTCTTCGGAGTTCGGGTTCTGAATACAAGAGCGGAGAAATATAAGATAGCTAAGAGGCAGAAGCGGACGAAGACGAAGAAGAGACCATGCAGCAAACGGGAAAGAAGAAAGAAAAAATAGAATAGACTGGAATTTCATTTGGCGCACATTCTTCGCGCTTATTACACGGCAGGCGTCCATTGTTGCACTGACGGGTTTTCCACCACTGGTATAGCGACGGGTGGTAGAGCTGCTGCTATTCTCTCCCCCTTAGTACGCGATTCTCAACGATTTCACCATTTTCCGGTAAAGGGATCGCACGAATCGCGAATCAACGAACGAACGGTTTGCTACCTTATTTGAATTCTAGATTAGATTATCTATTGGATTTGGATAATTGAAGGAATTCTATCAGCCCGACGTTGCCGCTCATTCTCCGCATCTCAAATCTGCTTCTGCATCCTCTGATTTATTTACCACGTACATACGTACATACATGCATCTACATTTTCATATGAACTGCAGTTTCATCAGTTCAATAGTTACACATGGAGAAGGAAGATATCGACTTTAACGTCAATATATACTTACTTGATGGAATACTAAATGTGTGATGTGCATCCTGACTCTAGACGAGTACCTACCAAAGTGTCGAGTCAGACAAAGATCACACTGATTGCGTTATAACCATCATTTCCATTTTGCACGAATCGTAAAGTTAGTCAGTACAAGCGCTTCGTCTGTGAACATCAAGTCGAAGGCATAATTTTTTGTGGTGGAAGGTGGGGCATAAATCAATCCCTCGATATTCTCTGTCACTATACATGTGGTGTGGCGGTGCAATTGTTATGGGAGACTGTGTCTAGTTGGAAAATTAATCTCAAACATTCTCTCCCCTTTATAAAAAGTTGATGAGAGTTAATCGTTTTGCGATAGTTTTTGCCGTCAATCTGCTCATTTCATATCAGATCATTTATTCTGATTTTGAATTAATCGTTTTGCGATAGTTTTTGCCGTCAATCTGCTGATTTCGTGTCAGATAATTTATTCTGATCTTGATTGGCGCAGCCCGTTCTTCTTCGAGCGGTGCGAACTTTATATTTTTCCCCTCGTCTTTTGTTCTGTCAGATTCATACCGAAAGTGAAATGGCAAAAATGAAATGAAGATTTTGAAGTGTGGGGAAAAGCAATAGCACAAAATATTGCACATTCCATCCAAAGTATGACGGAAAACAACGTCAACAGAATCACGACGATTCAGTGTCTTTTGTGGTTAGAAGAATTTTCAGCACACAGCAGAGGAAAACAGTGTCAAAAGAGCTTGCATAATCCTATTTAAAATTGATTTAAACTCAAATGCGCCTATATTACGTGTATTAAAAAAAAATTAATCTAATAAATTTGAATACTTATTATCACTATGCATAGCCAATGAATGTTCTGTGTCTTAGAGGTGGTACTGAACATTTTGGAAGAAGAAAAGTATGTAACAAACAATCGTTTTGAGACTGTTGTGCGCATGGAGCAGTCCGTTTCGAAAATCTACCAAGCCCTCCGCACGAATTGTAAGAAATCTTCAAAAGTAGTGATACTAAATTCAATCATTTTTTCGAATGTATTCGATACTACAATAACTCATTATCTTTTGCATCTTTCAACACTAATTTCGTGAACTTGTAGAGACATCGACCAAGCCCATATTGTTTCCACCCGATCATGTTATCGTGAGTCGCTGGAGATCCGAACATTTTTCTTTTGTCTCATTTCTTATAATCTAAGTATGTGTTCATGACGAAAAATAAAATATTTGTTTAGATTTGTTGGAATCTTCATGGGGTGCCCTTGAAGTAGAAGTATTCAAGAGTGTTTAGACATTTTATCCGATTTTTTCATTGCGAATTACGTGTTCTATCATGCCTCGGGTCTTCCGCGGCCCACGATAATTTGACAAGATGCCGAAAAAAGCAATAACCTGATCGGGTTCAAATTCAGGGGCTGATATTTTATCAAATTAACACAGCGTAAAATCCTATTGTAGATTAAATTTCGAGTTATGGACAGCTTTTCATTACTCAACTGACTCACAGGAAGCTTTGAACTATATCACTTGAACAGGAGTCCAGATTTTGATGCAGAAATCATGTATTCATTTGGCAAATTGATGCGAGACAACAACATTTTTGCTTAATCATACCAAATGATGGGAGAAGATATACAAAACCAATAGCAATTCAATTCAGATCATGAAACTGCACCCGAAGTACATTTATGTTTTACACGAATGTTATATTGAAACTAGCCGCGTTTCAATCCTTAGAGATGTAATGAAATAGCAGCTATTTTTGATGCGTTAGCTAACGGAGAAATACCTAAATCCTTCGTTGCCAACTGAAATAAAAATACTAAAATGTTGAAAAAAAACGAAAAAAAAACAAACGTTGAGCCTTGGATTTATCCATTATTTTATCCGTATGGGACATAAAATTAGCCCCCTAATTTGCTTCGTATCAATAGACTCGCAAATAAAAATAGGCCTGCAATGTGAGGCATATATGAAATGTAAATTAGTGACAGTGTACATAGTAAAACAGTGGATTGTAGACGACTACATTAAAAAGAACAAGATCGTTTAAAATTTAGTGAAGATAATCAAAAAACATTACGCTCTGAATCATTCGAGTAACAATAGATTATTCAGGAAGCGTTTCACGTGATTCACAATCTAAAGTGGGAGAAGTGACACTTTTTCCATCTACTCTTTCTTTCGGTCCCATTACCTCATTCAACCTTAGGAAATGAATCCTCCAATGGGAATTCAAAAATTGATGTCTTCATGGGGAGATTTTCCAGGAGGTTCTAGTTTTGTGTTGGCGTTTATTATTTGTAAGACTTCAAGTTTCTGCTACACGAAGTCAGCCACATAAGTACGGAATATGTATACATATATTTTATACAAAACTATGACTCTCATATTCAAGTCAGTTCAACACCGGGGATGCGTTTTACGTCTTGCTATATACCGATTTCGGAGATATATACTGGACCTTTAAATTTTATTCCTGTTTTGGAACAGGGTTCTTCTCAGCCACCTTGTGTACGGCTTTGGTAGACTAGCGAAAGTTTATTCTCAATGGAGTGGATTCTACTACAAAAGAATATGAAAAGTACTCAACTGCTACAGTCTACAGCGCTGGGGCTAGTTTTTTTTCTAGTTGTATGGAAAGGCTGAGCGGTCTACGGATCTAACTTTCAACAAAATTGATGCCACAGTTCTTTGAAAAAGCGAATAGCAATCAAAAAGCAATGGAGAAATGAAGTCTTCCCACTTCTCTTGGCTTTCTTCATTAGAATTGACGCCCGAAAAGAGAATTTCCTTCACCTCTGTATCATCTTCAGCAGTTGCAAGCGAGTTAAAAGGCATGCTGCACTCCAGACTGTGCTTATGTTGTTTCGTAAACAAAATTAAAAAGAGCTGGGCAGTCCCTTTACCTTTTTCTTATTTCTTCCCTTTATACATATATTCCCTTTGATTGCCTGCGCCACGGAACGTTAGAGACTGAAATCCTGCAGCATATCTCGATCCTTTGATGGGTGTTTATGTGAAAGCTTGTGAATTTCTATCTTACTCGTTTGTTGAAAAAGAAAAGTTGAACAAAATAAGGATTTTTCGTTCAAATTTTGTATTCCAGCCAGCGAAGTGAAACAGAACGGAAAGTCGAGTAAAAAAAATGGCGACGAAACTGACGGAAGTACGGAGCTGGTTCAGTATCCTGATAACTTGAATTTGGCCGACGTCTACTACTACATCCTGGCGCCTACTCTCTGCTACGAGTTGAATTTCCCACGGACACAAAGAATTCGTAAACGGTAAGAATATTCAAATTTGATCGTGATGTAATTTGTTGATAGAAATCGAAAAAGGATTGCGCTATAATATAACTTTTGCACTTGTTTTAATGGAGTAGGTTAGTGTAGGTGCACTCAAATAAGGTCCAAATTTATGCAGGTTTTTTTCTCGGTCAGAATTTGTTTTTGACCAACGTTTTTTTACCATTGTTCAGTACATTACTTTACATACAAGTCGTATTTTTTAAAGTCAAATGATTCGAAATTGGAAAAATTGCTGCGTTACTCTTGAAACGCGCTTATCAAAGTCTGTGGACACTGACAGTTGAAGAGTGGCACGGCGAAACGGTGTAAGTGCCATCATAATGATTTTTCAGGAAAGCAGAAGAAAAAAAAACTGTCCCAAAATGCAATGGACTGATTAAAAAAAATATATAAAATGAGAAAGTACCTTTAGATTTTCACAAGCTCTTTCAAATGGTGCAAACTTCGATTCGATACAGCAATTTGTCTTGGAGAAAATGCCTCGCAGAAATCGATATTTTCCGTGCCAGTGTAAGTCCACGTTTCGTGCCAACTTCCTTTAGGACACAATTACGATATTAAAATCACGGAAAAAATATGCATCGAAAGCTTGAACCTTAATAAATAAAATCCGGTTGTAGAGTTCCAAATTCGCAGAAATTTTTTTATTTTACGGGGCAAAAAGGCGGACTAGGGAGAGATCGGGAACGGTGTAAGTGCCAAAATGAACATAATTTTCTTACAAAAACCTCGAAATCTTGATGAAAGAGTGGTAAAACAGTACAGTTTTATAGAGTATCAGCGATTATTGACTGTTTTAGGTATAATGATGTGTGAATTCATGGATGTACATTCAGTTTTTTCAAGTATTTTTTATTCAGACGACATTTCGACTGGTATGCATGGCCGGTTTTCACAGACCTGAAGATGACCGGCCTTGAACACCGATCGTGACGTCGTTCTCATAAAAAAAAACTTCCAAAAACTGACTGTTACACCCATGAATCTACATATCATTCGTCTTATTGAAGTAAATTCTGATACTAATGTTTGGCCCACGGAGGCATGAAGCGGAGCATATCGGTGTGGGCCTTTTCTGCAGCTTTCCGATGCCACTCTTTCCTTGTTTTGTTTCATTAAAAAGAAGCACAGGATATAATTTTTGACAGAACGCGAATAACGAATCAGCGACATTCACTGTGAGATGGCGCACTTGGGATTTACCTACACCGTTCGGCCTTTTTGTATAACTTTTTATAACTTCGCAAATAAATTTCTGTCAGCCATATCGTTTTGCAAGGACGTGCGTACGGATTTTGAAAAAATAAATAAATAAATAAAACGTACTTTTAATATTTTGGCACTTACACCGTTTTGCCGTGCCACCTTTCACTTGTAGGTACACTGTTCTTCTGATTGATATGAAATTTTAACAGGGTAATCTCCAATGTTTAGACCAGTCCCTAACGGGCCAATTTTTCAATTTCCTTTTATGTTACGCTATATGGGAGGCTAACAAAGAAAGAGAAAGCATTTCTTTGTTTGACAGAAAAACTATTTGTTTTTCGAACACTACTCGTCAAGGACTGCATGGTGTAAACATTGGAGACGATTCCGTTAGAATTTCACCTCAATTGGACTACCAGTACAAGCGGCAGTATCCACAGTCTTCGAAAACAGCGTTTCGAGAAAAACGCTGCCATTTTTCCAGTTTTTGATAATTTGACTTAACAAATCGACGGCCGCTATTAATAATGTCTTATGTTTTCGTTTCCATTTGGAAAAGACCTATCTGAAAATGGCTCGGGGTAAAAGACTTATCTCCTATGCTTATACACAGGACTTAAGTCTTTTACCCCGAGCCATTTTCAGATAGGTCTCTTCCAAATGGAAACGAAAACATAAGACAATATTAATAGCGGCCGCCGAAATGTAAGAATTGTACCTATACTGAGTAGTGTACCGAATGATGATTAACGTCGTTCGGAAAAAAAATTCTGACCGTAGAAAAACTTAATGAATTTAGACGTTATTCAAGTGCGCCTACACTAACTTGCCCCTTTGGCACCCATACGCAAAATAGTATATTTCGATGCGAGTGCGAAAAACAACTTTCGCAAATGTATCGAACAAAACTTTTCATCATAAACGCACGTAAAGTCCGATTACACGCGCGCTTGCGTGCGTAAAATCGAACTTTACGCACTGCGTGCTGAAAAAATATTTCCCAACATTCATATACGCTCAATTGTATCGTACTTTCATACCATTTTCTTTCTTTCACGTCTACTACTTTCCGTGTATAATTTTATCAGATGTAAGCTTTGATCAGCTGGGGTCGACTCTCAAGGGACTGAAAATAGCGGTAATCTTCGATATTCGAGACGATAAAACAACTTGGGTTAATTTTACTTTAAATCTGACATGGGTGACTTCCCTAGGTTCGATGTTGGAAAATTTTATTTATATCTTCAGCTACATCAGAATCGGAAAACAGTATGTTGATGCGTCGTTACATGCAGTATTAAAAATGCTCATGTATGACGTCGATAGACGATGGGAAAATGTTTCAGGTTTCATGCCTCACTGTTCTAGCTGCTCATTGTATCTGCTTTGCGATAACATTGACTCTTCACAATTAGGGCCTCGCTGTTTCCCACGTGAAACATGTCTTTGCTGAAATAATTTGACCAATTCGTGAATAATAATCAATTTACGTTGGGATTCCAGTTTCCTCATCAAACGCATATTGGAAGTCGTGGTGGGATGTCAAGTGGTGATGTCTGTCTTCCAGCAGTGGATGATTCCCTCCGTTAAAAACTCATTGATACCATTTAGCGTAAGTGAACCAACTATTGTTTCATAGTTTTCATCAATTAAAGCCATGTTTAGAACAAGGGCCTAGATACCATGTAAATCACATACGATTGAGGCCTGCGGTCCAACCATGCCTTCGATTACTCCTATTTCTTTGTACTTTGTTCAAAGAGTAAAGTCAACTTTACATGATCAAATTCCATGCAGCAATCTTTTCATCATTGCTGAAAATTATGCTGAATCTCAACCGACACTCTATCATCCTTGGTCGGGATGATTCTTGATGGTCAATATTTCTTGCAGTTGCCGAAAAATAATACTTTCATTATTGTGACACATTTGGTTTTCTTACAATCTCAGTTTTATCGTCAAATCATCGACTTTCATGATCAATTATGATAAGATTCTGAAATACCTATGGGGTAGTCCAAATGAACGTGAACAGAGTTTGACCCCGATCCTCACCGAATTGGTCGCGGATTTTTTCCCGTATTCTACTCTACAACAGGTACACTTGCCGATTTTTCGTAGATTTTTCAGACTCATCGTTCGGTCGCGGCGATTTTTTCAAGTTTTTCCATTAACCTAATATAACTCTGAAGTCTTACATTTTATCGCAAAGTCATAGAGGAAAAAAGTTTAGTTTTATTTCGATCTTTACAAAAATATTTTTTCACGAATTTTCAGAGCATGCTGAATCGTCGATTTTGAAGAAAAACGCACAAAAATTGAGTTATCTCGGAAAACCCGTTCTCACAAATTTTCAAATTTTTTGTCAATTTTCTTTGGTCAAAAACACACAACTTTTATATAAGACATATTTTGGGCACGGGCTTCGTTCGGGAACTACGCCTTGTTTTATGTGATAATATCAGTAAAGTGCGTAAATCAATTTTTGTTAAATATTTCGTATAAATCACTCGAGGTCAAACCGCGAGTGTTGAATGTGGTCAAAAATTTTCTTGAACATAAAATAGAACATTGAAAATCTCAATTGAAATAGTAGATTGTGTATCATGGGCACAAAGAAAATGAAATGCCTCTTTTCAGACCGAGTGAGCGGGCGCAAAACAGCACTTTGCGCCCGAGGGCCGAAAGGATCTGTTCCGCGCCCGCTCAAGAGGTATGAAAAGTGGCATTTTGCGACCAGTGTAAGAAAAGGAAATGAAGTACAGATGCAAATCCAACCGTCACGGGTTTTATCTACGTGCCAAAGCTGAAATGATTGAAATTGATTCCTTCCCGTAAAGTCGACACTAACCACGATTCGTAAACGTCATAAGTAATCACTGCAAGACCACTGATATGGGCTAATCAGAAAACGAAGAAAACAAATTATTATAGAGATTTCAGGATACTAAAGTCTTTTGACTCTTGGAACATTGAGTTTGTAAACACTTAATCGTGTGTCGAAGTTGATGACGAATAAAGTGATTTTGATTTTAGGTATGAAACACAAAATTTGGGGTCGAATCCGCCTGAAGTGATTTATACGAAATATATTAAAAAAAAAAAAAATGATTCACGTACTTTACTGACATTATCACATAAAACAAGGCGTAGCTCCCGAACGAAGGCCGTGCCCAGAATATGTCTTATATAAAAGTTGTGTGTTTTTGACCAAAGAAAATTAAAAAAAAATTTCAAAATTTTTGAAAACGGGTTTTCCGAGATAACTCAATTTTTGTGCGTTTTTCGTCGAAATCGACGATTTAGCATGCTCTGAACTAAACTTTCTTTTCCTCTATGTCTTTGCGATAAAATGTAAGACTTCAGAGTTGCATTAGATTAATGGAAAAACCTGAAAAAATCGCCGCGACCGAGCCATGAGTCTAAAAAAATCTAAGAAAAATCGGAAAGTGTACCTTTTGTGGAGTAGAATACGGAAAAAATCGGCGACCAATTCAGTTAGTGAGGGTCGGGGTCAAACTCTGTTCACTTTCATTGGACTACCCCCTATAATAGTAGAATTCATGAAATGTTCGAGGAAAGTCGGAAAATTCTAGGTTAAATTATGGAATTGCCTGAAAATACTTCTCCTATTTGCACAGGGATTTTCTTGTTGTATTTCATCGAGTATTTCATAGTGAAATTTGCGAAACATTTCTTAGTGAAGTTCATTAAACGTTCAAGAAAACTTGTCAAGATCTATTGAAATCCGTAAAACGGTAAATAAAAATCCGAACAATTCCACCAAAAAATTCTTACATAATTCTCATCGTGTGAAATTCTTCATATCTATACCGATATGTACAGAATTCCTTTATTATAGTAGGATCCCGAAAGGCTCTGCAAAGTTTGTGAATTACTTCGAGAATTATCAATCATAAACTCGTACACTAAAAATCCTAGTGACTCGTAAAATAAAATAAAAAATCGTATGAATGTACTAGATCTTTCAGTTATTGGTACAATCTTGTTCACGTTTTTGAAACACATACGTTGGTATTACTCAAGATTTCGTAGGTATATTTTGGTTCGGTGTCTCCACTTAACGGATGGGTGAGTCTGTATTACCTAAATTGATGACGCCAGTTACGCGGCCGCGTTGACTGCAGGAACTTGGGGTTTTGTGGTGCTGCGACTATAACCAAGATATTGGCTACTTGGGTAGTTACAGTACTCAGTATAAGTAACCACTAACTGGGATCAAGGGGGAAGCAGCTCGCTGTCTAAACTACAAACTATTAACTATCAACTCACCACATCAGCTTTTGTTACCGTGGCCACATTCATTGTAGACTCAGACACCCATTATCTAAAGATCGATTGCCTCTGTTTGCGGAATCCAATTAGTGTCTTACCACGTGCCATATTTTATGGTGTGCGATCTTATCTATCACAAACTGAAATGATTAGCGGTTCAATCACATTTTTTGCTTTTGACAATTATCAATCAATAATACTTAGGTAATTGACGGAATACTAGTCCTTAATATAATACTCCACAGAGTTCGTAGAACTTCATGGATTCCCAGAGATGCTCTCTAAATTCTTTGGAGTGAATAGTCACTCTTAGGGAGTGAAAATTCACTCTCTGAAGTCACTCCTGGTCCCGCCGGCATGATTTTCACTCTTGTGGAGTGAATATTCACTCCAAGGAATTTAGAGAGTGTCTATAAGTGATTTCTTCAAGCTGGTGGAATTTCATGAGCATTCATGAGACTTCTTCGGAGTTCGTGGGACTATAGGGGACTTGGAACTACATAAGATTCCACAGGCGTTCTTTTGCATTCATGCAACTTTGAAGGTCCACGTATGACTTCGGAAGATTTCAATCAGACTGACCGAGATTTCACTGGATTACATGAGACTTCTTATGGGATTCCATGATACTTCATAAGAATTCACTGATTTCGAGATACTCGAAAAATTTCCAAATATTTTGTAAAATCTTAAGGAACTTTGTTTGAATTTGTGGAACTTGAATTGGGAAGACTCCAGAAGATTTGAATTGATAATTTATATTGCACGGGATTTCATAAGCCTTACGGCCTTTGTAAGATTGTTTGGGATTACATACGGGATAATATTTATGGGCTCACTAGATTTTACCAATGAATAATCATTTAGTGACTAAAATTCTGAATTCAATAAAACTAGAAATATCTTTTAAAATACATATTTTTTTTCAATAAAATTATAGTATTCTCCGGGAAGTCCGGAAATATTCCAGGTACCGTATTTTTTTCTAACGGTAAAGTTCGAGAGATATCGAAGACTGATTTTTTTCAGCTGGGAATACAGTGGAAAATGGGAATATCGTAGAAAAATTTGGAAAGTGACAGAAATCAAGAAAAGTATAAGAAAGCCAGAAATTTCTTGGAGAAATTAAAAGAATCACATCAAATATTGATAATAGTGATACGATAATTCAAGTCAGATTTGGAAATTCTTACGAAAAACCCTGTGTAATTCAGAAAAATTAGGCAACTTTTCACGAAAGTTAGTTAAAATTTTTCGAAATACGTATGTAGCAAAATCGAACAATGGCAGAAAGTTCAAGAAAATAACGAAATCAGTTTCCTAAGTCAAATCAATAGTAACGAAAATAATGAAAAAAATTGTCAAATCCTGATGAGATTTTATATCTCCAACAAATTTTCTGTAACAAAATACTTGAATTTCTACAATCAGCTCTAGTTTTGTAGCCGGATAAACCTCCGACACAACGAGCCAATGTATTTTAAAGCCTTCGGCTTCGGGCTACAGAATTTCCTAATGGAAAGCTTTCAGGAAAGATTTCTAGTGTCGTCCTACCGCCCCCACCGCTATGGGATCTCGAACAACCCTTTAATTATTTACTAGTCCCCACGTGAACCGTTACAGTGCATCATGCCGTCTAGTCAGGAAATGCGCAGACTCTCGAATCTAGAAAGAATTACTTCCAGATGCGGACGTACCACTTCCTCGAAACGATGATAAAATTTTATTTCCGTACTTTTATTCAACCATGTCATAGCTGAAATAGGTAGTCGAATTCAACATAATTTTTTTTCATTAATACCGAAATCAACATGAGAATTATGAGGACAAAAATTATACAACTTATCATTTTTGTTATTTTACATCTATTGCAAACGATTCGGTTATCTTATTCTTCCATTGTTGGACCTGTAAAAAAGTTGAGACTTCGGGTATGCGATACATAATTGAACGGGTTTCAATTTTGCTTTTGACGAAGACCAAGAATTGTGTATGATGTTCGTGTTAGATTTGAATCCTGTTAGAATATTAATTGGCGAGAAAAGCTCTCAGATAATTATCTATACGTCAAAGGAGAGCGTACACCCAATAGATGTCGCGGTAACATAGCATTAATCAAGCTACTCAACGGGTACTCAGGGGTAATGATCCATAACTTGATTTTAGATCGAGTTGAGATTTACGTAATTGACGGTGGGAAATAGTATATTGTGTGATAAGTGCGGAAAGAAGGCGATATCCGATGAGTGTGAAGTTTGTAACACGAGCGAAGGCGAGCAGCCAGCATTCAGGCGAGTTGAGTGTCGTTCACTCACGAGCCGCAGGCGAGTGCGGGATGACACGAGACGAGTGTGAATGCTGTGCGAGCCGAGCGAGTGATTCAAACTTCACACGAGGCAGATGTCGCCTATCCGCACTTATCGCACACCATATTTTTTATAACTCCTGCGGGAAAGCTTGATTTGAGATACAGACGAATAACATCTGACAGATGAGCAAATGGCCGACCATAACCAACCCGAAGTTAGGCGATAATCTAGGTTGACACATCGCTGCCGCCTGGGGCGCCACTTCGCGGACGCTTGGACGTTGCCACCGACCGATGGCGCTACTGAACGACTGACTTACTTCAAAGTGCGCATGCGTGATAGTGAAGAAATGTAGATTGCTTGAAGTGCGCATGCCTGTTGGTGAAAAAATGATGATAATGCACGATGTGCGCCTGCGCGATAGTGAAGAAATATTACTTTTTTTCACTCATCTGAAAAGGGGCTCTTTCCAAACCAAACACAGGCATCGAAAATCAAGCTTTCCACGCAGGTGTTATAAAAAGATATTTAATAATAAATCAGAATCATCTGTATTGACTGTTATTTCGTTCGTGAATGTTTCGGTGTATTTAGTAAGCGATTTTGAGATTGCATCCATTATTAACGTCGGCGGGGTCTGGCATCCCCAAACAACCTAAATATTATGTATACGTACTGAACTGTGGAAAAAGTCTGGTAGCGCTACAGTACGACTAAATAAATAGAATGGAAAGCACTTAGACGAAGCCTCGAGCATTTCCTTAGCTACTTCAATACAGGGGTGGGGGTTGGGTGGGTTTAGGAACTGTGTAACTCGTTAATGCCAAAGAAATACACTACAAGTAAATATAACGAGACCCACAAGACACACACCTTTTTTTTTCGTATCATTTGTTCAGTGAAAAATAATCTGGGAAATCAGGGGATTCAATCTCGGTACTAACAAGAACCTGTGGCAATTCTTGAACACCTGCAAGTATATACGAAATGTTTCTGCTTCTTGTGAATAAATAGGTGGCGAAATTGGGAAAATAAGGATAGAATTATAAGAAACAATTTATTATGCTTTTTCTGCTCAAAGGTAGAAGGAGAATCATAGAGTACCTAGTTTAAGAAATATCCGGATCATAATTAAGATTCCTGCAAAAAAACTAAAAAGCTGTATAACAAAAAAAAAATAATAATAATAATAATAATGAAATACTCAGGAAAACCTCTATCGTTTTCAATATATTTTATTTTTAATTTTTATTTTCAATTACGAATTTCTCCTTCCTCTCCATTGTTGTTTGTTTATTGAAATACCTGTTATCAATCGTTTCACGCTCCTTCGTTTGTATTCCAGAATATGGACGTCGCTAAAGCCTTGGAACGTCTTCTCAAGCTGGCTGTAAGTATTTTCAATTGTTACTTCAACTGATGACAAATATTTGACGAAATCTTTGTCGAGTTAATTGGATATCTGTTCTACGTGACAACGATGAAATACCTTCAGACAAATGGGTACCTACTACCCAATTCGATGTACAATGAAAACAATTGTCTGCACTTACGATTAGCGTTTATTGCATCACATGTATGTAAACGCAAACAGGTATATGCTCATTGAGATAACATTGGTGATACTAAAATACGTAGGATAATTATTCAATCAAAAATCCAGCTGATTGGAAATCTTTTCCTGTGCGCACAATCAGATAACCATCCGGGATCGAGAAATCGGTAGGGAATTAAAACACGATATTACGATTCCTATAGAAATTATTTCAAACCCGTAACAAATTATAAGGAAAGCGGCCATTATACAGGGTGAGTTTTCTCCGACTCTGAACGAGGGAGGGGCTTATTACTGCCAATTGCTCCGCCCCTTGGCCAATCACAACTTGTTATCAAAATCTAAGTTTACATCAAGCCGACTAGACCAGGTATGGACGGCTTGATGTAAACTTAGATTTTGATAACAAGTTGTGATTGGCCAAGGGGCGGAGCAATTGGCAGTAATAAGCCCCTCCCTCGTTCAGAGTCGGAGAAAACTCACCCTGTATATTGAAACTACTTTTGACTATAGGAAATCCATTCGAAATGTATATCATTTCCGCAACCCGTTTCAGGTGACATGAGTTGTTTTTGTATCCCACACGCATATTCGGCCGAATCTGCGTGGATTCACCCAGATTTTCCAGCCATGTTTTTTGTGGAGGCTGAAACTTTTTTTATGGGTTTTTTGGCCTATTTTAAGAGACCCGTGTCCGAGGGTTTTGCCAGCAAATTTTTTGAAGGACCGTATTTATAAAACGAATTTCAGAAAAACTGCTGTAAAATTGAGCCAATCGGACTGATTTTGACGATTTTTTTTTCAAAATGTTCAGAATTTCCTCACCTTTCAGGTCGCACCTATAGTTATTGATTTTATTGCGATGCGAGTCCACAATTTTGAAAAAACTGAAAAGATTCGAAAATTTTCAAGTCAAAATATCTCAAAACACCACATCTTTTTTTCGCTCGTTTTTTTATATGTTTTTGTACATGAACAGTAATAACTCCTCCCAAAGCAGCATCCCCAGTACTTTTTTTAAACGCAAGATATAGCCGATTTTCGAAAATAACAGTTTTTTTTTTGGCGTTTTTCGCCGTTTTCACGTGTTGTATCGAGTTTGAATATTGAATACCTACGCTTCAAAATTCATAGCTGTGAAACCCACATTACATTTTAACATTTTATAAATATGAGACACGAATTTTAATTAACCACAACCCACTACCAGAGTCCTGGTTGAACGAAAAACGTTTCAAAATAAACATTTCAGATACGTTCGAAATCTCGAAAACGAGAGATCTCTGTTTCGCTTGCTCTCGCTTGAAGCATAGAACCAACGAGACACCTTTTAAACCAGTTCGGTAACTCCGCGCAGACTTCGCTCAATCTCGCTAGATTATTCTCTCGATGTGAAATGAGTCAGGGGAAAATACATCACAAATTCGTGAGAGTGTATACCTATATGATTATGAAGAAAAAGTTCAAGAAACATGAAAAATAATTGTGGTTTTTATTGAAAAATTAACGTATCTGAAATGTTTATTTTGAAACGTTTTTCGTTCAACTAGGACTCTGGTAGTGGGTTGTGGTTAATTAAAATTCATGTTTCATATTTATAAAATGTTGAAATGTAATGTAGGTATCACAGCTATGAATTTTGAAGCGTATTTAATATTCAACCTCGATACAACACGTGAAAACGGCGAAAAACGCCAAACAAACTGTTATTTTCGAAAATCAGCTATATCTTGCGTTTAAAAAAAGTACTGGGGATGCCGCTTTGGGAGAAGTTAGTACTGTTTATGTACAAAAACATATAAAAAAAAAAAAACGAGCGAAAAAGATGTGGTGTTTTGAGATGTTTTGACTTGAAAATTTTCGAATCTTTTCAGTTTTTTCAAAATTGTGGACTCGCATCGCAATAAAATCAAAGACTATAGGTGCGACCTGAAAGGTGAGGAAATTCTGAACATTTTGAAAAAAAAATCGTCAAAATCAGTCCGATTGGCTCAATTTTACAGCAGTTTTTCTGAAATTCGTTTTATAAATACGGTCCTTAAAAAAATTTGCGGGCAAAACCCTCGGACACGGGTCTCTTAAGGAGGCTCTAGCACAAAGGGGCGATTTATGTGGGGGCTTACGCGAGGGCCTCTATTTTTACAGAAAAGCGCAAGTTTGTCATAACACAGTTGCTTCCGATCAAATTATTGTTAATTCTATGAATACATTATTAATTTCGTGCCACTGAATAAAAACCGTGAAAGAAGAATAATTTTACGGTACGGTACTGCATACATAAGTATGGCAACACCGCGATTCTCTATCTCACTTTCTCCAGTGCTAGACGGCCGGAGGTTCAATTCTCGCGCATGCGCTCTGCCATCATATTTCTGTCTCGCTGCCGAATTTCTACGCGGTTCCATAACCTCTCTAAATTGCAAATTTTTCGACACTTTGACATCGAATATCTCATAACATGAGTCGGTGACTCCATACTGTATTGTTGTATTTGGAATCCTCGTATTTTAATCAACATTACTCTAGTTTTTCGTCAACATCCGTGTAGTAAATGTAGAGATATCAATTGGCCCATGTCTTTCGAGAGGGATCCTGCCATAAGGCCCATGCTAAAAATTCCAATTTCAACTATTTTTATCTTGCTTATTTAGTCGGTGACCCGGTCTGAAATTTCGCATACGTGAGAATGAGTTCTTGATTTATAATATATTAAAAAATTATTTTTTTCTGTGCATGACCCGTTCGTGCTAGAGCCTCCTTAAAATACGCCAAAGAACCCGTAAAAAAGTTTCAACCTCCACAAAAATTATGGCTGGAAAATCTGGGTGAATCCACGCGGATTCGGCCATTCATGACAGCCAATAAATATACAAATAACGTAGAACTACCAGGCTATTGAGGTTATGGAGCTTATCTGAAACTGTCATTGAAACATCACAATACCTACTGGAAATGAGTTGATACTTCTGAAAAATTGGGAAATCAAAATACCGATTCCATCGTCTATTCGAGACTGAGTTACGTATTTCTCGGTGTAATCCGCAGGTTTTCACTGATATTTCGAAATTATACTTCAAAGGTATCGGTATTTCGTATATCGCGTTTCTATTTGTGGCGACCCAGCTTCTTTTCCCGGCAATCTTTTGCCCCGCGGCAAGTGAAGGCCTTAATAATGTTGGACTGACAAAGGAAAAGAACGGTCAAGTTTTTATAGTGCGAAAGGCAGGCAGACATCCGGGTTTCCTCCACACACGGAGAGAATCTGGGCAGTTTCCAACCCCTTTTCTCGGAGCGAGAAACTTTTATTTCGCCTACAGCTATACCATGGTTTTAATTCTCTTTCCTGCACTCCTTTCCTGGAGCTGCAGCTTGGAGTTATTTACACCCTTTTTTTCGGAAACTCTTTTTTTACCAGCAATTTTATCTTTCGGTTGTTTGTTCTTTTTTTTTTTCAACTTTTTAGTTTTACTTAGTATTTTTTTGTCTCTAGATTTCAGCCAATTGTTAATTTTTTCTCGATTTATTTCCCATTTTACAGATCCCGAATCATCTCACCTGGCTATGCTTTTTCTATCTGATGTTTCACTCGTATTTGAATCTGATGGGTGAATTGCTACACTTTGCAGACCGTAACTTTTACGGTGACTGGTGGAATTCCAACAATATCGATACTTTTTGGAGAAGTTGGAACCTTCCGGTGCATCGATGGGCTGTACGGTGAGTAATACAGAGTATTCTCAATCCTGAATTCAATTCAACGACACGTTTTATACATACGCTCTATCTGGCAGCCCACCATAGAGAGAAATAAGTAAAGAAGGAAGCCGGGTCACGTGCGGCTTAACTAAATTCCAGAGTTTTTTCTTCAATACCTTCTTTTTTTTTCACCTTTTTGTTCACTCACTCCCAAACAGCCGATGGATTGCGGAAAATGAAAGAAAAATCAAGTTGGTACAAATTTGAGATAGCAAAAATCAAAGTGAATTTGACTGTTATGTGATATGATAGAATTTTGAAAAGAAAATAAAAATATTCACGGAATGTCAAAGTTTTATAGAATATGAAAGTATTATGTGTGGATATAGTGGATATGGTGGATCATCCTAGAGCTACGAATATTTGGAGAAGGTTTGCAGTAGTTTGAAAGAATGACGAGCTTCTAATCTATGAAAAGCTCCGGAATTATATATAGTTTCCGGGAAATTTTAACGATATTAGTGGAATTAAAGAAAATATATTCACATATTTGAATTTATCGGACGAGGCGAACCAATCTAAAGAAAATATAGTTAAATTTTATCAAAATATACATAGTTTCAAAAAAAATTAGTCAAATTTTTCACCGTCATCATGGAAGAGTTGCTTATTCTGATGAAACTGCCGAAACAAATGAGTGAAATTCTAAAAAAAAACGCATTACATCCTCGTAGAATAATAGAAATCCGTAGTCTCAGTTCTTCAAATATTCTCTAAATGTATTAAGTATTTACAAAATATCAGCCAAATCTTCGTAATTCTCACTGTAATAAAATACTGGCTTTGTGAATTCTCCGAGGTTCTATCAAATTCTTATAATAAGAACTGTCAAAGTAGGTACGATTACTATATGAGGTATAGAGAGACCAGTCTCTGATCCTTCTTCGTGAATACTTTAAAGAAAATTATTTCCCAGCAATTTACCAAGACTCAAGAGAAGGAAATAGGAAGTGTAAACGGGTGCCTGAACAAGAGTGACATTGCAAACGACGTTCAAATAACAATTTCTGTTTAATTCAAACTTCTCGGAAATGTTTGTTCTGCATTTTTATAACGATGCGACTGGCAGACGTGTGAGGCGCGTCGACATCCCCTCAGATCTCTCAGCGTCCGTCTCGCAAACTTGCAAGCTCACAAACTCGGATACTTCCCTTATAATTCAGCATTATTTAATAATTCATTATCTCGCTACAAGCTTACTTCTTCTTTGTTCCATGACATTCACAGACATCTCTACATCCCAATTGTCGAGATGGGATACAGCAAGACGACCGCAAGTCTGACGGTCTTCTTCATCAGCGCATTCTTCCACGAATATTTGGTCAGCGTACCACTTAAGACCTTTAAAATATGGGCTTTCATGGGAATGATGGGTCAGGTAACACCAACATCCGATAAAATGCAACAGAAGGAAATGCAAGATTCCTTTTGGGTTGATCAACAACGGAGGTGTAAAAAATGTGTCAATGATCTGTTTAGATACCATTATCCGCGATGAGCCGAGTTGTCGAAAAATGTTGGGGTCCCAGGTGGGGCAACATCCTCGTATGGTCTGGTCTCATAATCGGGCAACCCCTCTGCATCATGATGTACTACCACGATTATGTCGTGACACATTTCGGCGAAGCGTTGATCAACGATTATTCCATGGTTTGAATTCTTCCCTCAGAGCTATAATGAATGGCAAGTTTAGCCATAATCAATGTATACAATCTATTATAGCTATCATTTTCAAATGTTCCGTCAATTTATTTAATTTTTGATCGACAAAAATCATTAAATATTCGTAATACTGTATAATCAGTAGTTTTTCTTTCTAAATACCCTGAAAAAATCATATTATTATTACGTTATTCTACATACAGCATGGACAATCGCAAATATAATCCGAATGCACTGTGGAAAAATGTTATTTGCTTACCACGAAAGTGGGGCTTTCATCGTCTCACACGTTTTGTTATTGGCCGTCATTTTTCGGTCACGTGATTATGATTCAATTCTCATATTTAAAAACATTGATTATAATATACCTGCAGAATTATATTCGAGTCTCGTTCTCATGATAACTATGTAGTACCGCTACTTCACACATGATAATGCCACGATCTTCAACCAAAAACAAAAGAGACCCCCTCGTCGGCGTGCCCTGTTTCTTCATAACGTTTTTCGTGCGTGAAGAAGCCACATCTTCTATTTTGTTCTAAGGTTTTAGACGATTTTTTCGTGTGAAAAGTGTTGTTTTCCATAGTTTTTCCGTTCGGGAAAAAATTAAATGTTATCGTCGAGATCAAATTGACGATTCATATAGAAGAAACTAAAACATCGTTGTCGCAGTTTTTCCAAGCAGCGCCTCCAGTTTTCTCTCATAGCGAAGCATGGCGGTTAATAGTGATGGATACCATCGTTTCTATGACGACGAAGATTAGCAAAGCAAGCGATGTTTTGCGTGAGTATGTTTTAATTTCATTTTCATTTGAATGTTGGTGTTGCAAGCACAGAATTTATGGTGATAAGCTCACACGAGAGGTGAGATAAATCATGCATTTCAGTGGTGGGCCCTCACGAGAGGTGGGACATACCGTGCGATTAAGTACGTATTTATTTGGCGATGGAGAATTTATGGTGATAAGCTCACACGAGAGGTGAGATAAATCATGCATTTCAGTGGTGGGCCCTCACGAGAGGTGGGACATACCGTGCGATTAAGTACGTATTTATTTGGCGATGGAGAATTTATGGTGATAAGCTCACACGAGAGGTGAGATAAATCATGCATTTCGGCGGTGGGCCCTCAAGAGAGGTGGGACATACCGTGCGAGCAATCACATATCTATAAGGATTTTATTGTTTATCGGAGAAAAGTAATTAGAGGTTTCTCTAAACATCTATATAGTTATCATGAGAACGAGACTCGAATATAATTGAACGATCAAACGAACTTACCTGTTGTGAAGTTCGATTGTAATTATATGAAGAGTCTCGTTCGAATGATAAGGACCCACCCGAGATTATATGGATGAGACCCAATAGTCTTATCCCAACCCTTGTTTTGGAATGAAAGACTATAAACGTTATGAAGAAACAAGGCACGCCGGCGTAGGGGGTCTCTTTTGTTTTTGGTTGAAGATCGTGGCATTATCATGTGTGAAGTCGCGGTACTACATAGTTATCATTCGAACGAGACTCTTCATATAATTACGATCGAACTTCACAACAGGTAAGTTCGTTTGATCGTTCAATTATATTAATAACAAGCCTGAGCTGCTTCAGTAGTGTGTTTGTAATTATTGTAGTATTTTTTGAGAAAATGAAAAGCTTTGTTTATGATCATTTCCTTACTCGAAAAGTTGATGGCGTTCAATTGTGTGTCGATATCGCCCTCCCGTTGAAGTCCCGATTTCCCACTTTATGGGAGTCTCGGTGGTTAGTCCTGCTTTACTTTGTGCTACTTTGCTACGGTTTGTGTGTGTCAACTTTTTCATGCATTGTCAACTCTGCGATTTTGTAATCTGTGAAATAGGGAGCACCTTATTTATAGCCAAGTTGATGAGTGAAAGATTAAGGTTGTAATCTCTAAGCTTTGTGGGTTTATTTTTCATTTTTGGGACTGACATGGGATGAGACTTCCTTGCAGCGTTAGATGTATACTACATATGTATATATCGTGAGGCGATGAATCTTCCATCTGAATATCTCTTGCACAATCCTGCTATAAGATATATCATAGAAACTGACAGGAGTCCTCAAAATATTGACAAACTAATGATCAAAATTGGGAAGAAACTCATGGGACTCGATGTTTCTATCAGATCTTTTGTCAATCACTTTTTTAGACACGATTGTCAACTAGTAGGTATCAGCCAAAAAGCTTATCGCATAGGTGTCTGACGCAGAAAAGCGATGGCTAATTATTGTTATGACGACATTATTGTCATGGCAATAATCCTGATCACTATGAGGATGATGACGATGCAACGATCAAGTTACGCCTTTCCCGATGATTTCTTCGTCGAGTCTTCGAAAGTCCATGAAAGTCTCCGCAAGTCTTCGGACGGCTTTGTAAGTTTTTGTAAGTCTTTGGAAGTCGGCAGTCACCTGTAAACCCGAAATTGGAGTGAATAGCCTCTCGGCTCAGACTATAAAAATCTGAAAAAATTGCAAAGTTTCGTAAAACGCCAACGACTGTCGACAGCATTATCAGAGAGTAAATGCGGGGTCACATACAAAAGTGCAGAGGAGTAAAATAGTGTTGTCATATGAACGCATGACGCTTGGCAATTGCCGTAAAAGTTTTTTTGAATTTAGTACAGAAAGAAAGATCAATAAATATATCACTCGAATATTATTGCGAATCTTGAAACAAATGTTACGTAATTAATCGATCCATTCATCCAAAAATATATTGTATCGGTTTATATTAATATCTAACGATGAGAGAGAAGAGATACCTACAGAATCAACAATGAATGAGTTCACCTGAAGAAATTGTACCGGAATTACATTTATTTTTCACGATAGATCCATAACAACATTATAATCGTTCAAACTCCAGTAAATTGAACTTATAAAGCAGTTAGAGATAAGATGGATCCTTGAATTTATTTATTAATATCTATGAATTTATGCACATGGGATACGAGGTTGGCACTATAATCTGATCAATGTTATTAGAAATGTGACTTACGTAGATCGAAGAAGAAAAGGCAATAATTCTTACGATTAACGCAAACCGTTAGCAGATTGGCAACTGATTTGACTTCACAAATAAACCTCTCATTCCGTGTATGAACGAGCTGATTCAGCCTGCCGATGGCCAGCCTTTGAATTTCTCGTTTTGTGTGCCCAATAATCGTATATTATGCATCTAGGGAAGGAAGCAGGCGTTTTCGGTCGAGCGCCGATGTTTGCAGAACGAGTCGTAAGTCGAGGGCGCCGTCGACTTACGACTCGTTCTGCAAACATCGCTCAAGACGAAACGCTTGCCCTTTCCCGTGGTGCATATAGGGGAAGGTGGGGCGGAATGGCCAGGTGGGGCTAAACGGCCAACCAAAAAAAAAATGACTTACTCGCATTTTCGCATCAAGGGGGACCGTACGAAACGGTATGCAACGTGACTTCGCTGACAGTCATCAAAAATTTTCAGGGTGGGGCTAAACGGCCACCTAAAAAAAAGTGAGGAAACTGCATTTTCACGTCGAGGCGAGTGAGATAACACTATATGCAACGTGGTTTCACTGAAAACGATGCAAAACCGAAACGATGGGGCAAATTGCTTACTGGCATTTCCGTTTAATTGATGAGTAACTAATTTTGTAATTTCTTTTTCGTGCACTAGAATTTACGTGGATTATCCGAATTACTGAAACTCAAATAAAATAATGAAAACCAACTAGGTCAATAAACAACAAAAAAAGTATTCTAACATATCAAAAATCAATCGAAACTTCAGAATATTAACATAAACTATAGAGTGGATGAAAGAGAATGAGCGATTTTGCCCCACCGTTTCGGTTTTGCATCGTTTTCAGTGAAACCACGTTGCATATAGTGTTATCTCACTCGCCTCGACGTGAAAATGCAGTTTCCTCACTTTTTTTTAGGTGGCCGTTTAGCCCCACCCTGAAAATTTTTGATGACTGTCAGCGAAGTCACGTTGCATACCGTTTCGTACGGTCCCCCTTGATGCGAAAATGCGAGTAAGTCATTTTTTTTTTGGTTGGCCGTTTAGCCCCACCTGGCCATTCCGCCCCACCTTCCCCTACTATTTTCTTCAACACATGCATTAAAAACGGGTAAAAAGCACGTGTTCGAAATGACGTATGACGTGATAATCACTTCTCCTCCTTCTGGTCAGAAATTGACTACCTACTTTCCACCCGCGTTACAGCGACGGAATATGGTCATTTTATCGAAGACGGGTGAAAAATAGCATATGCCGCACGGGAGGAGCGCGATTTTCACCTCGTGTTCGTGCTACCCTCGCTGCACTCGCTTCGCTCGTGCCTCGGGCAGCAAACCTCGCACTCGGCGAAAATCGCGCTCTTTCCTCCCTTGTAGCATAATATACTATTATTAAATTTGGTATAAGAAAGGTTCTATACATTTTTTTCCTATCTCTGATATTTTAGCTGTAATTCTGAGTTGAACAGTAGAATAATCCATATTTTTGCCCTCGATCCGCCTGTATAGATTCCCGTACGCTTAAAATAGTGGTACAATATTTCAGGCCAGAATCGAAAAAGAGAGGGGGAGGGGTATTGTACGGTGGGCCTCTAGCAGGTCGAATAGAAAAGAGAAATTGGAGGGACTGTTTGAAGTGACGGTACATGTTCCTTGCAGAAAGGAGTATACTCGGGAACACAGTATTATTGCTTCACTAAAAAAACAATCGGCTAATCAAGCAGTACCAAGTACTTCGCCAATAAAATCAAAGCTTAGGTCATCTGTACCAAATTTTGATTTAAAAAATACGTGCTTCTATTGTGCAGAAATAATAGATTCGACGTTTTATGAGCGAGAAAAAAAATGGAGGTCAATAGACGTACCAAAGTGCACAACGTTCGTAGCTTATTTGTCAAAGAAAGTGTCCTGCAGGCAGCTAATAAGAAAAACGACAAATGGAGTCGGGAAGTAGCATCCTGAATAGAAATTGATGCAGACTTGGTCGCGGTTGAAGCTTAATTACTTCTGGCGTGTGTAGGGGCTACCGAGGAGCCGTCCACTCAAAAATCGATTCTCAATGAATGGCTATTTCCTTTCGATTTTTTGTGGTTCCGTATTGTTTCAGACTTGAAACCTGATTCCGGAATCAGAAAAGTGAGGAATCGGATTCCGACTGAAAAAAATTTAATCGACTCATTTTGACCTTTGTGCGCACTCGACGGTCTGAGGATGACTGATTCCAGTTGATTCCGGCTGATTCCGAATCAGTTTTTCATGATCATGCATTGAGTTTATTGATTCATTGCTGAACTACACCGTCGTCCGCGTCTCTTTTTTCACTTGCGACCTCGCTCGCAGCTTTAAATTGAAAATAATATTAGAATTGATGAAATAATATTATCATCAAAATATATTTATTTGCAGCTTCAAACATTTGAAGTACTGAAATTTCAAAGTTGATGTAAAAAATTCATAAATGTTGCAAGTGTCGGAATTGGAAGTTTTTAACAATTTAAAGTCAATTATGTTTTGAAGAATTTCGCTATTATGTTTTGAAATTTAATAAGTCACGAAATTTTTTAGATTTTTGAAAGTTTCAAGTTCAGGAACGTAAGACTTCTGCAATTCCGATATTCTAATTAAGATTTGGCGAACTTGAATGAATTTGAAAGTGTTTGGGCATGACACCATTTTTGAAGTCGTAATATTTTGGAATTTCCCAGTTTCTTCTTCAATTTATTATACGCTGTAAAAAATGTGTGTATTCATACTCTTTATACGCGTACATCTCAATTTTTGTAGAAGGTGTATTGAATTTCAGACGATTTTTCATACATATGTATGATGACATTTCAATTCCCTCATATAAATGTCGATTAGTAATGTCAACATGTTTTCCAAGTTTGCAATACAAAATAAAAATTAAGTTTTAAATAGTCAAATGTTTATTTTCCAAGTTTACTTTATGACGAGGACTTTGTTGGGACCGGTTGAGACACGTTTCGACCAGACGGAGGACGAGACTCGGGATGAGACGACTGGTACAGCCGAGGGTAGGGGAGACCGGGGCTATTTGATACGGAGCAAGTTGATACAAATTGTATTGTGTGCAAGTGCGACTGTACACAATGGCGTCCTTCGAGTTGAGGGACTGTTTCCTAACGCACTTCAGTCTATACGTGTGTTTGACCACGTGTGAACAATGGCGTTGAAGTTATTTCAGTAAAATGGTTTTCGGTAGAGCAAAGTAAATTTCATTGATGTGATTCAAAGTCAGTTAGCACCTGGAAACAAAATTTTGAGCGATTCTTCTGATCCTGGCCCTATTTGGTAATAAATAGGTGAGGAAATTCCGTTGTCGTCGGAGGTATATCTCTACTCTTATTCTCTGGACTCCTGAGAGACGCCAACAGCGTCGCCGGGGGCAAGTTGATACGTTTCGAAGGGGGCAGGTTGATACAGTACACACGTTGTATCGACTTGCCCCAACTATGTTCAAGTTCCTTTTTTTTCGTTTCACAGAAAAATGGCCCGGAAATATATCAAGAAAACAAAACGGGGAGAGATACCTTTGGAACTTACCTCTTGACTTGTCATTATCATTTGTAGCTCTGTCTTATTTGATACGTACTTTCAATTTCTCATTGCATATTTTGAGCAATAGTATTATTAGCGGTAGATATACCACGAATCGCCATTCGTATACTAATTCGTCTTGTCATGATTATTAGTCTAACTTCGAACGAAGTCATTCGTAACTCTTCCATCTGTCGTTACTTTATGTAAAAGCTTCGTATTGTACTAACTATCTAATTTCTTACCTACTAAAATATTTTGTGATAATCTTGTGCCTCATGTATATCGTTATCGAAACTGCAAAATATGAGGTAGATTGATCAAACAAATATTTTCATAATTTTTTTGGATTTTTCAACAGTTTTTCATATTAGTATCAACTTGCCCCATGTCGGTATCAACTTGCCCCGGGGTGGGGCAGCAGTGTTTTTGAGGGTAATGAAATGTGACACTGAACTGAACCTTTTCTTGTTATAATTGTTTCTTTATTTGCACTGAACGAACGCGTCGTTCTTTCTCGTTGCCATATTCCTTAAGATCTACTCGACGCCGCGCGTCGCCGCCGCCGTGCGTCATACACTCTGCTTATCACGCCTCCAATGATTATCCCGAGTCGCGTATTTTGCAACGCCGGTTGTCCTTCGACCCGATTTTTCGGCGAGCCGACGAGAAGCTTCCAATACACTACTACTCCGAGTAAAAGCTCGATCGGTCCCGGTGTGTCGTACGCCGGGTCTGCTAATTGAGCATCTTTGGGAACGTGAATTTTAATAGTATCGATTTTCCATTGTGGCAATTGTTCGGTGATCGCTGGGAGTACCAAGCATTCCATTCTTGTGGTGAAATCTCCGTGTACTGACTTCATCTCGATTTGCGTGGCTTTTCTAGAGTTCGTCGCTACTTGATTGATGCCAAAAATAGGACGATTCTCGCAGGTGCACCTCAAGTTCAGTTTTCGAACCAGGTTCGCGGTTATGAGGTTCAATTGTGACCCTGGATCTAAGAGAGCGCGGCAAGGTCGCTGATTGCCCTCCGCGTCCCGAACGTATACTTGTGCTGTTGATAGGATGGTTCGAGACTTTGGTTTTTGAACGCAATAAACATTCATTGTGATGGAATCCTCTTCTTCGGTTTCCTCGACGGTTTCCCAAGTATGTGTAACGAAAGAAGTCCTTCTTACGTTGTCCTGCATTGTGCTGTTTTCCGTGTCTTCATGGAGCAGCATATTATGTTTCTTGTCGCATTTTTTACAGGACATTCCCCTGCAATCTCTGACGTAGTGTCCTGGCATGAGACAGTTTATGCACAGTCTCTTTTCCATGACAGCTTTCATTCTGCCGGATGCTGTCAGTTTTAGCAGTTCCTCGCATTTGTAGATCGGATGTTCGCCGTCGCGAATTCTGCAATTCGTCGATGTGGAGGATAAACTGACCCTTCTCTCTCCTCTGTCGGTCCTCGTGTTGGTCTTCGGCATTTGATTTCCACTTGTGGGAGCTTTCGGTTTTCCCTGCTCTAGTACTCGTATCGTGTGGCATCGGTCTGTGAGGAATTTTAGAAAATCCGTCATCTTCGGCATGTTTTCCGGTGTTCGATCCTTTATCAGGTTTTGCCAATCGCGTTGCTCTTTGATATCGAGTCTTTTCTTTGCTAGGTGAATTATGATGGTTTCCCAGTGTTCTACTACGGGCTGCTCGACCGTCTTGAGTCAAGATATATGGGTTTGTATGTGCCATATAAACTGTCGGATCGAATCTGCTTTTTTCTCTTTTGTGATGACCGGGAACTCAAGTAGTTCGTCCAAGTGCGTCTGAATAATCATCATTTTGCTGTCGTAAGTTTCCTTCAGAAGTGTCCATGCATTCTCGTCATTTTCATTCGAGATTTGAAATCCTTGTATTACGCTACGCGCTTCTCCTTGAAGTACGCCGATGAGGTACTGATGCTTTTGCATTGCCGTGAGTCCTGGGTTTTGGTGGATTGTTGTTTCGAAACTATTCTTGAAGAATATACATTTCGTGTGTAAGTGTGTATTCTTGATACATTTCGTGTATTCGCCATTAAATTCCGGTAACTTAATCTCTGGAAGTTTGGGTCTACTCCGCGTTACGCTCTGATTTTCGTGATTATTCCTATTTTGCGGGATAATTTGTCGCTGTTGTTGTGAATCGATAATCGCTTGTGCTTTCGCTGCTGTTCGATAATACTGATCCTCGAAGAGCTGTCTCTCCGCGGTGCCATCTGCGTCTGCTGCTTCATCGTCGTCTTGTGCGGTTGCATCTTCAATTTCGTCTTGTACGATTTCGAATCGAGAGAAAGCTTCCTCGAGCTTTTTCAATCTTACTTGCGCGTCTGATTGAGTTATGTTTTCATTTGCTTCGAAATAGTTAAACGCTCGTGTAACTTGCCCTTTTATCTGAGCTCGTTTTTGCTTCAATTTGCCTAGTGGCGTGACCATTTTGATAAAGATGAATTAGGGAAAGGAAAAGAAAAGGATTAGACGACTCACTAACCTGATTTTTCTCTCTGAAGCCCCAAGTTGCATCCAGACTCCCTCTATGCTACCGATTTTCTCTGTCGCTGAACTTCGATGCAATGACGTCACTAGCCTGAGCGTTGACTCGTCTCTGTGCCTCTGCGTGGAACTAACCGTCCCGCCGTTGAATGTATGTGTGAACTTGTATCTGTATGACTCTCCCGTCTCTTCGTTGAATGCGTGTGTGACTGAATTACGTTGCACTTGTGTTTTAATTTCGAATGGTTTTATCGGGACATCGGCGTAAGGCCGCATACCTGAAGGTATAAAAAAAAAAAAATTCGAATGAATTTGTCTCATTTTGTTTGTTTTTCTTGCAGCTCACTCAATTTATGCGGAAACGACACTATTGTGACTGTGGTTTTCGAACCGCGTTATTCTGTTGTTGCGTTCGCACAGCGTCGCGTCGCCATGTGCAGATTTTTCTTCTAACGGTCGCGTCGGTTTTCATTTGCTGTTTTGACACTTTTTCATCGCACTATCACTCCTTTTCAGTCCGAGTTCGAGTTAGTTGGGCGCCAATGTTTTTGAGGGTAATGAAATGTGACACTGAACTGAACCTTTTCTTGTTATAATTGTTTCTTTATTTGCACTGAACGAACGCGTCGTTCCTTCTCGTCGCCATATTGCTTAAGATCTACTCGACCGCCGCCGCGCGTCATACAATCTGCTTAAAGCTACTTTCGACCGCCGCTGCGCGGCGCTACTATACGTTATTTGAATCAAACTCCTGAACAGGCAGGTTGATACGTTTTGCACGCGTCTACTCAACAGGCTGTCACGGGCTCACAATTTCAATCATAAAATTTTCCTTTGGTACACTAATGGAGGAAGGACTAGGGTATATTACCATCTTTTTTCCAAATTTTTATCACAAAAATTGGAGGGGTAAAAAATTGGGAACCAAATTTCGTATCAACTAGCCCCGGTCTCCCCTACAGCGGTATGCTGATTCGGCTGATTTCAACTGATTCCGACTCAACAAGACTCTGAATCTCTCAGCCTCGCTCAAACTTGCCCAGAACCACAGTGAGCCGTGGTGATTCTCGAAGATTCTCTGTGATTCTTTTAAATCATACCGACTTATGTGATTTCTGAACCTCTGCAACATCTTACCAGATTTTGTTGATTTTAAACATGATTCTTTTAAACCTTTCGACGCTGAATCGATTGGAAGAATTGAAAATCATTGATTTCTTGAGTGGACGGCCCCTCGGGGGCGACCTTATAGCCAAGCATTTCGAGGTAAGACATCCATGGTCGGAAACTCATCGTAACGGCTGTGGAGGGCTTTGAAAGATTTGGTACCGCGCGCTTGTTTGTAGTGTATTGACAGGGTGTCTACGTCCTTGAAAAACCTGGAAGTCCTGGAAATCTCAGCGACTTTTTTTTCCTCCTGAAATTTTCAGGGAATATTGGGATTTACAGGGAGTATTGGGGAATATTCTGCACCAGTATTAAATTGCATAGAAGAGAAAAAGAATTAGTCTACTGTATTTTAAGAAATAAGAATGAAAATAGTATCTCGATACACCTGGAACAATAGAAGATTCCCCTGGAATATCTTGGAATCCTCAGAAAATTTTAGATCCTGACTTGAGTAGACACCTTGATTCAATCAGATGTGATCACTTTCGACCCAATGTTTCATTTATTGATTTGTTATTTTTCTGATTGTTTATTGTTTTCTTCGAAGATTATCGTTCTGTTGATCTTACACAAGAACTTCGTAAATAAAATGTTGTGTCGAAAGTGATCACACCTGATCCATTACGCTACGAACAAGCGCGCGGTACCATATCCTTTGAAGCCCTCCACAGCCGTTAGGATGAGTTTCCGACCTTAGGTATCATATCTCAAAATGCTTGTCTAGGTAGCCCCTACACACCCTAGAATTATGGCCAGAGTTCACATAAACACCCTGTATATATACCGGGTGTCCCATTTTAATCTTCCACCTGATTTATCTCGGAAAGTACTGCTCTGATCGAGTAATAAGTAATATTAAACTTTTAGAGTTCGGAGGGGGACGTTCAAAAGAAAAAAAAAAAAATTTCAATTTTTTTTAATAACAAATGGTAGCGTAAAATGACGCACATGTTTCTTTTTAAATGGGAACATGACTTATTTTGTTCAACAAAAAATTTGTTAAGTCAAAACTAACATCTTTTCTATAAAACATTTTTCAATTGTTATTAACAATTGTCCATATTTGGCACGCACGCACGCACGCACGCATGCATGCATTCATGCACACACACACACACACACACACACACACACACACACGCCAAACATGGACAATTGTTAATAACAATTGAAAAATGTTTCCTACAAAAGATGTTGGTTTTGACCTAACGAATTTATTGTTGGACAAAATAAGCATGTTCCCATTAAAAAAAACATGTTTGTCGTTTTTACGGTACCATTTGTTATTAAAAAAAATGGACTTTCCGAGATAAATCAGGTGGAAGATTAAAATGGGACACCCGGTATAGTTGGTGGTATGATATACATATATCTACATGAATCGGCTATTTTGGTGACGGACCGCCATGTTGTTAGAGTTTGAATCGTGCATTTTATTGACACATAGTCATTTTCGTGACTGTCATCAACGTGAAATGATATAAATCGGTCATTTTGGTGACAGCTGTGCTTTGATTCAGCTCTGAAAATTCACATTTTTGCCACCTAATTTTGGCTTGAGTCAAGTTCACAACTGCATAATTTTGGTTAGAGGGATAGTTTTTCGTCAACCCGGACCCGGCAACACAGAATCCAGAGGTCGTACTAAAAATACAAGATGTGCAAATTCAAGCTTGGGAAACCTCCGCCATGTGCATTGCAAGGTGTTGAAATTGATATCGAATCGTGAATTTTCGAAATGATCGTTTTGGAGAGGTGTAACTCAACAATAGGACGCGATAAAAAAAAATCATTCAGTGGAGGTAAAATTAGTAATTTCGAGCTTCAAATTGCGCATCATGTATTTTTTAATATGAACCTCTGTATCATAAGAGTTACGAGCATTCATGAGTTCATCATTTTTCGGTTCGTTATGAGATTTTGCTTCAAATATTTTGAGGGGTGTATCTAATTAACCATTGATTTCAGCACACCTGTGCTCCGGTGCTTTTTGACGTGAAATTCAACGCTCAATCGAATAGACAAGTAATGAATACATGATTCCATTTCAAAAATCAAAGTTGACTATTTCATATTATTGCCAAAGTTGACTTTTTTCATATCACCTCAACGCCTCCACTTGCAAGAAAGCCACTGTCACCAGAAGCTGTCCCCTTCATAACCCTACAACTTTTGTCTCAAATATTTTTCGATACAGTGAACCGTTTTCGAAATATTTGCGTTTATAATATAAAATGGGACACCCTGTATATACATACGTATATATGCGTATATATGCGGGGTATTCCATGCGAAGTGGGACAGGTTTTGTCCGAGGGTCGGCGAATTAGACGCCCGTCCAGGATCTCGTTTCTTACTACCTTGCAACGAGTTTTCCGGAGTTCTAGACCCCGACAGATTTTTTATTTTCCGTGAGGCGCGATCAGAGATTATTGCCGACGAAAAAAAAGGGGTGGCTGAAAATGTTACCATACTTTTGTGACACCTTTAACTATGTTCAGTAACCAAAATCAGTTCACCGAAAATAAAAAATCCATCAGGATCTGAAGCTCCGGAAAACTCGTTGGAAGGTAGTAAGGAACGAGATTCTGGACGGGCGTCAAATTTTCCGACCCTCGGCCGAAACCTGTCCCGCTTCGCATGAAATACCCCATACACACTCAAACGTCTAACTAAAAATGGTTAGAGCCAATTCTCTGGAACGTTGGGATCCAGTGGGAACTCAACCTTTTACTTTTGGGTTGATTACAATAAGCTTACTCTTCTCTATTACAACAGATAAACGCGCAGTTAAAGAACTGTCCATAGTAATTTTGTGACGTCTTTGTGATCGTGATCCATTTTCAGTATATCTGGCATCACTGAAAGTCTTCCTTCTCCTCCCCCTCCTTTCATGAGTCTTTTTCATCCTCGTCCTCACCCTGCAATCCGTAATCTTCAACACGCTTGCGTCAACTGTGACAAGCGCAACTCGTACAACATGGAGCAAAAGGGGTGGCGGAACGTAGTCGGCAAGGTATAAGGGGCGAGCGCGCCGCGACGCCTCTGCAGTAAGCGTCGCGACGCTCTCGGGCCCAAGTACCACGTCATTAATCAATTCATGGGTCTTTATCGGACTGAAGACACGAGGTTTGTGGTTAATGTGATGTGGAACGAACACACTTTTTTCATGTGAAGTCACATTTGAATTTGGCGAATTTCTCTTTATGAAACAGAAACTATAACCGAGTGGAGTAAAACCTGAATATAATTGGTGATAGAGTTTTGTGTTGCCGGTTTTAGATATCTCTAAAATGTACCCCGAAGAGGTGAGTATATTCTAAAGTTTTTCGTAACGGGTAGGATTGAAATTGTTTTCGACTTATCTAGAATTTTCAAGAGTCAAGATTTATAGTTTTATCGTAGTTTAGAAGATCTGTATTATTTCGTATTATTCCTATTTTATGACTAGAATTGAGGGGATAAGTTGTAGAATCGAAGAATAGAGAAAATTACAGGAAATTACTCGAGTGAGAGCTCGCAGGAAATATAAGTTACACGTAAGGCAAATTCAAAAGCATTTTTCAATATTCATCAAACGGATGAAAACTGCTCGGAGGAGGCAGAAACCTAATCGTTAGTATCTGTATCAACTCACCAATAGAGAAGCTGCGGTGTCATTAGAAGTCTATTTGTTTTCAAATTTCAACATGAATTGGGGTAGATATGGTAAAAATACTACCTGTCAGCGTTATGCGCACCAATGCTGTGGACTTCTATGAATTTTTGGCTGTGTCACATTTAAGAGTGCATGTCTCGGACTGATACACCGGGCGATATTATGACTTCACAAAATGATCTATATGATGAAAAAACAGTTCAGACAGTGATATAGTTGGCGACAAAAATACAGAAAATAAAAGGGCGTAGAGAGCTAGGGGCTACATCGATATAGCGCATGTTCAACACGTGTTCTCTCTTATCAGGTATATTCTGACTACCATGCATATTTGAAGTCTGATCTTGAGTCTGATGGATTCTGAGTTCTGGGGGTTTATTTCTGGTCTATATAGCTTCTTTCAAAGCTTCATCTGTTTTTTGAGCAGTCATTTGTTGAGATGTATTTCAACTTCTTTATAGTTTTACTGCACTTCAAGATATGGTTTTGGGAAACATCTCCAATGGTTCTATCTAGCTATTTAAAGCCAGTTGCATAATTATGTCATTGGAAAGCAGAATCACACACCTATTTCACGGTTTTATCAATTTAGAAAATTATGTAGGCTGGTACATATTTGGGCCGAATCATGTTTCTAAAAGGGTTGAGGTGATATCTTACACAAGCATTTTCATCGAATCAAAAGATCATGCCACTTGAATCATATGTCATTTTTGGTACAGTGAAACCTCCGAATAGGCGCCCTCTGAATAGGCTACCTTCCCCTAATCCTCGCTCGAGCGCTTCCCCCACTCAGTCTGTTTACGAGTGTTTGGACACTTACCTCTGAATAGAGAACCTGTTGGCAAAGGCTTCGAATCACTTATTTACATCCTACAAATCCATCGTGTAATTTTTTATTTTGCAAAATATTTCCGTACTCGCATAAATTCATTCAGAATCACATTGTATAACTCAAATTATTACACTGATGAATGTATAATTGTGAGATTATAATACGTTTCTTGAGTTCAATACAAAATGTATCCTCTTCCATTAGATTTCCAATTTCCAATTTCAAAGTTCCTTTTGTTAAAAATTATTTCAAAATTTCACCAAAGTCTTTTCTTAATTCATTCACATTTTATACTTGCCAAAAATCAAGTGAAAAGGAAAGTAAGTGTCACCTCAAAACGAACGAAGATACGGGGTCCCTATTCGGAGGTGAAGCCGGCAAACGACTCGAGTCGTGCTAGCGAGCTGTTGGTGGGGGAAAAACAGTTCCAAGAATTATACTCCCCTAACCGCCTTCGAGGTAGTCTATTCGGAGGTTTTACTGTATCTTGTATAGAAGGAAAACACATGGAAAACACGTGAAAAACACGTTTCTGTGTACTGGTATATTCCACATGTTTGCAACCAAATAAAAAATGTTTTTTACGCGTGTAATCCATGGTATATTTTTAGTCTCGAAGTCCGCGTGCCCTACCTAATTTCCACCTCTCAAAAATGCTCTAACATCCACATTTTTCTGACAAAATTCTGTTTTACAAGTCCCATAGTACAGCAGATATTATGTAGCTCAAACTTTGTATTTATCATAAGAGCTGGCAGCAGTGCAGGGATAAGAGATTGGTTTTGCACACGAGAGATTCCCGGATCGAATCCTTATGAAGTCACTTTTTGTTTATTTTTCAATTTTTAATTGATTTTCATTAATAACGGTTTTTTATGATTAATAATACATTATTATGTTAAAAAAGCATTTGGTTGACATTCTACAGAATAAAGATCGCGGACATCGTGATAAAAAATTGATGGTATAATACGCGTGTATTTCCCGTATAAGTAATGCGTATCGAAAATTGGTATAACAGGCGGACTTCGTACCTGAAACTTTACGGTATAATATACGAGTATTTCCCATAGATTCTATGTAACTAGTTTATTCCCAACGTTTTCTCAACGTGTGGAGATACGTTTATTATACCACACATCAACCACTGTGTGTTTATTGGGACGGACGCGGACGTGACCTGGAATATATTTCAAGCTTGGAAGAAGAGCTACAGAATCCGTCATCCTCATTGCTTGATGTCGCTGGTACAATTCCGATTATTTCATATCGAGCTACGATCGAAACCGAATGTCTGATATCTATATCGTCAGACCCGTTTTATTTTCATTTCAGCCAATATAATAGGCTTTCTATACTCTGCAGTTGATCATTTTTAAATGCTTAACGATTCTGATTTTCTGTTTGCAGGATAGTCACAGTTCCTAGCCATGGATAAATAAACGCAAATAAGAGAACGTGTGAGCAGAAGATGTTAGAGATTGTGAACTCTGTTGGAAGAAATGTTGCTGAGTTAGATTTCGTTCCGTTGATTACATGCCCCAGTTTGACAGCTGTGACAACAGGAAAAAGCGAAGTTCAGTGACTCACAATCAGTGGGTTTTAATGTACAATGTAAAGACGACTAATTGCAAGCGAGGCAAAAGTTCACGCGAAGCTTTCTCAATTCTGTTCAAGAAGAAGAAGAATGAGGAGGGTGCCGGAAATTGTCACGACGATAATAACAACAGTCTCCACAGTTGATATGCTGCAGCTCTTCGACTATTGAAAGTGAAATGAGAAAAACATGTAAAACAAAACCAAGCACAAAATTTTTTCTCATGTATTCAATCGCTATTTCAACTATAAGAGTTGAGTCTTTGAAGTAGAAGATCTTGGATGTGTCACTGTGTTTGGAGAGCCGATGAGAAAGTAGGATTAAACAATAATCGATGGACCACGTGAAGTACGTGAGGACGAGGCCGTCGAAAAGCTATAATCCTTCCAAAATGGCCTGTGAGAAAGCTGCGAGACGCCTTAAAGTCCTTCTTTTCAAGGCATCTAGACTTGGAGTGTCGGCAAACGACGTAAGTCGCCTTCCTTCGGCCCAGAAGTTCGTGCAACAGAGGGAACATGACTGGAAAATTGCCGTTTTCCTCATCTTCATGGTTGGGGGTGGCATCATAGTTGCCCTTGTGTGCACCGCAAGAAGAGGGTGCTCGCGGATCGAGGACATTGTGAGTAGATCTATGTATACTACAGAGGGTTCATTCATTTCTCTTGAGAGATCGAGAGGAATGAGGTAGCAAAGACTAGAGAGGGGTAGAGCGGATGGGGGTAAACTAAAGCAAATCTTTCCACCGCAGTAGGAATTTGTTCGGAAACTTTCATTTACTCGACCCTTTACTCGACCTCTTTGACCATCTCCCGGTTTTTTGTTGCATCTCGAGAATTAAATTACGACTCAGACAATTTAATTTCCCCCTTTTTTATATCATACTTATGCTAATTTTGATTCCGAATTTTTATCTTTCGTATGCTTTCTTCTTTCGTTTATTTTTTTCATTACCGAAAATAAAGGAATAGATATGTTGTCAGTGCAACCCGTAAAAAAATCTAGGCTTTCTCACCTCGTGGGAAGTTTTATATCCACATTTCAAAGTATGCGAGATATTTTTTTACTGCGCTGTAAGTACATGCATACATGTCCTGCAGTGGTTCGTAGTTCTGTCCGGAACATGTGAACAAGGATCTTCTTCTTTCCTCTGGATTTAGTTTCCGTCTGGAACGTCGGAAACTATGTATCAATGTGGACAAGGATGGACCTAGAGAGTGATAATCCGAGCCCGTGTTTAGCTTGGCGGTGCAAGAGAGCCGAGCACTAGTACAGAACGGCCGCATAGGAAGTATACCTGTGTATGTAGTACCTATTCTCTAAATCTTTTGGAGTGAAAACAGCGCAACTCCAATGAATGAAGTGACTTTTCCACTCCATTACAGTGAAATTTTTCACTCCAAGCGATTTGAATAAACAGATCACTCCAAAGAAGAGTGAATAGTCATTCTATTGGAGTGAATATTCACTCTATTGGACTTGCGCGGTTTTCAGTATCTCAGGAGTGAATTTTCACTCCAATGGAGTGAGTTTTCACTACAAAAAATTTAGAGAGTACAGGCTGGCGCCACGCGGCAAGCACCATCGGACCCTGACGGCCCTATGCCGGTCGCTTATCTGCGCTGGGACGACTATAACTTGGAAGTTGGAGACCGGTGCATTGAAAACAAGCGGGTTTGGGCTGACTATGAGCCAGCCTTCGAACTTTCCGTTATTTATTTTGTTCTCACCTATTTTGAAATTCGCAAATATGACCTCAGGTTTTTGATCAGCGGTTAAAAAAACCTCCGAGTACCAATTTCCGTAAGATTTCCAATGTTTCTAGTGTTTCTCCCGGCAAATTGGATTCGCCATTTTGAATTTCGCAAACCTGACTTCAGATTCGTGATCAGCGATAAAAAAAACAATATGGTACGAAACTTCATTGAATTCCGTTGATTCGTTCTCAAGATATCGTCATTTTTGTTGTGTTTTTTTAGAATTTTGTTATTTGAATAGTTCAAAAAGTACTAATCCGATCAAAGCCAAAATCTAATCAGTTCTAAGTTAAGCAATGCCCCGTTGATTGAGACCAAGTTGATCGAAATCCGACCGCGCATTCTCGAGATATCGTCGGACAAAAATTTGATCACGCACACACACACTCATACACACACACAGACGTCCATCTGAAAATGATTGGAAGTGATTCTCCGGACCTCGAAACGTGGAGATCCAGTGAAAACTCAACTTTTCATTTTCGGGGTGATTACAATAACTTCCTATTTTCTCTGAAATCAGAGATACGGGAACTTAAAAAATTATTGCAAGAATGATTTTCGTCTTACTTTACGTCAAGGAACCCGCCAGTTTCTCTGAGGTGGGCGCTTTCTGGAACACCCTGCACATCACAATACATCATTAGGTAGGGCCATTTTTCGGTTGTAATTATATCTGCTTAGTTATGAGTAATTATCCAATATAATGAAAAACAAACATTTTTCCTGCGTTATCACATAATTATTTTTAGTAGGGTGAAAAACTGCATGATACGGCTGGAAAAAGTATGTACAGATACAGTACAGATTGCAAACAAAAAAACTATATTTTATGGGTCGCTATTTAAGGTGGCTCGAGCGCGAATACGTTTAGCTACAGAAAAAATAATTTTTCATAACACGTGCATGAAAAGTGGGGTATTGCATGGCAGTTTAGCGGGACGAAAGTGGCCGATTGCAGGCCGGGACTGTAGGGTGCGGTTTGCGCATGCGCAGTCCGCTATCTTGTTCATTTTCGTCCCTTGGGAGTTTTTGATTCATTTTCGTCCCTGTTCCATGGGACGAAACAACTGACAGCGTC
Source organism: Euura lappo (assembly GCA_018257835.1). Classification (NCBI taxonomy): domain Eukaryota; kingdom Metazoa; phylum Arthropoda; class Insecta; order Hymenoptera; family Tenthredinidae; genus Euura; species Euura lappo. Next base: position 228,696 of record JAEUYN010001077.1, read on the forward strand.
TGACACGAAGTTTGAGGTTAGGTCATAAGTTCTGTCCCGCTAGTGCCATGCAACCCCATATTTTCATGTACTTATTATAAAAAATATCGTGTGTTACAAGGGACGATTGGCGATTTGCGACTCGTGTGATTGCAGCCCTCGCTTCGCTCGGGCGACAAACTTCACACTCGTCGCAATCGCCAACTTTCGTCCCTTGTACCACAATATACTATTTCAATACATCGTACTAAGAGTACCTATCTGCCCTTACGCGAAATCTCAGACCGGATCATCCACTGAATAAGAGAGATAAGCATAGTTGAAATTCAACCTTTCAACTCAGGCTTATGGGAGAACCGCGCCGAAAAATTTGGGCCGAATAATATCTCTACATTCACACTGCAGATGTTGTCAAAAAACTAGTCAAATGTCGATGAGATCATGAGGATTACAAATACCATAATAAAGTATAAGGTAGATGACCTATATGTCATGAGATATTCAATGTTAAAATCTCGAAAATTCGCAATTTAGAGGGGAAGTGGGGTTATGGGACCGCGTAGAAATTCGGCGGCATGACAAAAATATGACACTTCTCTGGCCGCCGAGCACTGGAGAGAGTGAGGTATGGCCTTGTGGTGTTGTCATACTTCTGTATGCAGTACCGTAACGTAAAATCATTCTCTTTTCACGGTCTTTATTTAGCGGTATGAACAAATAATTATTGACATGAAATTATCAATAATTCGATCAGAAGTAACTGTATCATGACAAAGGATGTGGTTTTGGGGGAAAAAAAGAGGGCTTTCCTTTAGCCTCCGCAAAAATCGCACTTTCGTGCTTGAGCCACCTTAATGGCCGTGACACCGCTGCTGGAGAGCGATCAGGAAAGTGAAATAGATCAAAATTGAAAGTGATTGCAGTTGTATTCGGGACTGCCCCGACGTAGACAACGCTGTATACCAAGACGAAGTAAGCTCCTCCCAAAATTGCATCGCTCTATGTGAAGGTCATATTCCATTTCAAGTCCTGTATCAGATCCGTTTCCTATCCGTAGATAGTTATTGAGGAAAGAGTATGGCTCCCAAATGGTCGTGCTTATATTCGAGTCCATGATGGTTGGCGTCCTGAAAGCACCATCCATATATATTCTGATCATTTTCAAACATCATTGCGCTGTGATCTACATCGGTTGCCATTTGTCGGAAAGTTACCCATTGATCACAAAGGATGTCCACAACTCAACCATGGTGTCAACCATTACGTAATCGACATCACTATATTCGTCATCAGCCGCGCCGAAACGACGCTTTACATCTTAAAATATGTAAATAATTTCATCCCCATGTGCGGTGAATTGAGTATAATTGGGGTTACCACTACTGTAATCATAGGTGTGACTGAAGACTCCGCGATACTCGAAGCTGGTGAAATAGAGGGGACTTCGAGCTCGAACTAGTTGTTGCTGAATCCAGTGGTACGGAGGCCCGATAAATATGCCGTCACCTGCCATTTCTGACACGTTCTTCAGTAACTGTGGGAACTGGTGATGGATAAATGACCAGCATGACCCGCAAAAGTTAGAGACGTACACAATTGAAAAGTATATCTCTACATATATCACGACAAAAGTTTTCAATTACTTACCAAGCTCCTATCGGCAGTGAGGTCGTTGATGTAGTATGCTTTTATAGCTGTAGTGTAGGCTGTAACATCGTCATCGTCTAGAATCGAATAACCTAAAAGGTGGGATAAGAGAGAGTCTATCTTGTCTAGGAATTCCTCGAACAAATGAGCATCCTCATAAAACCCTAGAGTCAACAGAATGATCAGATGACTGTATACTTTTGTGAATCCGAATTCTATATCAAATTTTGGTTTCGATTCTCACTCATAGTGCGACCGAGCCCTTCGTTCCGCACAACAAGGCTGACCCAAGGGACATCGTGGACTTTGCCTGCGGCTAGGAGGTTCGCGAAATTATCGGTGAGCAACGCTCCTTCAATGTCCGGTTCGGTGGTTGGAAACCAAATCGTATTTGGCAATGAATCCCATACGTGGAACAGGTCGTCCGTGTCGATAAGCCCTGACGTATTGACATTACGTAGACAGTCGACCAGAAGCGTTGTCGAGTTTGTTGGACAGCCAAAAGACTTGGCGAGCGTAATCGTGTAATTCACACGGGCCTCCACAGAAGATGCAGTGTCAAGACTGAGTGCCGTTCCACTCTCCGTTATACATTTATGAAAGAGACCTGTGCAAAAAAAAACAAAAAAAAAAACACGCGTATATATTTGGCAGTGCTGGATGTTAAATGTAAGACATTGCCGAATCTTATATTGGTTGAATCCGCTAACGCCAATAAACTGACACTTATTGCGCCTGAACTGCCTCCGGCGAGAGTAACTTGGTCGGCGTCCCTACCAAAATACTGGATGTTGGCTTCGATACATTCAAGGGCCAACACGACCTCCTTGCGGCCATAATTCCCGGGTGATGCCTGGTCTCCGGTACTGAGGTATCCTAGCACTCCGATACGAAAGGCCGGAACGACGAGTACCACATTTTTGTCGAGCAGGAAATTGGGACCAAAACTCTCAACAGTTATGGATCCTAAAGTGAATCTCCCGCCTGGTATGAACACCATCACCGGCCGTAATGTCGAATTATTATTTGCGGGAAGCTGCAAGATCAAACATCCCCTAATTACAATAAAAGTTCACTTGAAAAAATGAACGGGAAATTCGGGAATCGAACGCAAATATACGGGAATGTTGATGAAAGTATTCACCTTTGGGGTATACACTTGAAGATACAAGCAGTCTTCGTCGCCTATAATGATCCCACCACTCAGCTGAGGACATACGTTCGGATCACTACTAGCATTAAGGGGAGGCTCTACTCGATTATGACCGACTTTTATAATTATATTATCATTATTATCGTTATTATCGTTATTATTATCATTATTATTATTATTATTATTATTATTATTATTATTGTTATTGTTATTGTTATTGTTATTATTATTATTATTATTATTATTATTATTATTATTATTATTATTACTATTACTATTGTTGATCATAACAACATTCTTTGGAAATTCCGAAACAATTAGGCACATCCCACGTGCTTTTGTCACTGACAGCCGGCTGCTTCGATCGCTGGATCGGTGAGATCAGTCCTACACTAGGCGGATAGCGTACTTACCGACGCGGTCCTAGGGATACGCGGAGGACGCCATCTCTCGGCCGCTGCAAACACTACTATCGCCACGATTCCGACCATGTCCCAGCTGATTGAATATCGCCAAATTGACACATTTTCGTAATAACAATGCCATTCCTTTGTTTTCGCACAAAACAAAAAGGTTTTGACATATTTAGGTTCGGAATTGCACGTAGCCATCCGCGACAGAGCCCTTTTTTGCGATTTAGGCCCGTAGACTTCAATTTTCATCGAAATAAGCGACACCCCCACTTATGTCGGTAAAAGTCGGTCATAATCGAGTAGAGCCTCCCCTTAAAGGTTCCATTCCAGGTACCCGCTGCTACCGGAGCCCTGAATCTATGAAAATAAATTGGCCACCTCGTCAATATTCATCTCCTCTATTTTTTTTCTGCCCTAATTAATTTATTCATCAGTCACCAGAGGAAAATTCGGTGTAGTCATTTCTATAAAAGTATAATCCCCCAAAAAGTATAGACCCAGAATCATTAATATCTGGAACAACTATCAAATTAACCTTGAATCGAATTAACTATAGGTATCTCTTCTTCGTAGCAGCTAATTGTCACACTTTGAGATTGAAGGTTTCGATGTCACTTGTCAAGGCATCGAAAATTTCACTGTTAATGAATTACTACATATTGTTGAAACTAGTGGATCTATTTACAGTAGGGTGTATCATAGATCTGATCCAGGTGATGCTTTCAGATTAGGTATACGAAGTTACGTTTCATCCATTATTTCAACAACTTCGTTTTGAAAAGACTGGAATTGACAGATGTCATTATTGTAAGCCCTATCCAATGCTAAATCACCATATAGCTCATTATGCTACGTCTACTACTTTCACAATTCCAACAGCTTGTATTTCATCAGATAGACAACAGCTCAACAAATTTAGGGCCGTCACTTTTATTGCATAGTTGCATCACTTTTGCATCAGTATATCGTGGTATCAAATACCTTCGCCGGATCCGTTACATATATATGAACTTATAAATTTCTGTATATGAACCTTAAATCCCCAATCGGTGGCTCAGCATACGGTACTCCCATGAAACCGTAAACTGTTCTGTTGTTACGTGTGATCAGATTCACACCTTAGATCTTTCCCTGAAGTGAAATAGTTTCTGGAAGTGTCGTATTCTCATCGACTTTTCCATATTCGGTCAGGACACTTGCACTCGTCGAAAGGCATTCTGTCAGGGCAACTACCAGGAGTAGAAGGCTGCCCACCGAATCCCAACGTCGAGAGACCATTTCCTATGATAATTAAGTGAAGATGAAGACCAGAACAACATGAAGGTTGGATGAAGCGTCGTTAAACTTTTTGGACGTAATTGAATTAGAACCAAATATCGTGTATTAGGGGCCGTCCATGAAATACGTAACGCACTTGAAGTAAATAATGGAGTGAAAAAATGTTGTTACCTTACGGAGGGGCGGGGCGGGGGGTGAATTGCCCAAAAGGGGGTATCCCGAGCGTTACGCAGCGTTACAGGAAGGGAAGGGTCAAATTTCCCCAAAAGTGCGTTCAATTTACGGAGAGCCCGTTTTCTTTCGGTCGAAATAAACGGGAAGCTTTCAAAGAAATTTTTGAAAATTTCTGTGAGTATGTACTTAGAAAGTATTCCCATTTTAAGAGAGACCCAGCGGAACATCAGGGTCGGGTAGATGCACTGTTTTTGCCACAGTGAATATTTGATCGACTTACTATTCCCCATAACAAAACAGTTGAATTCATTTTTTTTTTTCAGTTAAGGAAATAATATTGATACATCTATGGGTGGATAAAATTCGTGGTTTCAGTATATTTTTGATGAACTTGATACTTAATAACTTATAATTTTGTTCAGTTTCAAAAGACCTCACTTACGAAAGTATCAATACATTAGCAAAGTTTCCAAACTTCGCATCATATACGTCAAATTATTCAAGTCATCCAATCTGGAGTAAGTGCAGTCTGGTGTGTATATGTATATAAATGTAAAAAAAAGATGCATCAAATTTAGGCAGCAACGGAATGGTAATATCATTTATAAGTCAGGGTTCCCTCGGCTTTTCCAAAACTAGTTAGCAACATTTGATTTTTGAGAGTGTATAATGACGTATGAAAAGGAACGAAATTCGAAACATTGTTGAACTCGTATGAAAACTAACGTCCCCAGAATGAACGTACAAGATTTTTTTGTAACACATGCACGATTTCTGCGTTTTTTTTACCTATTAAGCGGGTGTAAAGTGACCTTTTTTGACCGGCTCGAAAAAGCGGGCAATAATGAATTCATTAATGCCCGGTTTTTCAATAAGCGGGCAATAATAAAAATAAGCGGGCTATAATGAATCCATTATAGCCCGCTTATTTTCATTATAGCCCGCTTTCTGAAATTCGTAAAAACGACCGTGTGTGTACATATACAATACATGATGTATTTCCCTGTTGAAAAAATCTATAAAAACCTCATAAAACCCCATAAAAACCCCATAGAACCCCATAAAAAGAAATTTCTGTAATTTGACACTGAAAGTTTTCACGTTTTTTGTAAATAAATATCAATGAGAGTTTGGACTCCAATATTTTATTCGTATCATATTCGCTTTTTCCTGGTGAAAAAAGCAATCTAATTGTAACATAAGTATGAGGTGCCGTGTCAAAAAAAGGTCACTTTACGCCCACTTATAGGCACAAAAACACAGAAATCTATACATGCGTTACAAAAAATATGGTGTGCACCAAGGGCTCAGTGGGCTTTTTTACCTCGTGTGGTTGCAGTACTCGTCTTCGGCTCGCAGACGCAGTCAAGCCCGTGACAGAAAAAAAGCCGTGTGCCGTGTGCGGCATCACCTACAGGCGTTATGGTAGCGGAACGATCACTCACACAGTGCGCAGACCTATCACGTACGCGTGTGAGTGTACGGACGACCTGTAGGTGATGCCGCACACGGCACACGGCTTTTCTTGTGTCACGGGCTTCAGCTCACCTTCGACTCGTACTGCAAATTCCACACTCGGTCTAAAAAAAGACCTAAATAAAGATTAATCTCATTCAATAAGAATTATTTTCGTAGATCCAGTCGCGGGAGTGACAGATCTTTGTGCAGAACAGAGCCCAGCCTTCACCAGTCTTGGAGCTTGGCAGAAAATAGAATGTTCCTCTGATAAGTCGACTGAGAAGGAGTTGGGCGGATCACACGAAAGTGCTGCAGGTGTCTGTCTTGACAATCTGGCTGCGGTGCAAGCTTCAGACACTCAGGGTCAATGTAAATATTCTATTTCCAAATACTTATACCTATATTTATTTTTGTGGGAATTAGAGAAATTGAGACAATAATTTTGGATCAATAATGATGAACCCTCGGATGAACCTTATTCAATAAAAATTATTACAGATTCAGTCGCGGGAGTGATAGATCCGTCTGCAGAAGAGAGCCCAGCCTCAACCAGTCTTGGAGTTTGGCGAGAAATGGATTGCTCCACTGATAATTCAACTGAGAGACAGCCGGTCGAATCTCACAAACGTGGTGAGGGTGAGGGCGTCATTCAATAAAAATTATTACAGATTCAGTCGCGGGAGCGACAGATCCGTCTGCAGAAGAGAGCCCAGCCTCAACCAGTCTTGGAGTTTGGCGAGAAATGGATTGCTCCACTGATAATTCAACTGAGAGACAGCCGGTCGAATCTCACAAAAGTGGTGAGGGTGTCAGTTCTGATAACGTGGCTGCAGAGCATGGTGTGCAGGCTTCAGATCTCCAGGAGTGCGAAGATAAAGAGGATATTGACGCGAGTTCTGATGATGACGACGCAGCAGAAGAAAATAGCGACCAGGAAGAACAACCTTCCACTGTAGATGATTCGATAATCATGTTTGAACGATCAAAGCTCAGCACTGCAGCGGTATCTGCAATGATCGTTGCTTTTACTCTCCGATATGGAATATCATATCAGGCACAGGCGGCTCTCATAGAATTAGTGAAAACCCTCGCAGGCGATGAATTCAAAAGTGTACGAATGAATCATTATTCTTTACGTCAGCAGTATGATCCCCCTGAAGATAGAGTAAAATTGAATTTCTATTGCGAAAAATGCTCCAAAATTTTGCATCAAACTAATGCTAAGCGCTTTAAAAAAATGTGTGTTATCTGTCAAGAGTGCGAAAACGAATACACACTGTCCACAATGTCGACGAATCTTTTTTTCTCCGTTGATATCAAATATCAATTGGAAATGTTGTTTAAAGATAAAAAACTTCAGACCTCGCTGATGGAAGTTTTGAATAAGAATCAAGGGTTTGATGGCAGCGAGAACATGAGAGATGTGTGTGATGGCAATGTATACAAAACAGCTATTACTGAAAATACGGCAAGTAGAACAATCACTTACAACTTTAATACAGATGGAACACCCTTATTCCGCAGTTCCAAGCGCAGCTTGTGGCCAATTCAATTAATGATTAATGAGCTGCCCCCTGATGTCCGTGGAAAAAACATATTATTAGCTGGTATGTGGATTTGTATTAAAGAACCAAAACCAAGTTTTATGAATTTATACTTATCGTCGTTTGTAGAACAAGCTAATGACTTAAGTGCAAACGGAATACATTTGAAAACTACTGAAGGAAAAGTTATCGTGTTAAGAGCTGTTCCTCTATGTGCTTCGGTCGATTCCGTTGCCCGACCGATCCTCCAAAATCGCATTCAATTTAATGGCTACCATGGGTGCTCTTGGTGTTATATACATGGAAAGTACGTAAACAATTTGGTTCGACAAACTTTCGTTGACATAGATGTAGAAAATCGGACACATGAGACCCATTTGACAGATGTAGCTGAAGCTCTTACCCGTCACCCAGTGTTTAGGGGTGTTAAAGGAGCATCAGTTCCATCCAAATTGGTGTCTTTCAATATGATCTGGGGCTTTCCGGTAGATTATCTGCACGCTTTACTACTAGGAGTTATGCAACTTTTGTGGGAGCTGTGGATTCGCCCGGGCAACGATTTTTTTTTGAAGCCATCGATGAGAACATTGATAAATGACCGTTTGAATTTAATTACGCCACCACACGACATTCACCGCTTACCTCGAGATCTTAAAGAAAAGGCAAAATGGAAAGCTAGCGAATGGCGTTCCTGGCTTCTATTTTACAGCTTGCCTTATTTAAATGGTATACTCCATCAGAGCGCATTCGAACATCTGACTTTGTTTGTAAACAGCGTTTTCAAACTCTTACAACAAGACATAACAGTAACAGAGCTCAATGAATGTGAGTATGATCTAAGTAAATTCGTCTTCGATTTTGAACTATTGTACGGAGATAATTGTAAAACGTTCAATGTACATAGTTTACTCCACTTGGTGGAGTCGGTGAAACAAACTGGACCGTTATGGTCAACTTCTACATTTGAATTTGAAAGCAATATGAACGGGTTGAAGAAGAACGTTAATGGTCCAAAAGGCGTTAGTCAGCAGATAATTGATAGGATGTTGACTACGAACAATTTTCGCTGGTCAGCATCATCGTTCCACTGGAAAAGTGTCGCAGCTTTTGAGTATTGTACGAACATGTTGTCTTCGAGCCCACAAGAAAAATACTTTTCCTCCGAAAAAGTAGGAGAAGTAACATTTTTAGCCAATGGAATCGAGAGTAATAATGCCAAGACATACGAACGATGTATTTATAAGAACAGCATTTATGCGACAGCAAGTTACAGCCGTGGTAAGAGAAATGATGATTCCCTCGCTCTCTTGAAATCCGGTCAAATAGTTCGGGTGATAAACATCATTTGTGCAAACGAGCGGTGTTATCTGAAAGTTCAAGACTGTTCTCAATCAGTGTTTCGTAAAACAGTGCATATCTACGACATTAAACTTAAGTCGAGTACTAGATACGTTCTAATTAACGAGATACGGAGCAAATGCGTTTTGATTAATCTGAAACTGGACAATTTAATCTACGCGTGTGTAATGCCGAATACAATCGAGATACAGTAGGGCCGTAAAAAGGCGGAATATGAGAATATCTGTGAAACGAAGATATTTCCGAATCAATACAACGTCCTCTTTCGTCTCGTCGAACAATAACGAATCACACTCTACTGCAATTGGGATTTTGCACGTATTTTTTTAAATCTCATGGATTAGTAATTTGCAAAAGAATAATGAGGTCATATTTTTTCTTTTCTCAATTGGAACAAAATTGAAGGAAATGCAACGGATCGAACATTACAGTGGGTTCTCGTTATAAGAGTCCTCGTTATAAGAGTTTTCACTTTCGTTCCGTTTTTATAGCTTCCCCCACTTTACCTGCGAACGTATTTTAATCCAACTTTGGCTCGGACTCCTCGTTATAAGCTACCATGCGACCCGTGCTATCGAGGCAGGTGGTGGGGGAACGCTTCGGCGACGGATTTCTTGGAATCCTATTTAGCCCAGTCACCTTAAGAAAAAAAGTGGAAAATGAAGCCAAAGTTTTCAAAATTGGTGTACGTGTTCCTTTCGGCATTACATTGAACCAGGAAAAAGTCCGCCTGCGTACCTGGTGTGCTAACGCCGCCATCTTGGAAAATAGGTACCATTTTTCAGTTTTTCGAGATTATCTCGGTAACGGTCCACTTTATTAAGATTGAGGTGGTAAGATAAAAAAAAGATAACAAAATTTCACACGAAAAAGTGTTGAACATAAATAATCGTTCAGTGCATAATTTTCCTGTAAATCGTCAGAAGATGTGTGGTATTACAGAAACATACGCATAATTCTTCTGATAATTGATTCACAGGTAGTTCTAACCGTTAAAGAATCGGTCCTACGTATATGTGGACCATTATAACACTACCTCGGCCGAGTTCAGGCATAAAAATACTCGAATTCGGGGTCTGCATATAGGACCCCATGGTCGATAGGGGCACAGCGTAGACGCGGGGTATTGTCCTGTCGCTGCAGACGTCAGAGACTAGTTTGCGTGCGTTAGCAAGGGAAATGACGAGTCAGAATTTATCAGGCTTCAAATCAGAATGAAACCTACTCTGCTTTAAAGTTCGCGGAAATAAGAAAATGGAGAGGAAAAAGCTGACAAAAGGGGGAAAGGGGGATCAAGTAGGCATCGACGACGCTGCGGAGGAAGGAGACGGAATAGATAAAGTAGAGTGTGGAACAAAAACGACTACAAGTACACTGCCTAAAAGTTCTCGGGAAACACGAAGAAAGAAAAGATCGGAGCAAACCAAGGAAGAGAAGAAGGACCAAATAGGCAACGGCACTGTGCAGGATGAGATTCGATCGAAGAAGTAGAGGGGGTCAAATTTTGACTCTGAATCAGAATATTCTACAATCCATCTGCTTCCAAGTGTGAGCGTATGGGATGAATGAGAGTGTGTGAGTGGAAAGAAAGTGAGAAGTAGGAGGGAGGAGGGAAAGAAAGGGGTGTGAGTGGGATGCGTGAGTGAGGTTTAGGCATTAGGAGTGGAGATACGGAGTAGAGCGGAGCGGAGAAAATTAGGAGTTTGTATCGGAGTGGAGAACCTGTATTTGGAAGGAGAAAATATATATCTCGGGTGTTCCGAGTTCAGTAAGACATTCATCCCATTGTGTATTCATTGACCATCCTTACACAACTTCATTGATATGAAAGGATAGGGAGAAAACGCTGGTCATAGGGGGAAAGAGGGATCATGTACGCATCGACAACGCTGCAGAGGAAGGGGACTCGATGGAAGAAGTAGAGGCAGAAATATAAACGACTATAAGTTAACAGTTTGACTCCGATTCAGAATTCGACTTATAGTCTACTCAAAAGTAGTTGGAAATTAGGAAAAAGAGACAAGAACTGACGAAAGAAGGCGACGGATCAAGTAAGCATCAACGATGCTGTGGTAGGAAGAGACTTGACGGAGAAAGTAGCAGAAGGAAGGTGGTCGAACACAATTTCACAAAAAGTAATGAATCCCACCGAAAAGCACCTCTGGTGCAAAAACCGTCGCCAAGTACATTAATGTGGTCTGCATAAAAAATTTACCAACAAACGATGACATTTAATATTTAATATTTATTTTGACTCTATAGGAAAAATTATCCGTGACTTTAATGTAAAGTTCGTGTTCGACCCCCCCTCCCCCCGTAAAAAACAGTAACGTTTGATGAGACCTCCCCCCTGGAGCGTTACGTAATATTGGAACGGTGTCAAATACCCACCAACGAAAATTCGTCTTTCACAAAAAGTCTCCAAAAATTCCCACCAACGGAAATTCGTCTTTCACTAAAAGTCTCCATCATAGCAATGCATGAAAATGACTCGGAAACCTCTAATTTCACTTACACACACCTAGGCGTTTGTTATACAGGATCAAATCTTACAATTACAACTGATACAGGACCGCAACTGTTCACTTGATCAGATAAATTATCGAGAGCTTTTTTGTGTGAAATTTTGTTATCTTTCGTTTATCTAACCACCTCGACCTTAATAAAGTTGACCGTTACCGAGATAAACTCGAAAAACTGAAAAATGGTACCTATTTTCCAAGATGGCGGCGTTAGCACACCAGGTACGCAGGCGGACTTTTTCCTGGTTCAATGTAATGCCAAAAGGAACACGTACACCAATTTTCGAAACTTTTGCTCCATTTTCCATATTCGGCCCAATTTGGTGCTAAGGTGACTGGGCTAATTTCCCTATTCCCCCAATCAGTCTCTTATAACGAGAACCCACTGTACTACGTTTTGACGTCACCCACGCTAAGGTATATATAAAAACCGCTGGAATTTAATTGTCTTTAACTTTTTTGATTATCATTTTTAACGAAAAAAATGACCTAATTATTTCGAGCTACAGCTACATTATACGCATATAAAAATCGAAATGAAAATTCGTGCATAATCCCAATTATCTAATGTATCTCATTGTAATACAGTCAACACAGTTCGAACTACTCATTCATCATTGAAATGTGGTGATTATGAATTTACGTCAAAGTTAGTATGCTGCGGACTACAAGTCCATACCCCCCAAAAAAAAATAGCTAGCTGCTTCTTAGAGTCGCAATGCTGTCTAGAAAAATAGATTATATGACATATAGATTATGACAGATAATATAATGATGATGACTACAAAACCAATTACCTACTTGTATTTTACATTACAGTCAGTATCCCTTTTATGTATACCTTTTTCACCTACGATATATATGTATACGAATACGTGGTTTATTTAAGACAAAATGTATGATTTTATGAAATTATGTATACTTGATTGATGTAAATACTCTCGCGAGTATTTTGAATGGTATCTCGAAAATTGACTCTAACAGTGATTACCTATATAATTATTTGTGGCATGCAATTTTCACCTCACTTCATATACCACTTTTTGGAGCTATTTGAAACTATACAAAAACTCAGCAAAAAATTGTATAAACAAACCATTGCACACAAATTGTACAAAAAAAAACAACATGTAGAGTGAATAAAATGATATCGAATTATGAGTGAAATCTATGATATTAAATCAGGTCCTGATATATCCTCCCATATGAATAATATAGATAATGACGTGAAACCATTTTACATTTCATAAATGAAGTATAGGAAGCAAAAAGTTTGGGGTCAGAAACTTGGGATGAAAACCTGGACGATAATGGTTCGTGAGTGAAAAAAAAAATTGATGATGAAGAATATTATTACGGTCTCGATCACGGTTCAAAGTATGAATATATTTCATACACATATACGGTAAGAGACGGATACAGCTGACATCGTATAGGATCTCGTGGAATCTTATACAACCATTACCGGTGTAAACTGGATAGGAACTCATAGGCACCGTGACACACGTCGAGTCTCCTACTTGCGGGCGCCGGAGGTTCGGTAAGAGACGGATACAGACGGATACAGTTCACATCGTATAGAATCTTATAGAGTCTCGTACAGTCATAATCGGCGAAAATCGAATACAATCGTATTGCGGCACCGCGCACATTCAGTAAATTACGGTAAGAGACGGATGTAGTTCATATCACAAAGAATCTTATGGAAACAGATAGATTCGTAATCACTGAGAAACGAATGCTAACTCTCAATAGTATTGCGCACACTCAATCTACTACGTGTACTCTTTGAAAGTACAGTAGGGAACGGATAAAGTTCCTAACTCATATGAGCTCATAGATCCAGGTACAATTAGGATCGGTGAGAGACAGACAAGATCTTATAGCTCTCAGTCACACATTAAGACTACTGTATTTGCTCGATTGCAATACGATAAAAAACTGATACATTTCATACTTCATAGGATCTCTTTGAAACTGATGAATTCGTAATCTATGTCGCACATTCAGTCTGCTAGGTATGCTTAACGGATAAACGGTAAAAAATAGATACCGTGCGCACGTATTAGTACTTTCATGAAACGAATACGTTTATAATATGCAAATATCAAGTAGGGGCCTATATCCGAATTTACCGAATAGATTACGTTAATTTCAACAAATGTTAGTATGCAGATGTTCAGCAAAGACCTGATGTCTATAAAATGAAATTAAAACTCCTCGAAACGGAACATTTTCTGACCTGAAATTTTGTAATAGGATCACGTGGTTGTGGAATTGTACATAATATATTATAAACACTCATTATTCCTTTATCAGAAAAGTCATAAAGGAAACGAGATCAATAGAAACTGATAGAATGTTATAGGTGTTCTATCTGAGCATAATTTGAGTACAGATAGGCCGTAAATAATCCTATGGAGTCTCATAGCAATCCTTTATGTTCGTATGCTTTTCTATAAGACATTTTTAGCAGGGATACTTACCTACCTAATATAAGTGTCTAACTATCTATACTAATATATAAAGGAGTTCGTGCGTTTGTCTGTTTGTTACCGATAAACTCGAGAACCAGTGGACCGATTTACATAAAACTTGCACCAAATTGTTCCTCAGGTCTGCCCGAGTAACATAGGCTATATAAGTTATATAAAAGCAGTCCGATGATTGAAAGAATGTCGAAAATATGATAAATACGTTGCCTTTTGACATAGAGCGTACACTATGCGCTTTGAACTTCTGAGCGTCACCGCGAGGTGGCGGGCGTTCCCTAGCCTACCTTACCACCATAGCCAAACAGCCCAAGCAACGCACTGTACCGTACAGCGTTACGTAATATCTGGACAGCTCCTTACAAATACATTCACCAGATGGCTTTCGTCTCTCGCGAGATTCATTAAAAACGACGTGCAAGATGTATGCAGAGAAAAGAAATAAGTGAGTGTTCCGGAAAGAGTTAGAAAAGGTTAAAACAGCCACTGAAGGTTAGAAAAAGTTAGGCCAGCCATCCCTAGGAAAAGCGAGGCGCGAAGCGCGGAGGGGCGGAGCCCCTAGTATTACATATAACGAACTATATTAGAATGCGATATTTGTAACTCTATGCCCATAGTGCAGTGTTCCCTCCTTACTCCGTCCCTTAGTATAAGTCATATTATCCGTATAAGTTCCAGGCTATATGGGCTCGATCCCAGCCTTAATGTATTTACTCTTTTTTCTCCAATAAAAAAAAAAAAATGGTTTCGATATAGTATATCGTAATATCGTAATATATATAGTAATAATATACAAACATCAGTACAGAGAACGAGCTTAGAAACTAAACAGTGCAATCAAAGGTATAGGGGAAATAGGATAATTGAGGAAGATTATAAAATAAGAAATGAAATAAAAATTAGAAAATTAGAAAATAGACGGGAAAGGAAATAGGCACAACATGAGAAAAGTAAGATTTGTAGGGATGGCGAGGGATTGGGCTAGTTTCAGGGTAAACGAAAGAACTCTATCACGTTTTATGCTTTATCGTCAGGTTTATTTTGAGTACTGGGTGTGTAAAGAGCACCTCATGACTCCGTTTTTAAAATGGCCAGTTATATTTTACAAAGGCTAGTGAAAATTATAGTTCCTAAATCGAGTCGACTATCTCACAGGCCTCTCGCCACCCTACTGCCTACTCTACTGTTCAGCAGCGGCTTTGAGAGTAAGAAAATCCCTAGTGGATGCCATATCAGGCGGAGCCAAACGTCGGTGTTTGTCACTAGGATCTAGTGTATTCGCCACGTTCAAATAATTAATAAGTCAAATATATATATAACAGAGGGGAGTTGGCTACAGATTGAGATAGAAAATAAGAAAATCCCAGGTAGAGAAGGAAAGAGGTAGCCGCACGCGACAAAAGAGTCACGCGATTCAGGTCAGAAACTGATCGTCTATAATTATAAGGACGCGGATGACTACCTCAAGCCTATCGAGCCAATAAGAATGGCACATGAGTAGATGAAAATGATTGATGCGAGTTTGATTAAAACAGATGGTGGGGTTTAAAAGATACAGGGCACAGGGAGAAACTAAAGGAACTGAAGGCATCATATGTCACTCATATGGTCGAATAGGTCATATAATGAATAATAACATAAATCGCTTACATGATTAAAAGAAAGTAGGGAACAGATGAAAAAAACACGAATCGTTTGAGTAATAACGGTAACGTAGTACTACATCGCGACGCGCTGCCAACAGCGACCGTTCCCGCCCGGAACCCGTGTTTCCCCGCCGAAAGCGCACGCGCCGCGCGCGCAGGCTCTCCCCACCAGCCGCCGGTGGGGTATATAAGGACCGCGCTAAGCGCAGAGCAGTCACGAAATGTACATATTGTAACGTGGCAGCTTCGGCTCGCCTCGTTACTAAAGGCTCCCTGAACCCTGGACGGTAAGTAAATTCACTTTCCTAGGAGTGATTGTGAGAGTGAATGAATGTGAGCGAATTATCACCTAGGGAACAGAAAAAACTGAGAAAGGCTCCGAGCGGCGACAGAGACAAATATGGGTTGATGAATTTGTTAGTAATTCTTTTTGTTATTCCAAAAAAATCTCTTGAGGTAACCCGTTCCCGTGGGGAACTACGAATGACTATCGAAAGGCATGGAAAAGACTCAGAGGCGAGAGGCAAACCCAGGGAGGTACGCAGGCAAAGAACGAGTCCAGGGGAACGTAATCACGAGAGGGTATCTGACCGCTCACCACCGAGGGACAAGGTAGCGAAGGTCCTTTTGCTACCGAGAAACACCGTGAATCTTCCCCAGGACAAGGACCCGCCTGCAGAAAGACAGCCCGCAGCACACGGCCGTGACACCGCTCCGCATAACTCTCAGGAGTTAATGGGTTCACCCAAATTCGCAAAGAGGACGACACCCGCCGATACTAGAATTAAGTAGAGCATAAGGAGGGGGTCCTAGATACCCCGCTCAGAGATCGTCACTCTGGCGTTAGCTGTTGTAACGTTTAGGCGTCAAATTTTGTAGAGTGAGTCTTAGAGTTTTCTGGTTGAGAGATTTTTGAGTTGAGGGTATCGAGTGAGTGTGGAGTCCTTGGAGGAGTCGTTGACGAATCCCAGGAGGTTATTGTCTGATGCTGATTTTGAGTAAAGTAAGTGGCTTCATTTTACCTGTGGTAAATCTGAACGGATCCCTTGAGTTCTGAATTATATTTGCGGTCTGAGAATAGACGATTTGTGTTCCTCGGATCTCAAGTTCAGGTTGATACTGAGTTTCGAATTGCCGACCGAAGCCAGAGTTTGCCAAATGGGTTAATAGAGAATTTTTATTGTTATTTTTGAGTATTGAATAGAGTCTTTTTCCTCGCGGAGGGTTTTGCCTCGTGGCGTGATTCGCCATCTTGTCTCTGTCGTTGCCTCGTGGCCTTCAGCGGAAAGTCAGACGCGCCAGAGTCTTGTAGGGAGAATTTATTAATTTATGAGAGTTTATTTTGGAGAATTATTATTTGATAGAGTTTATTATAATGAATTGTTAACTTCTCGGTGGAATTATTTTCTGGGAAAGAAGTTATAAATTGAATATAGAGTTTAGCGGTTCGCCTCACGGGCCGTTAGGATTTGAATCTGTGTCGCTTGTTGTTTACCTTCTTCCCGGAGCTCGGTCTCGCTTCCCGAGAGCCGCGCGAGGCCCGTAGCGGTCAGCGTTGTTATTAGTTTTTATGATATAGTTTATTAGGATAGTTGTTTGCCTTATGAACCTTTGAGAAGGGATTATCCCCTGGAGGATTATTATTATTGTTTTTGTTATTTGAAATTATTGTTTTTTTTTTTTTGAATATTATTTTTTTGATTATTTTTTGGTTAATTTAGTTGTAAGAATGATTCCTGAGGCTTGTTAATTTCCTTTTGCTGGTTAACCCGGGCCTGTCGGGGCATTAACTTCCTTTTTGTATTGTTCCGAGACCTCAGCCCTGAGCTGGATGATTTAATAGTTTGCTTATTGCCTTTTTGTTATTAATAATCTCCCGTGGAGATTTGCTGTTTTTTTTTCTTTGAATAAATTGCCAGTTATTTTGTTTGCATTGGAAACCTGAGTTGAAGCTTGTCACCCCTACTTCTCCCCTCCATCCTGGCTTGCCGTAACGTTTCCCCGCCCCTCTACCAAATACTTTGCTGCCGGCCGCTTTTGTCTTGTTTGAGTAGGAATTTCAGAGACTGAAGAGAATCGGTGCTTGGAGCACCTGGCGCCCAAAACAACCCCTGCTTTACCCGGTGAGTCGATACGGCAGATCCGTATCGACCAGCTTGGTTGATTATTGATTACCTTGGGGGTCGATCACATCGACCCGGCTGGATAATAGAGATTATCGTGACCCTGTGAGTCAGTTGGTTGAGATTTATTTTTAGGTTATTCCCAGTGAAGGGCTTTCCCTCTGACGCGGCCAGAGCGGATTATAAAAAGTCCTCGTCACAATACATACGTGACCTTACATGAATAAAAATACTTTTGAATCTTGAATCTTGAATCTTGAATCAGAGCAGTCACTTCTCTCAGCCCTGCGCTCCTGACAACATCTCCAGTCTGAATAAACCAGCAGATGCCCAACAACTATTGTGTTATCTACAACCCCGATCCCCAACTCTTTTCCCTTCTCTCCTCCCCGAAGAAGAAGCTGATCACACTAGAAGGGCCACTCATGAGGAAGCCCCCAAACCATAGTGCATCACACGCAATCCCACGTCTGTCACATTTCTTATGGAGTAGAAGTCTAGATATTCAAGCCTTGGACAATTTCGTCCAATTTCTTCAAGATCAGAGTCAGTGCATGCCCACCAGCAAATCAATTTTTGTAAACTCTCCAGGGGTGAGCCTGCTACTTTAGCAAATCCAGCGTTCAATTTCAGTTCCGCCAAACCTCGAATACGACTGCGTTCCTTTTCACTAAAAAAAAAAAAAAACCAAGTCGTCGGTCACTCTCGAGTTTCAATCCGACAATTTTTGTATCCATTATCACTTGCGTTATGATTTGTCTCGTCGTTCTGTTAAAACACCGGCCTAGTTTAGTGAGGTTGTTGATTGGTTTGATTGAATTGAATCATTTGAATCGTCCGAGTGATTGGGGTCATCATGTTCTGTAGTGTTGGCATTCAGTTCACTTTGAGCCTCTAGATGCGTCTCCATATCTAAACGTTCAATAGCAACATCGGTGTCGTCACCGCTGCCCATTACAGAGTTATTTGAACTATCCGGACTATTATCTGCGTTACTATTTTGTATTTCTGTTGGTAGCAGTACATTTTCAAAGTCCTGATTATCACTTGTAACATCAACATCTTGCAAGCCTGCGTTCATTTCTGATTGCTCGACTATATTTTCTTCGCTTTGGTCAGATAAGCATGTCTGTACAAGTGACACTTCCTTTATTCTAGAAGTACACTGCTCAGTTTCTTGTTTGACAAGTCGACGCTTATGTCGCTCAGAGTAGCAGTGATCGCTTTTTCGTTTGTGTGTCATTTTCTGAAACAAAATACGTAGTTGTTTGGATCTACGCTACGCTATAACCGTCCTAGGGAGGTTAGGAAACAACTTGTCGAGTCGACTGTAAAACTTATCAATAATACTCATATTTTACACTTAGAAAATAAAATATTCCCATTGTTTTATTCGATTTGCATTCCGACAAAGAAAATTGAAAAACTACTTCATCTATGTTTATACAGCGTGTATTCCTAACGACTTTCTGGCCAGTATTTTTACTGCATGGCGTTCAACACGTGGTCGGAGATAGGCGGCATCACTGATATTACAAGCATATATACTAGAGAAATTTGTAGCATTTTATGCGTAACTACTGACTCCGCGTAACTAATGATGCTAGATTTTGGTTTGAATCTCTACTTATTGATTGTGAACAAAACATTTACTCACCAAACCTCCGGTATCAAAATTTGTAGCTACGTTAATTATTGTTGCTCAAACGGTCAGCGAAGCACGATCCAATCTGGTGAAAATATCTCGTCCCGCTTGTAGAGAGTCTAAAGGAACAGACAGGAGATGAGAAAGATGGAAGACTGCGCGACCGTGATGCGTGTAAAATTGGCGCGCCAATGACGTTAGCAGAGGTTAGGTTTGTATTTACACAAAATGCAAAGATGAATAAAATGTAGACTACGTTTAGTTCACGTAATTTTTACTCACCCAAAATAATTTATGTCCTGGAAATGCAAGTTCTTCACTATCACTCACGAAAACTGACGCAAACTGGACCTATGGCAGATGCAAACCACGGACGTATATTAGAGGACTGGCAACTCCCCTATGTCAGCCGTGCTAGAGTTGCGCAGACTTTTCATCCGGTAGTTCCGCATTGTACCGTCGTTATTATTGCGGGGTGCTGGCAGTCACTGAGGCCTAGGCTGAATTTTCATTGGGAGTATTTTGAGGCGCGGTAAAATACTGCCAATGAAAATCAAACCGAGGCCACAGTGACTGCCAGCGCCCCGCAGTCATAACGACGGTAATGTGGAACTAGCGGAGGAAAAGTCGGCGCGATATTGCTGGAAGTTGCCAGTCCTTTAATATACGTCCGTGATGCAAACCCACGATCACACGCCGGAAGCCGTTGTCGACTTGTCGATCGGGATCGATAACGAGCTCGATTGGCTTCAACCGACGCCATTACTCGGCAGACGCCAAATCTGAATCGCGCGCGTGAATTTGAATCGCAGGAGCGTAGGAAGAGATCGAGCGTCGCGAGGCGTGCCGCGTCCCTGTAGGCCCCGGTTAGTGCAGGGTAGTAGTTCGTCCCGCTTGTTAAGTGATAGAACAAGAGTATAGAATATACAGAGTGAATTCACATCGACTTGTCAGTCTAAAGTTCGTTAGTGTATATATATATCGACGAGTCCTAAGAAAACAGACGTAACTCAGCGGACAGTCTAGAACGGACGTAACTCGCTGGGCCGACTAGAACGGACGTAACTCGCCGTGCAGGATAGAACAGACGTAACTAAGAGAATTCTATTGTAATTCTTTTGTTATTTCCTGAGTTACGTCTGTTCTATCCTGCACGGCGAGTTACGTCCGTTCTAGCCGGCCCAGCGAGTTACGTCCATTCCAGACTGCCCGCTGAATTACGTCTGTTTCCGTAGGACCCGTCGATATGTATACCTATGTATGTAAAATACCTCAAAAACTTCATGAAATATTTGAACAAAACATTCGGTTGAGATTCTGAAAGTTTTATAGGTATATATGTATAAGTAGGGGAGAGCAGTGTCGATTGTAGATTTTTTTTCTGTCAAATTTTAATAATTCATGTATGATTGTTGTTTTATAATTTAGTTGATCTTCGCAACTCACGTTAGTTTGGTTTCTGTTAGCCTATATACAGTGAAACCTCTGAATAGGCTACCTCGAAGGCGGTTAGGGGAGTATAATTCTTGGAACTGACTTTCCCCTACCAACAGCTCGCTGGCACGCCTCGAGTCCGTCGCCGGCATAACCTCTGAATAGAGAACCCGTGTCTGTGTTGTTTTTGACGTGATATACCCATGCAAATAAGTGACTCGAAGCGTTTTCCAATAGGTTCTCTATTCAGAGGTAAGCGTCCGAACGCTCGTAAACAGAGTGAGTGGGGGAAGCGCTCGAGCGAGGATTAGGGGAAGGTAGCCTATTCAGAGGGCGCCTATTCGGAGGTTTCACTGTATATCCGCAACATTTCACAAATACTGAAAATGTTATATTTCATACGGAATGTTTCTGAAATATTTTCAAAACTCTGAAAATGACGTGTTTCAATCAATATATTTCTGCGATATTTCAGAATTATTATGAATGTTGCACGGCAATTGACAGATTTCAGAAATATTCTCGAAAGCGTGGTAATGTTACATTGCAATCAACATATTTCAGATACATTACAGAAACATCGACAATGTTACGTTGCTCTTGACATATTTCAGATATATCACAGGAACATCGACACTGTTACGTTGCTCTTGACATATTTCAGATATATCACAGAAACATCGACAATGCTACGTTGCACTTGACATATTTCAGGTACATTCCAGAAATATTTGGAACTTGTGTTATGAATCTGAAACGTTGAAACCTTTCCGAAACATTTCTGAAATATAACGTGCCGTGTGGGTATATATCACATTTCCAGCGCAGAAAACGTGGACGTTTCTGCAGGAGTGGGGCGGACTAAGCTCGGTCTCCTTACCGACCTTACCTCTAGTCTCCATAGTGCATATACTGACCGCGACCGCTCGTACGGTAATAGAGGAACTTTGCGAGCTCGGTAGATATAAGTTTTATATGGAGCCTGTTTACTTACCAACCGTTGATATAAAGTTGTTCTACTATCGCTGAAAGGCTCATCGTCGGCACCAAGTGTTTGTTTCACTACGATTTCTAGATGTTTTAACATACTTTACGCAGAGGGCACCAGTAGTACGAGAGCCAGTTACCAAAACCATGTATCATAGCAAAAAGGATGAAACCGTATAGAATCGCTAGTTTAGATGAGCCTGAACCCGTCTAGCGAGTAGTAGACTCCAGAACTTTTGTACAGCCGCGGGGGGTGATTTCTGCTGTGCAAAACAAAAAAGCCACACTGTGTCATCACAAAATGTCTGATTTCGAAAATGTACGTAGTTTTTGTTATTCGATTAGTAAAAATCCGATTTTCCGACATTTTGTGCCTTGCGTTTAACCTGAGCGAATTTTCAAAAATGTAAGAAAAAATAGCCACCCTGTATCATAGCAAAAAGGTTCAAATCGGTTTCAAATCTTTTGTATATGATTACCGAGATTACCAAAATACCATTTTCAGACATCTTGTGCCTTGCGTATAACGTTGAAAACGATAAGAACTTCTCCGGGCGCCTGGCAAATACCCCTCCGCTTGGTACACTCGTGAGTCTATGTGCCTGTCTCTCGCCTCACTACGGCGCTCCTTTGGATAACTTCTTTTTGTTATCAATATCTAAGAATTTCAGGGGCCAACTTATTGCGAAGACGTTGATACAGATAAATACAGAGATATTAATTAATTGATTGATTCGTTTAGTCCGTTAAAATTCCAACAGATAAATACGGTTTATTCTAAAAATTGTGTGATAGAGACCGTGCAACACTTAATTTGTCTGATATCGGTTAATTCTACATCTGGGACATTTATTTTATCATGTCGAACCGTTTTCAGACGTTTTGCGATGATACCGATCTGCAAAATTTTATGACATATTTTTAATGCTTTCAAAATGTCACGCAAGGAGATTTTTGTCTGAAAATCAGTTTTGTTACATCAATTGACCCAAATTTACTTAGAAACATGATTTTCAGACGTTTTGCTATGATACGGTTTTGGATGTATCATTTTTTATTTTTTGAAATGGTTTCCTAGGCAGGCGCAAGGGTATTTTTGTCTGAAAACCGTGATTACGGTATCTTAGGGCTATCATCTAACTACATTCTATAAATCAGACGTTTCGCTATGATACAGGGTGGCGAAATTTTTTAATATTTTTTAAAAACCGCTCAGGTTAGACGCAAGGCGCAAAATGTCTGAACATCGGGTTTTCGGGTTCAGAGTCATCCAAACTACCGATTCTATTATATGCGGTTTTGTCCTTCTTGTTATGATACAAAAATGTTGGTAACTGGCTTTCGTACTACAGTAGGTATTTGAGGCAGTCAGGAAATCAATTCACAGGATATTAGGTTATCCTAAGCCTTTACTTTTTGTCAAGTAACAAAATAAATGAATAAAAGGAATAAATAAATTCACAACTGTGATTTGACGCATAAATTGTGACATAATTCTGAACATAGATCATATTCTATAGAGATGGGGACTGGCTATGTGCATAGGCAGCCAATTTGGAATCCCTATCGTTTTTCCATTGGAAGAAATAAGAATTCAAAATGATGATGCTTTTAGTTGTCACAACCTCGTAATTGCTTCAGATACAATTCGATCTGTACTCTAGTGTGCTGATGAAATCCGTGATGAAAAGAATGAGACAAAAGAAAAAAGAAAAAGGAGGAGTTGGCGGTGCTCGGCTTGATTACAGGCTCTGGGAGCAGCTTGTATACACACATCCGTAGTGGGTGCGCTACATATACGTAATAGCTGGTGA
This sequence comes from Euura lappo, assembly GCA_018257835.1. Lineage (NCBI taxonomy): Eukaryota > Metazoa > Arthropoda > Insecta > Hymenoptera > Tenthredinidae > Euura > Euura lappo. Next base: position 252,364 of record JAEUYN010001077.1, read on the forward strand.
ATAAAAAGCCTAGCTCCTAGATAGCTACGCAAGAGTAGTGGTCCACAACAACGGTGATAGATATAGATTAAGATAACATCTTTCGTGCGGGCAAAAGAGTATACTCTCTACAGGGGGTCTCACTGACCACTGATCACTGAACAGACTACAGTTCCGGTAGTTATTTCTACCTGCTTCTGCCTCCATAGAAGCCCGTTACCGAATCCTGTAGCCCAAGTATTCACTAATGAAGGATACTAAACACGGAAGATATTAGGATTTCCATTTAGAATATATATTTTTTGTGACGTGCAAATTCGGAGTATACATGATATTAGAAGCATCCTTTGACGTTTCGTGGGAATTGACTAAACATTTAGTGAGACACGACTGTTCGCTTATCAAACTGTCTGAAAACCACTCTGAAGATTGGGCAAAGTCTTTTAGAATCCCGTGGAACCTTGTTTTGGATCTTTTCAAATCTTCACGATCTGAAATATTCGAAGTCTACAATATCATGAAAAGGTTGTGGAGTTGAAGGGAAAAAAGATTGACAAGCATTCGAAAAATTGGTGGAAATTGTTGTAAACGTTCAAAGTACGTGCAATTTTTGAGATAGGTGAAATCTAAAGATACAAAGACATGTGATACTTGACTATATGTATCCTGACATCTCACGAAACTGTTTCGACTTGTTGCAGAGCTTCCAAATATTTTCAAATTATTATATACATATGTATGTGTTTCAACTATTTGGAAATTCTTATTTTTAGAATTCCTCTATTCAGAATACTTATAAATCGCTTCAAATACCGTGAAATATTTTGAAATGCGATGAAATCGGTTCAAATGATTTGGATCATTCGAAATATTTTGAAGCAAATTAGAATTTATAAAGTGTTCTGCAATCCTCAGAGTTGTTTCCACTATTTAGAATCTTGTAAAATATTATTTATCGAATGCTGAAATTTTTTTAAGCAGTTTCGATACACTCGACTCTTCTCAGATTCTGTACAAATCTTCGAAAGTCTTAATGATTGGAAAAAATCCGTCAGATTTCTATGGAAATTTATAAAATCTCTTAAATCTTTGTGCAAATTCTCCCGATTGATTTAAAATCATCTTAAATTTTTTGAGAGTACTGTGATTTTGTGAAATTTAAAGCATGTGGTCCTCATCACACCATTGATAAGTCCAGAAGAAATGAACAGAATTACATACATCATTAACGGACCCCTCAATTTTTCAGCGTCGTGTTTGTATGTTGTTTGTGTAATTTGTGTGTTCCCAAGAAATCGGTCTCGCCGAAGAGCGACCCGTGTTACAGAGTCCGTTTTACAAAAGAAAGTTAATTGAAACATGAAGCTGTAGAGAGTAGGAAATAATCAAGCTAATCGCGAGACTCATCTTTGCCGCTGGCCATTTTGCCTGGGTTGCGTTTTCCTTGTTCAAACAGGGGTCGCAAAACCTCGAGTCCATAAACCTGAAGTGAAGTGAAGCCCCACGAACCGTATGTATGTTGTGTGCAGAACTAATTCTGTTTTATAATAGAGGCCCCCTGAGCTCGTAGAAGTAGTCCTGCAGTAGGTGCATTACAATCTGCACGTGCTCGGCAGCACTGCGAGCAGCACTGCACCGTGTCTTGGCTCTCATTCTACATCTACTCTTTGGTCGTCGACCATGGCGTTTAATAGCGTTACTTGTTGTTATTTCTATTAGGAGTTACTGTCCCAGCTTTCCACCTATCTCGACAGCGTCTAGACTGTCTGCATGGAACGACTAAATGGAAACACGCTACAACATCGTGGAACACGCCAGTTCTTAGATCTGACCAATCAACTCAAGAAGTGTGAAACACACATTTGTTTGTCAATAATTAAAAAAAAAACAAAAAAATGGTACCTGCGAATGACAAACATATGGAACAAGAGGCACGCAACTTTCATGGAATCGAAGGATTCTGGAAACACTAATTGTTGACTTGGTTTCTAGAGAAGACCTGTATAGATTTTACGCCGAAAAACGAATATTTTCAACTTTGATACAATTGAGTTTTTGAAAATACTCGCAGTTTTGCGCTGTGATCAGAACGACAATTTGAGCGTGCAAAATCGCAACCGTTTTTCAGAATCTGTTGCCTGCAGTAGAATACAGCAAGAACTGACTTTGAAAGTCTTGCCATAGTGGTTCTTAGCTTTCGGACCTCTTGACGAAATCAAGTTCGTCGAAAATGTTTATGATACTGTATTAGGATAAACTTAACGAGCGATATAAACCCAAGACAAAACTAATTAGCTCGGATTATTAGAGACAATATGGCAAATTGCGCTTACTCACCAACGTACCGTGATCGTGCAGCTAGATATACAATCGGAGCGTCAGCACGACTCCGTTCATTAATTACACCGACTTACGATTACAAGATTGCCTTAATTACAATTACACAATCAGCCAATCAATCGTTATCATACGCTGACGCATGTGACCAAACAACAAATTAGACGCCTACATCCAATTTCAATCAAACATTAGAATTTGCAGACAATATTATATAATATATAATAAAATATTAGGTAATTTTAGTTTTTGTACAGAAAAAAATTTTCTATTGTAGCAACCAATGAGAATAATTCAGTTGATCTATTTTGAAATACTCCTGCAAGAATATGAGGATTTTTCTTTGTCTAAAGTTTCAGCACTGTAGACTGGTTCAATCACTGCACCATACTGCTTCGTATAATCGTAAGGTGCAGCGGTCGACCCTGCGTCGTGGCACTGCAGCAGACCCTGCCAGACATTTATGATTGGAAATTGCAGTAGTATGATATTTTACGAGTAATTATTATTTATTGGTTCCAGGACACCTGCTGACTGGTTGCTTTCAGTCCATACATGACCTGGTATAATTGTCAGTGAAATGGCGAGCCCTAACAGGAAGTCTTTACTCACAGCGTGCCATGAAAATTACCATTTCAATTTTACATTCCGAATTCGTCACTTAAATCATTTCTCTCCAGCCAATACATGCACGCGCAATTCAGATGACATTCTCGTCTAACAATGAAGTTTTCTATGCGAGTTTCAAATTCTGCTGAAAGATAACTCTAGAAAACATGTATGGGGTAGAAATCTAGCCCAGAACCCGTGCATTTTTTATGGGACGAACATCATACTGAAGGTGCATGGGTTAAAAATATCTTGGAGGTTGGAGAAGGTTTATCTTCGTTATCTATATTGTAAATGATCTCATATCATCACGATCAGCCCTATATTAACTTCTTCCTTATCGTGAATCATATACGTCAATGATATTTTCTCTGTGGTGAATCAGCCCCCCCGCCCCCGCCCGCCACGACCAACTTGATACTAAAACAACAAGGACAGCTGAGCGGGTAAAAAAAAGTGAAATATAATCACGAGCAAACAGCGTAGCATTTCGGTCTGGTGTCGTCTGGGCAAATTCAGTCAACTCGGAGCATGTGTTCGGATTTGTTTATAATTACAACCAAGATTCGAATTTGAAGTCTGCCCAGACTGGATTCAACGCAGTGACATGATGATGAGTCTCAGTTAGTCTTAGCTCCTGTTTTCCGAGGGATAAAAAATGGTAACAGGAGTTCATTGCTATAGTATCTTGCAGATGTGTGCATATAGGTGGGATCTACAGTCGCGCTTTGTCTTAACGCGGAGGTATTGTGTGCAAATGGAGTCCATTAAACTCTTACGGATTATGTAATGGCTTCATTCATATATAAGTCATTACACTTTGTAATTATAACAGTGACATGGTAGGTAGGTACTGGCCATGCCATGTCGGTGAGTTCAAGCTGTGGACGGTGCTGCACTCCAGGACGACGTACTTAAATTATTATTCTATGACTAAGATTAATTTGGCTGAGTTCACGACTGGTTTCGCGAAGAAAGACAAAGCCATAAAGTGACAGAGACGCCAAGGGAGGAAAAGAGCAAGCAGCAAGACTCGTGAGCATTTTAAAGATAATGGTGCTAATTCACTGCTCCCAGATCGCAGGATAACCTAGTGCAATAATTATGGCAAACAAGTTGGCAGGACTGAACAGAGTCAATTCCAATAGCTCCGTGACAGCCAGTACCTTACCTAGTGTCTCTAATGCCCACACTTCCGGTCTATCGTGGGTTGAGGACTCGGAATGACGCCACGCTATTCTTGTGTATAAATTTATGGGCGAACATAAAATTACGTAGCGCGCCGTGATTCAGTCATAAATGTGGTGGCGTCAAATGGCTCAGGTACCATTTTTATAGACCAAGATTTACTCAATTTCTTCGATTATTGATAATATTCCTCTTCTCTTGTCAATAATTACAAGTTGACCCTACTGAAAAGAAGGAATCATACGTACCACTATCCTCTTATATTGTTTTCTCATATTTGGACAACTCAACGTATTATGGTCACATAGCTGATGTTGAAGAATGCATCTTGAATTACTTTTTCCGAAAGAATCCTATATGACATTCGAAGTACCAAATTAGTGCGTGAAATGATTCAGTGTGGTCACATATGACTATATTCGTATACATAATTACGTAGACTAATGCAAAGCAGCGAGGACGCGAGGACGCGAGGGAAGAAGGACGGTTTCAAAACGCGGTCGAAAAATTAAGACACGCCTTTGAAAGAGCATTAACAGGCTATTGTCTCATCCCGAGAACATTGTTAAGTGTCTGTTTAGCAACGGACCAGAGACATATCGTATTTCTGCACCAGGCCATGGCGCGCCCTGACCGCCGGCGCCAGGGTAGTAGGCCGTGCTGCCCGCTTCAGAGTATTTATTTGGCCTCTGGTTATACGCGCCGACGGCACCGCCAGGAGACCTATGCCTCTTCGTCCAATGTCCCGCGGTCGCCATCCTGCGGTGTTCAACAATGAGCTACTCCCCACGCAGCTCGCGTTTAACGCCGATTACTTAACTCGGATATACTTTATGTCCCTATCGTTCATACGCGGCCGATTATCAAAAATTTGGAATAATAATATGACGTAAATGAAAATGGAGATGAAAATTTATCTTGGATGATGCAATCACCTGTCAGTTTTTTTTTCTTTTTCTGACAAGAACTTTCTCAAAAAGAAGAAATGTTTTTTGTAAGAAAAAAATAATGATATGCTATTGAGGAGCTATTGAAAAATTGTAGGCCATTGCATTCTCAAATTCCAGCTCATTTGGAGGAAAACCCATCGGAAACCGCACCATTTTTCTGGGGCAAATACGTCTTTTTTTTTTTTTTTTTTTGTGAAAATCAGAATTTGTGGAGGAGGTTTTCAGCTGTTCAGTGGACGATGTTCCAAAGTCCGCGGTCAACATGCTAAACACCGTACCTACTACAATTATCATGCAACTTTGACAAATTTTTTTTCCCAACGCATATGTAAAAATAGGCGGTTTTGGACGTCTGCTGAAAATGAACAAAAGACGCTGTTTCTCAATGAATTGGGAAATAGAGAATTATTTTTTCACTATCTTAAAAAATGCATGTGTATTCGGAAAAATTAGGGCACGCATTTGAGATGAAAAAAAAAAACGTTACCAGAAAATTAGTTAAACAATGTTTTGTTCAAACAATTTATTCATAACTTTTTGGGATTATTATTATTCAAAGTTAATACTTTGATCGTCTTGATTGTGGTTGATTTTTTTCCGATTTTTATCTTATCCCGAAGTAGCTAATATTGTCGACGTGAATCACTTTTGGTTGAGATTGTACGGCCAATACATCCTTAAGCCACCTTTTTGTCTGGCCAATGTAAGTCGCCTCACAACCACTGCACGGTATTTCATAAACTACATTTGAAGCGAAATCTATTGGGGTTTGATCCTTCAGTTGGGAGTATATTGAGGACAAATCATTAGTCCTAATTTTTAAACGAACATCTCACATCGAACGGCCTCAAAGCTCTCGCGACTGACTGTGAGATCCCCTTAACATATGATGGGAAACACAAACCGAAAGGTGTTTTATTCGAATCGCTCTCAGCATCACCAACCTGAGACTGACCTGCCCGATCCCCGAGAGTTTTAACCCTATTCCGGATGTGAGACCAAGTCTAAGTTCAAGTTCAAGTCTAAGTTCTTAAGGTGGAAAGTAGAAAGTAAACCTAACGGTTTGGATTCGAATTTTGGTTTCGAGATTGTAAGTATTTCGTCTAAATTAAGATATAACTTTGTAATCGCGAAGTGTAAGAAGTTTCCCTGTGTTTAATAAATTCTAGCTGAAGAGGACCCACTCCTAGATTCGAAACGTTAAAAAGTGGATGTTATCATTGACCTTGGATACCAATGAATCAATCACAGTAGTCAGAGGAGGTCGAATGAAAATAAAAAAGAAATAAGTTTCATTAAAGTACCAACTAGAAGGTAACAGCATCAGCAGCTCTGTAGTATTATGTACCTCAAAATTTCCTTTCATCATAGACCTCGTAGTGCGAGTTAATCCATTTAACGCCTTTCTGTCTTATCTGACCATGGAAACAAAGCCAAGTTTAATGTAGCTACGGGAGCAATATTTTAATAATATTATATACCGAACACATGACACATGAACCATCGGGATGACCACAAGCAACGATTGCACTCATATAAGCAATTCCTAGGTTGTCCGAACGTTGATAAAAGCATGTTCAGAAGTGAATTTTCACAATGTCGTACACAACTTTGCCTAACGTTGAATACAGGCGCTACATATCAAGAGAATGTCACTCATTGATAAAAACAGCCGTGCTATAGCGTGATTACTCTGTAGCATAATTCGATTGCTTGAGTTTCATTCGTCTTCGTAGATTTCTATTGTACATGATACCGTCTGGAATTTTGATTAATATTTTTTACATTATTCGAACAGTGTCACAATTATGATTTTTATGTAGTTTTTAAAGTATCCTCAAGTACACAAGATAGTCTGGGTGCATTGACATTGAGATCTTAGGCTAGCTACTAGTTGCAGATGAACATAAGGGGGGCTATCCACCTCAACTTGACACAGCTCCAGACCTCGATATCAGTGTAACCGCTTTTTCATCTTGTATTTGATTTTTGGGGGAATTTTTTTTACCAACTCTTTTCAATTTTCTGCATAAATCATTGATTTATTATTATTATTATTATTATTTTATAAACTCTCCACTATCGACTTCTAACATATCAACCACCAACATGACTTGTATCAATGTGATGTCACGTAATGATAAATGGAAAACCGAAAAATTTAGCGGACTGATTCTCTGATTCTCTTTTCCGATAAAATGAGTTAATTAAAGTATTGAAAGAGTATCGAATAATACAGATAAAAATATGTGGAAAATTCTGTGCATGCTTTGTAGACTGAGAAGTTGTTGGTCTACGTCGTAAACATGAGTTTCGGAATATTCATAATTTCTAAAGGGTTAGTAAAAATAATCCTTTCCAATTCAGAGTAGCGATTCACAGCTGGAACTACAAGATGAAAAATTAGCTATCAAATTGAAGAGGTTTCGAGCTGTGATGAGTTGAGGTCGACAGCCCTTGAGTCACTGAAAAAATTCCACTACATGTATACTCGTTCCAAGAGATTACGATGTCGAAAGTGTCATGGCGGTCAAGTGTTGGATGCCTATTACATTGTCGTCTAAGGTAAGAGTTCGCAGTGAATCGTTTGATCAGATTACCAATAATTTTACCCCGATTACACACTCGAATTACTTGTTCCAAGAGTCATCTTGTTGCATCTTTTTATTAATTATTCACTAACGTTCGACTGATATTGTCGGTTTTTTGACCTACTTAACGCCCAAGAAGTGGGCCAGGGACTGCAGGCCACAAGAGTGGGACAAGAATCGCCAATTTGATCCTACTCGAAGATCAGAGATTTGAAGACCTTGTGTTAAAGATCACGGAGATTCATGTTTCTGACTGAAGGATTGTAGCGCGTCGTGGCCCAGAATCTTATTTTCCAACGAGAGTTGATCACGTGTTGCCTCGAGGCAGATTGCATTCATTGGCGAGAGAAGAGACACAAGAGAATGGCGTGCGGGGGATTTCTTATCTGCCAGCGATGATTCACGCTGTGCGACAGCCAGACGGATGGAGTTCCTTAGAGACACGGAGAAGGTGTCACTCCTCGTATGCATAAGTGCACCTCATTATGCTATATATATTACAGGCATACCCGGTGCCCACGTGCCAACCACGATCGGAATATGTTAATGGAAACTCCTGTCACGCAATCAAAATTTGGAGAAGAAAATATATTACTTTATGAGTAATCGTTATTCATTGCTATTGATTTTTTGGAACCGATTTTCTCATAGTGCTGCAACTTTCATCAACTCTTGGCTGAATAACATACGTCGGTTTTCATCCGCGAAAACCGCATTGATCTGCGGCACTGAAATGTAAGAAAATCCAAGTGCATATACATGTAGTGTACAATAACGTTAGACAACCATTAGTCACGCACGGCATCGGGCACCCGGTGCCCATCAGTCTTAACGACAGCGTGATGACTGTCAAAAAAGAAAACTAAACACATCCCGTTCCAAATACCAAAGACTCGCCGATTCAATGTCAGACCGATCTTTGGCCCTGACGTTCGTCAGTGATATTTAAATAGATTTGATTACCGAATATGACCTTCTTCCTTCCGTTTTCATCACAAGCTGAGATTGTTGAAATTAATGCTCAATCGATCGATATGATAGCCGTGATATTTATGCTTCGACAATCAACTGCATCCGTTTATAAGTAAAAGAGTGAGAGTGTGACATAAGAAACCGTGTCTACTACATATACCAAACAGTGATTCAAAATACTGGTTCAGCATCAAGTATAGATGAATGAACGAATGCGGCGCCAAGTGAATGGAGTGCGTCTGATCGCGGGCCTACGCATACATATGTGCAGGACACTGGACCCAGTGCTCGGTGTCAGTGCCAGTGGTGAGTGATGACTAATTTGTACGCGCTTAACTCGTATTGTTCTCGATTTGTCTCGGGGATTGCGATTTTCTTGATAGATTTATTGATCCGATTCGCGACATCCAAGAGAAACTCTCCTGTGGTTCTGGATTGCCTGGGGATTCTATTGGCTATACGTGACCCTCGTTTTACCACCAGAGAAGAATACGTTGTTGAGTTTTTAACCAACATGGATGAACAAACCGTATTCGATATGAGGTTGTGGGATTGATTCATTGCTCGAAGCTGTCCACAGATGGTGTAGTCGCAAGGAGACTTCAGGCTAATTATTGGCGACGGTGGATTCAATGTACGTACGGTGCTAGCTCGTGTATCATATAGCATGGAATCTGAACGAGACTGGAATCGGCGACTGGGAATAGTTCTGCGATACCGTCGCCCGTGGTCTGGAGTCCAGACTCCGCAAGCCTGATATGATAGCTAGCTCGCGATTAGTTAGGAGGCCGCAATGACGTGATGTACGAGCCTGTTTTCATTCGACACGGATTGACCAGAATCCGACTTGAGAGCAGCTATGGCAGACACCACTTATATGTAATGGCTTTACGTTACAATTCTTTGATCGCCTTAGGACACCGCGAAATCGCAATAGATTTCAAAACTGACGGTTTGTAACTAATTGTCTACGGTCGGACCAGATCCATACAGAGATAGAGCGAGAGGGGGAAGTGGAAGTTGGCTTATTGTATACCGAACCTTTATTCATGTACATCAAAATTGTGTTGTGTGTGAAGATCGTTAGCTGCGATCCAATCGCGATCTAGGTATCCCTCATATCGAGATCCGAATGACTGGCAAGAATTGTGTAATTACTTGTATAAGCCCTTAATTGCTAATTACTTATCAAGGGGTTAGTCGGCCGAGACTAATTAGTTACTCTTTTGTAGACGATCATTCCGATCGACCAATGCATCGATATCGACGATCTCGAGCATCAAACACTGTGGAAGACGAAGAGTCACTGCTCGGCAAACACCCTCAAGAGTTGTGGAGAGCGCGTTTATATTATGCTCCGCAGCACTCACAATGAGCGTCTCGTGGTGGTGGATGTACGGTGCAGCAATTATAACAGGTCTGCAGACTTGAGGCTGCGCGAGCTGCGCAGGTAATTAGGAGAAGTCGGAAATTGAACGCCTACGCAGGGCGCGAACGCACTCTGAACCCTGAATTTCATGAGAACATGTACCTGTCTGTGTGCGCACGTTTGCTCAGGTTGTTACACGTATAGAGTGTACCTTTATAACCGCGGTGGTCTGCCACAGCATTCATCATTTATCACCACAGAGAAGAGCCCCTCGAATTCCCGCTCGGAAGGCCTGGCTGCGACATATTTTGACCCCCAGAGCCGACGTTTATGAGTTTTAATCTGCACTGCAGATTTGAAGGGCACGAAGGATCGGGACTTGAAGTGGGACACACTGTCGAATGAAACTGCGTCTAGATGGTAGTGAACCCCTGAGGAAGAGACTGTTGGCCCACGTTATTTATGTGACGTGCCATTACAAACTCTTAATTGTTTGACTAATGTGCCGCTAAGTGCGCCATGACCCGCACGCGAGGTCCGGTTCAGAGGTCCGTTGGCCGTGGTGGCCTCTGTGCCAAGGAACGAACATTTGATCCTCATCCCGCGTATATAGAGCTCGGGTTCCAAGTTGATGTCCCAGTGGTAATTAGAGAAGATGTAATTGTCGGAAGAGGCTCTCTTCGAGTGGACTACCTGATCTAATATAAATTTCAGTTGACGCATGCCATAGATCAGTTTCTAATTTCCAAGAAACTAATGAATGAAATTCCACTCTCCCGACCAAGTTTTTGGGACCAGAAATTCTCATGATGTGTTGGCATAGTCGCGGCCTAACCACTCTAAAAATAAATGCTAATACGAGTTTTGACCATCGATCGAGCGATGCAACCGAGATCAGACCCGATATCCTTCACCCAATTTTACACTGCACACTCTGCAGACCTATTATCCACGATCATTATCCGCAGCCGTTTACTAAACGCTTCGCACCACCGAAACTGAGCCCGCACTAAATCATCTTGCAGATCAACCCAGACCTAAGACAATGCCGCCGTTTTCACACCTGACGATTTCGTAAGTTCTTATTTTTTCTCCCAATGCTCACTTCGTCGTTATTCATGATGATGCAATTTATTGGCCAATGTGTTGTAGGGTCCCCGCTCGATCTGTTCGTGGACAGGTGCGACCGCGTAGGAAGCTAGTCTTTTTTATAGTAATATCATAATTTCGGCCAAGGTGAAGCCCCTTATTTACGTATTAAATTATCTTTACAATCCACAGACTCAACCGAAGCAACACATTTTGATGGCGTATCGGTATCGCGATAACTGCAGGTAACTCAAGGGCTTAGGTTCAGGTTCGTCCAGGTATTCTTCTGTAGCTCATAATCATCCTTGCACGAGTATTCTGGCCCAGTCATGCTTCGTCCTAAAACAAGAAACCCGTATATCCTAGATCGATCGTTAGATCTTTAGATCCTTTTGAAGATCAGCATCCGTGAAATTTCCTGTTTAACACCGATCCCTGCCGCTCCCAACGCGTCGGGATAATTGATTTCAAGGTTAGTTATTTCGGGCTAAGTAGAAATCTGGATGAGCAGCGATCGGAACGCCGTGGACAGGTAAACGATGTCAGGTGACGGTTATCGTCCTAACCTTGACTCCGTCGATAAGCGAGGAAAACAGGAAGGAATACGAGACTACGAGAGTGACGGGTTCTAGCCACAGACGCTGATTAGCGCGGTAAGAGTTGGGTACACGCGTTCCTGCACCCGGTTAGAGCTGGTCACGCGATCCGATAAATGCGCAATGTGCTGAGAGACAACCGAAGCCATGTTTACAGACGTGGATCATGCGAAGAGACGCGGATCCCGTTGTGTGGGGTATGTATGTTTAATGCAGATGTACGCGGGGACTGTGTGCGACGTGCAGACGCCGGGTTCGGATTACTACACGCGTGTGCAGCTCTTTCGACGATAAATAAAAGATCGGTGCTGCCACATGCCGGGAAAACGACACGGGCAGATTCGCGAGGATCTTCTCATCTGACTCAACTAGTTGTGTGAATGGATCAAATATCATTGCCGAAGCATTCCTAGAGGATGAAACGTCGCACTATGTACCTTCTACCTGCGTCGGCTACAATCAAAAGTGGAATCGAGACGCTCAGCCTTCTTCTCTGCACCTCATAGGCTGCATCAAGCCACTCACTTTTTGGATTGAATTTCACACTCGGACCAGTCCGAAGTCTGTAGCACCTACTTCGTCACTCATTAACCCTTTCGAGCATACATTTTCATCGTAAGAGGAATTCCGTCAAACTTAATATCGTACGGATTTTGGGGTATACTGTAGAAATGTTTGTTGTGAACTTCCAACAATGTAGTTTGATCCAGATACAGGAGTCATGAAATCACTTTCAGTACAATTAATTTACAAATACGATGAATTTACTACACAATTTTATAAAATTCATACACAATTTCGTACACGATGAATGTATAGTAATATTAAAAATTTATTTAGAAAATTCAAACAACATGCATAGCGATTCACTTAGTCATACTGAATTTGTGATTTTACAAGACTTTCGTGTACTAAATGTGCAGTAAATTCACAATAATTTTTTACAGTGTAACTAACGAGGTCGACATTTCTTAAAATGAACAGACTTTCAGGAAATGGCAGACTGAATACGATAAAGAGGGTGCTCTACTGCCATTGATTATATATCATGAATCCGAAGCTGACAACGTACAAATCAACCTCTCGAAGACATATCTTCCAATATACTGAATAAATGTGTATGTTCCGATCTCAGATTTGGAAACTATATGAAAAAACCAACAACATCGGAATAGTATATAAAAGTGGCAAAAGCCAGAAATTGGTGACGAGGTGCGTGCTCCCATACGAGTCATCATTTCCTGGGCTTGTCACGATCGTCGAAAACGGAGTGCCTTGTTCATCCGCTATCGCAAAAAACGTCAGATCGAGTAAAAACTCATACCATATATACGAAGCACGTTTTGGCACTTGGTTCTCGACCTGGGTAGTTGTTTTCAAGCATTTTTACGACTTCCGATTTAGAAACGGCACTCGCTAACTTCGTTAATTTTAGAGATACAACAGTGAGTTTCGGAATACAGTCTTCTGATTGCCAATACAAATTTGAACATTTTTAAGGACTTTTCCCGTGCCTGCGTCTCGGTACCAAATCGTTTAAATTTCTTGTAAACACAGTTTCAGTCAAACGCTGAACCGACCCTGATGAAATTTGCTGAGGATACTGTCTTTACCCCGAATACGTGAAAATTTCCCGATCCGACTTCCGGATTGGAAACAGCACTCGCTAACTTCGTCAGTTTTAGAATTACAGTAGCGGGCCTTGAAATACAGTGTATTGCCATCGAATCAAGATTTGTAGGATTTTCTGGGATTTTGAATGCTATATTCAAATATACTGGCACTGTGCGATCGTTCCTTACGTAGAAGCGATGAGCTTTTTTTGTTAAAACGGGCTGGCCGGTTGTCTTGGATGCGTCGAGAAATCGATCTGAAGCCTGTAATATGTGCCTAATGGTGAATTCTAGCGCTGACGCATAGTTGAATCAGCAAGAGTGATGTGCATCGCCACGCATGCACACTTCAATTGCTGCGCTAGCTTTCGCTATTTTGGGCCTATATTACAGGCATCAAAAATCGAGTTTTTGATGCACATATAACAAAAATAGTATATTATGCTACAAGGGAGGAAAGAGCATATACTTTTTTTTACCCGTATTCGATGAAATGACCATATTCCATCGCTGCAACGCGGGCGGAAAGTAGTCATCAATTTTCGAAGAGAGGGAAGAAAAGTAAATTTCCGGGCAAAAAAGTAGATTGCCCGGAAATTTACTTTTCACCCGACTACGATAAAATGACCGTATTTCGCCCCTGAAACGCGGGTCGAAAGTCGTCAATTTCGGACCAGAGGGAAGAAAAGTCGATTGCCGGGCAAAAAAGTAGATTGCCCGGAAATTTACTTTTCACCCGACTACGATAAAATGACCGTATTTCGCCCCTGAAACGCGGGTCGAAAGTCGTCAATTTTGGACCAGAGGGAAGAAAAGTCGATTGCCGGGCAAAAAAGTTCACTTTTTTGCCCGGCAATTTACTTTTCTGCCCGGTTAATCACTTCTCTTCCTTCTGGTCAAAAATTGACTACCTACTTTCCACTCGCGTTACAGCGACAGAATAAGGTAATTTTATCGAAGTCGGGTGAAGAATAGCATATGCCACACGGGAGGAGTGCAATTTTCACCTCGTGTTCGTGCTCGAGAATCTCGAGAATCTCGAGAATCTCGGCCTATTTTTGGTATAATAGATGAAATAAAAATGGGTAATTACTCGAAAATCGAAGATAATAAACATTTATTTATAAAACAGAAACATGAAATTATAAAAATTAGTATCGTGCAGACCGTTGTACAGACCGTTGCGGCGCTCGAAGCCTAGGATACTTATTGGATAGATATGACACAGCTTGGACAGACGTTTTTGAATATTAATTTCTTCCGTTATCTTTCCTTTCACTTCTATCCTATTTTTTTCTTCTTCTGATCGAAAGGTACTGTCTCGAAGTACACCAGAATTGTCATTCCTATTTCGAGCCGCGTTGAGAGATTTTTAACCGACTTCAAAAAAAGGAGGAGGTTTACAATTCGGTTGTATTTTTTTCTTTTTTTGTTACCTCATAACTCCGTCATTTATCAACCGATTCCAAAAATTCTTTCGCGATTTGAAAGGATATACTTCCAGATTGGTCCCATATAAATTTCATCGAAATTGTTTTAACAGTTTGGTTTTGAAGTCGGTTTTTTTGCCACTCGTTACTCATGGCCATATTAGGATTTTATGCCGATGCTTTCAATTTCATCCTGGTCAGTCGAGAAATTTCGAGACGAGACGAGAAATGAATCCCAAGGTCGAGAAAAATTCGAGACGAGAAACAAATTTTCTCTCGAAATTCGAGACGAGACGGTATGATCCGTCGTCTCCAAACTGTCGAGACGAGACGAGAAATGACAAAATCTCGTCTCATCTCGTCTCGCGGCAACACTATCAGTTTTGCAGAATTTTCATTTGGCGTATTCGATATTTTGCAAAAAAACTAAAAACATTTGGATTTGGATGAAACTTAGTACTCGTAGGTTTTTTGGGTAACTGATCACGATCCTGAAGTCGAATTTGCGAAATTTAAAATGGCGAATCCAATTTGCCTGGAAAAACACTAAAAACATTCGAAATCTTTCGGAAATTGGTACTCGAAGGTTTTTTGAACCGCTGATTAAAAACCTGAGGTCCTATTTGCAAATTTCAAAATAGCTGAGAATAAAATAAATAACGGGAAGTTCGAAGGCTGCCTCATAGTCAGCCCAAACCCGCTTGTTTATATCAGATATCAGATTCGGATTTAGTGACTCTGTAATGATCTCAGAAATGAAAAGAGAATCACAAGCTCATGACAAAGTGCTGAAGGAGAGCCACACGATGCCTGAAGGGTCACCATTGGATCATGCGTTCGAAACTACTGAGCGCTGATGCCATTGGCAAACTGATGTATCGGATTTTCATTTCATTTATTTCCATTTCATTCTACTATAGGTGATAGAAAAAGACATATTCATATAGCCGTGGATTAATTAAAAAATGCATCCTCAATTGAACCACTCGCTCCAGTTGTTCTTCGTGAAAAACAACGACAGAATAATTATGAGGTGGGTCATCTGATCGAATCATGTTTATGATTTGAATTATATGCTGGGATCCTGAGACTGGTTCCTGTCAAATGGGTTCTAAAAGTTTTGTTTTCAGCCATTCAATTCTACTTTTTCAGTTATCCGTTCCCTGCATATGCCTTAAATTTTCCTTGTCTTCTAAGGACGTGGATTTCACGTGTTCGTGACTACGTACCGTTAGGTGCGCACGCGCGTCCCAACAATCGAATCTCGGATCCAGCGACTCACCGAACCCATTGTCCTCCCTACGGTTCTGAGGCGGCAGTTCAATTCAACCCGCAGGTTTGTTCAGGATCAACTGGCAGGTGCGTTAGTACCACTAACGAATGAAAGCCCCGACGCTGCTGTTCATCTTCGTCATCTTCACCGCCTCCTCCTTCTTCAGAAAGATTTCTTCTCTTGGTCCCGTAATGAAAAATCCATATTTTGATAGATATACACATACAGTTTCTACTTACCACGGACGTACATTCACCGGTATCGTTGGTGCTCGGTGACGCAGAGGAGCTTCATTCAAAGCCAGGCGTCGCGACGCCTACGTGACAATCTTATTTGCATAGATCTACCTATGGTACACGCATAGACGAAGAAAACCTCCTCTTACTCACAGACGCAGACACAGGCCCACAATCTCCGGGACTCACAGAATTTACATACTAGATTCTCTTATCGATGGCGCGTCGCATGACCCCAGGCTCGGACTGACGTATTCAACAATACAATACACAAAGTTTACGGTTGACTACCGGAGCAGGATTAATAAAATAAAATGATCGTCCATCTGGAAATCAGACTTTGGATATCAGCGTGGATATATTTCTTATACTGTTACGGATTTAAGGTCATCACTTTGTCATGTTTTCACGCTGCACACGCGATCGCATAGATCGGTTGCAATTAAATGTACGGGCGGGCGTCCCTGCAACTATAGGCATTTCCTATTTACCATACCAGACTTATAGCACAGTGCCATTACAAATCACAGTGAAGTTTCCTCCTCTCCTCGACCGGCTAGCTGCCAATCGCGTCGTGAGCGTACGGCACGGCTCTTGCCTTTCCTCGCATCACCGCGTGCAGTCTCGTTCCTGCCTTACCTGTACTTGTCTATGAGGTACAGAGGAATGAACTTCTCCTTCTATTGGAGACTCGAGAGTATATTATCTTCACTGCTCGAATATTTATCATACTTTTGTACTACGCTGACATCGTTGTCGCAACTCACACCATCCGTAGGCGTGTCCACCTTGAACGCTGCCACCGATTGGACCCAATCCTCTACCAAGAGACACGCAATTATTACAATCGGTGAATAGAATCGCGTCTGTTCTAGGAGAATACTCGCCACAGGTGGTCGTGATTGACTGTGCCAAATCAGAAAGATTGTTGATGAAAACAAATTGCGACGATGATGATGGTCCTCTGAAGCAATTCACGGCTAGGATTCAGTTCCCCTTTTACAGCAAACACTGCAATACCAAAATAGTCACGAAAGTCTGGTGAAGTTTCGTTCGCTGTGAAGCCAGTTTCACTTATTGAAGCATTTCATTTTTTTTCCAACTTCTCAGAGATTTATGATGGAATTTTTTAATGTGACTCGAGAGAATGCTCACAGCTCATTCTCATTTTTAAGATCTTAGAATTTTGTTCACCTGAGGGATGTACAACATGATCAACGTTCTTGTTCCATATAGGCTCAATAGTGTGCCTGGAGAGTGTATAAAATATAATAAATGATAAATAAGATGCTGTCCATGGTTTAGGGTCACAGAGATACATGCATCAAGGTACATAATACGTAGATACATGTATATAATATCCTTAGAGATGAAAGCTGGTGCGTGGTGCACTGTATACATGAGTATAATACAGTGATATACACAGAAGAGGTGATCACACGCCATTCAGTACCACGTACATTCAAAGTGGAGATCATTAACCGGCTATTATATTACCCCGGTCAAGTAACTATTTCGAATAGTCATTGAATGACAATGTGCGTAGACACTACCACAACAGAACCCAACCCGTTTGAGGTGCACTATCCCACAGTGCATTCCTCATACACTTGTTTTCAATGCTTTGTCAGACTTGTCATACGTTTAATGTCTACCCGTACGCATACTTCATACTTACACTCCATGATCCATTCTAACTAAACTCTTATGAAGGAGTAAATAAACTCGTTCAAGCATTTAAAAAATCGCTTCACAATTGTTTTTGAGTTTTCGAGATATATGTATAGGACTGACCATCCTCAATATTGAGGATCTCGTTATGCCAAACTCGGGGCCCCTTTCAGGATGCAGTTTGTGCCACTTATTGAGATGAATAGGATGAGATGTCCGACCAAAAATCAGTGCAATCCGTTTCCTCGGTATCTGCATCAAGTTTCGTCTGTGAAAGGGTCCCGCTATCTCCATAGTACTGTGGGATCAGGATATTCCATTCGAATATCGATCATATTGTACAGATTGAACGAAGAATAGATTAATAAATCTGCTTCCGGGGCCTTGCCGAAGCAAATGAAAGCAGGATGTTGTACACAGTTAGAGGATGCGCCCTTTTTCAACCCTCGAGAAAGTATAAGATCCGTTATAATAATCAAACGGATATTATAAATAGTGAAGAGATCCAGACCTCACGTAGGGTTATATTTTCGGTTAATATGCCATCACGAGACATGAATAGCTGGTGACGGATGTATACAGAATTCAACCCTTTCGACCCGCAGTAGGACATCCAATATGTTAATACCGTAACGACATGATCATAGATATTTTTGGCAACGGGGATCAGATATTTTATTTCACACCAGGGATCTAACCGATTGATGATCGAGAATTCCTCAAATGCGTACCGTGAAATGTGATACAATAAAAATACTCATCAATCTTCAGAAATTTTACCGTGTCTCAAACACAATTCGTATCACCTATTTCACATCCCGGTGATGAAGACGAAATCCATGTTGTGTTCAACCCTTTCAACGGCTTTCCGAGTCTGAGTATCAATTTTCTAATCAAAAATTGCTTCTGTACAAGCTTTAGACGGTACCTTGACCAAAATTATCGAAGATTTTTTATTTTTAGATACTCCGTTTGGCTCAATATTCGGCAAGAAATCTCAGAACCGCTTCACGCAGACTATCTACTTCTTCGGTGGCCATTGTGGCCATAACTTTCATGTTGAAGGATCAAATTCTTTTTCTCATTAAACAAGCGGGTTTGGGCTGACTATGAGCCAGCCTTTGAACTTCCCGTTATTTATTTCGTTCCCAGCTATTCTCAATTTCGCAAATATGACCTGAGGTTCTTGATCAGCGGTTCAAAAAACCTTCCAGTATACCAATTTCCGTA
This sequence comes from Euura lappo, assembly GCA_018257835.1. NCBI lineage: Eukaryota > Metazoa > Arthropoda > Insecta > Hymenoptera > Tenthredinidae > Euura > Euura lappo. The sequence goes on from JAEUYN010001077.1 coordinate 271,497, forward strand.
AGATTTCGAATGTGTTTAGTTTTTTCCCAGCAAATTGGATGTGTAATCCGCTAATCTGACTTTAGATTCATGAGCAGCGACCCAAAAAAAAACGTGTTGTACCGAATTCCATTCAAATCCGGTGATCGTTTCACAAGATATCGTCATTTATGTTGTATTTTTTAGAATATCCTTATTGAAATGAGTCGAGAACTACTGAACCAATCAAAGACAAACCCTAATTAGTTGAGGTTGAGAAAAGCCGTGTCGATTGAGCATAATTTGATCAAAATCCGCGCCCTAGTTCTCGAGATATCGTGGGGGCAAAAATTTGGTCACATACATACGTACAGACATACATACACACATACAAACATACATACATATATGCATCCATGTACATACATACACCCAGACGTCAAACTCAAAATAATCGGAGGTGATCCTCTGAACCTCAAAACATGGACCCAGTGAAAACTCGACCTTTCACTTTCGAGGTGATTGGCAATAATTTCCTTCTTTCTCGTGAGCCCCACGCCATTCAGTTTTTAAATTCGATAGCATTAGGTAGAGTGATGTGAAGTGAATGCTCGAAAAACCTCAGTATGTCTCAATCGAATAAAATTGAGTATTGCGATCTTTGCGGCACCAATTTGAATCCAAGGAAGTGGCGATTTAGCGTGCTGCTGCTGTAGTCAGTCGGTTCACCAACTAGAGTTGATTACTTACATACAGTTAGGCTCACGGCCGAAGGTATGGGGTCTCTCTGTTATAGAAGTACGTGATGTAAAGAAAGGTGGTTCCCCGTAATGAGACACATTTCTTACCCAAGGTCCAGGCTTTGTTCGTAGCCGCTTACTCCCGCGGGTCTACTGGAGTCTGGATAGATATAAACGGTTATTAAACATGCTTTTAATACCGAGACCGTGGTATTCTTCAGGACGTGGAATAACAGTCCTCACATCATGCAGGGTGATTATTATTACAAAGTTTAAGAAAACAACCGACTTCCCAGTCTTCTTCGTATTTCCGTGTCTCCAGATTGAGACATTAGTCAAGTGTCACGCAAGGTCAACCAAGGTTACTTAGCCTCGGTCCGCGTCCAACTCACTCATTAGCTGAACCATGCTTATTGTTTACTGTTGATTGAACACACAGCGAATATTCAATGATCGCAATAATGACTTTTTTAAAACTCAAATCTGCTTGAGCCACGGAATACTGTGGATAACGGGGTGGTTTCGCGCGAAGGACCAGTAAGATTCCGCAGGCCTGAAATCACTCAAATTCAATCCCCTCTTATCTTATCAGGTCATCGCGATCGCAGAGACCGGATTCCTTCTGAGTGTCGAGTAACCCTATTTTGTAACGGTGCCGTTAGATCACAGGCTGCATCTGCCACCCACACGCCTCAGGATAGACATTACCCTAATCGTTAACTAAAGTGTTATAATGGTTCAAATTGATTCCTGTACCTTGTGCTCTCATATTTAACTCGGAACGGCTGCCTAATAAATATTCCCATAATTACCGAACGTTGACCTTCGAACACGATGAATCTATAGTATAGGTTCAGAAAGCAAATGGTTTCGAAGTAACCAAACAAACAAAGGCAACAAATTATTTAAATCCAAGACCAATGGAGGGTTTCGAAAAATACCCATTTCGTCGTTGAAATGCTGTAATCTCCGGGATTTCAACGATGTCAATGAGCTCATCGAAATTACATAGATTTAACTTGATTTGCATGATTATTGCGTAATTTTTGTTCCGAGATCCGCATCTCGCTCTTCAAACAGAAAAAGAACGCAAAAAAATTATGGAACCATGGTGGGGTGTTTATTGTTTAATGTAGAACAGATATTAATAGACAAAGTGTTGGGATAAATCGAGGAGTAGCTGCAGTAGTTGTCCGCGAATAAGGAGTTCTCGAGGTCTCGAACAAGCCCTGTCTGTTTTACGCGGTGTGCACCGGCTGGACTCTCTTCCTGTATATCCCGGCCATGAGTGTTTATAGCTGTTTTGTACACGGCCACAAGCGATCCTGGAGATTGTCGTGTCCGGCGATTTGCGATTGTGTATAAAGTGAACTATAGAAAATATCATCCGATCTCTTGACAGCAGCGTAACTGATCTCGTTGGCGAGAAACGTACACGAGAATTTCTGTCAATATAACACATTTGTCCATTTATTTTTCTAACCACCCTTTTTACCCATCTCACTATCTTAAAAAAAAAATAAAAATTCCAAGGAGAAACCAATTATGTGAACAACTATCCGACGCTCCCGAGGAAACAGTCGTGAGATAAAATGAGCGACGGAAGTATAGGCCTGGAATAATGGGAGTAAAAAAAATTTCATTTTATGAAAACTTTGTGGTTATTTGAGAGACAAGATTCGATTCTTCGTGATCATCGAGGTGCAGAGAAATGGCTTACGTTCTATCAATTACGATGCACTCTCGATAAATTCTGAACGCTCTACTTAACCTGGTACCGCTTATCAAGATCTCAAACTTCTGATATGATCCGTCTCTATAGGGTTGCCCCAAAGCAGTCCGCCCATTTTTAACCTGTGGAGAAAACCTGCGTGATTCTGAATTTTTCTTTCTCGGCTGAAAACTAAAACGATTGCAAAAAGCGTAAGCTAGATTTTTCAACATTTTTACTGTTAAGAGTATCCGAAAATCAGTGCTGCTTGGCACAACAAAGTCGACAATTATTTACGGCACCAGAAGCGACTGGGTGTGTCGATCCTAATAAGGGGTCAGAGATTTAAAGGTCGTATAAAGAATAAACTAGGTAATAGTTCTGGGGCGCGTGTTAGGAAAACTATAAATCCCGGCCTATTACAAGACAGATGCTAACCTAAGTCAGCCAAGAAACTGGCGCTTCAAAACCAATAATTACACCTTAACTTAACCCTCGAGTTATATGCCTGGGCTAGTTGTCTGCCGGAATGAAAGTAGTAGGTAGCAGAGATGATCCTCGACGAAAGAGAAGGTGGGCCCTACGCGAAGGGTGCCGGAAATTGTCTCAAATTCCTCAATCTCTCAATCTGTGCAAAAATATTTGAATCATCATGATTTCGCTTACAAAATTACTACGAAGACCTGTACTGTGGCATGTGATGTAGAATTCAAGGTCTCGAAGAAGCAAGAGCAACTGGATCAATCAATCTGCTTGAAAGAGCGAGGGAGTGAGATAAGGAAAGCGAGATGGAGCTGAGCTTGGTTGGTACACCTGCCGAACTCCCACGAAGCAACTATATATGATTGTAGAATCAGTGCAAAAAGCGTGCGTTATGATGTAAAAAAAGAAAATTAAAACAGGATCATAGGAACTGACTTAATGAAACGATCCGCTTTTAAAAACCGAGGGGGTATGGGTAAGTTGCACGTGGGGAGATCCCACAGTTCTAATTACGATTTTCGGCGGACGTGACACCCCGCGGCGAACGGTTGGGTGTATATTAAGATATTTTAATTATTGTTTCTTAATTAAATATCATTGTTAATGATGCCCGTGTCATTCGAAAACTAATGATACCACTAGCAGACCGACTCCAGTCGTCACTTTAATGAAGACGTGACCGCGTCCCTCGGGCCCAAGGTGTTGCATTTATTAATCATATTTTGTTTCAGTTCTATACGAAAGAATCTGCACCGAGTTGCTGGCATAGGATTGTTATTTATCTGACATGCATCAAAGTAATCGTTTTGGGGCGAGAGCATGTTTTTAGCACGAGCCGGAGGCAAAGCTAACAAGTTATACTTCACCCCATACACTGTTGTTTTCGGCAAAGGTATTAAACCATTGTGACGCCAGTCGGGATCCGCACAAACTACGCATACTTATGACAAACGGTAGTTATGAGATGCGCTACAGTTCGTGCTGCACACCGCCTTTCACGAACTGCGCATGTCAACTACCGTAAAAAGACTTTTTAAGGCAGTCCTGAAGTTTGCCGTATAAAGGGCCACTTCACGAGTCCAAAACAAACGAAAAAGTCACGGTGTAATGCCTACGTCAGAAAAACGATGTTTTTTTTTTAAATTGAAATTCGATATAGGAAGCGTTAAATTATCGTAAGGGATGGAAAATTGCAACAGACTAGCCACAGCGGTTACGTTCGTAACACGAGTAGCTGGAGGAATAGCTACGAAACGTAATTACCTGTTTGCATAGTGAATTCCCGAGAAGTGTTATTATAGGTCTTAGATTCGCTTTCTGCAGTTGAGCACGCAATCCTTTAGCCCGTGATCGTACAGAGGTAACCGGTTGGAAATATTTCAACGGCATGGCACGTATAGATGTACCGAGTTTGAAGGAGCTGATAAAAGTGTGCGAGAAAAGAAATTTGATCATCACCGAAGAATTAATCCTATAATTAGAGACTTCTCTAATCCAAGATACGTGGTGTGTATTGTGATACACGATGTAACACATGTGTAATTACCTAATGGAAACTCGTTCGAGATCCTGCCATTTGGTAACGGTGGTATGGATACGTGTACAAGATATGTAGACGTTGCATAAGTCACAGTATGTAACCTCACGCGAAGGTATTTACTATCGGGGACCACAGTATTGCGGGTGAGCGATACTTAAGCATGGGATAGATAATAATACATGTTTATTAAAGTTTAGTGATTTTCCCAGAAGGGGATCGGGTATGTAACGTACAGGTATCTATGGGCGTACATACCAACCATGTCCATGTGATAACTTACCTACCTGCATCTAGGCGTCATTACCATGCCAGATCTCATACTGGGATATCGATAGACTGCAAAGGCGTGGGTTAAACTGTTACTTTTAAACGTCGTGTAAGCTGTTTTGCTCCGCCAAGTGAAAAATCGCGCGCGGCGTAGATGTAATCCGCAGTGGGATCGAGGTGGATGTTAGAAGAGTTTGGATTTTCACCTGGATCCAGTTGTCTTCCTTGTCTCTTGGACTTCTTCAAATTGCAGTCCGGATTACAGGTATCAGAACCAACAGACATGGTGTTTTTTTAATTCACCAACGTTAATTGCCCAATATTTCCGGATTCTGATCACACCGAATATATAGTCCAAGACTAAGCAACCAATAGAAATTAAAAGTTCCAGGTATATACCTAACTCACCTCAACTTGACAAACACTTTTAATGGTTGTCACTAATTTACGGACATTTCTCACAAAATTTCTATCTTACATTTTTTGCGATTCGAAATCCCCGTCAAGTAATATTTTATGATCAATGGATCGTTGCGTCGGTAATTTATCCTGGCTGAACGAATTAATCCAAGTCTTTTTCGAATCCACATTTGGTGGTGAAACAATCGACCTTTCCAAAAATTCCTTTTAATATTAGGAATCGTCAGATAGAGTCACTCAAGAAAAAGTTAATTCATTTTCCTAACGTTTTGGTTGGACCGGCCAGAAATCTTCGAACTATGGAGAAAAATTGTTTTCTTACAAGATTCAATTTTTTTTTCCAAATCTAATCCTACATTTTAAGACCAATAGTCTGACGATTCAATGATTGATCGATTTTAATCAAGCGACATGATATACCCGGATCATTTCCGAAATATCCTAAAAATAATTGTTTTTCTTCTATAATTTTCCGAAAACAATAATTCAGACCTGAAGACAGTGTTCGAACATCAAGACCGAACAATATTCACAAATATACCACTAATTTTGAGTCATAGTAGAGCTAGAATTGTGTTTTGTCTGTTTTTCGTTGCTCATATTCAAACGTTTCACGGAGGTCTACAAAATTAATCGGCCACCTTGTCACGCGGATCTGAATGTAAATTATTCCTGTACCTAGAACACTTTCGCTATCGTATTTTGAAGGCCAATGGAACCTTCCATATTTGGAACACCCTCAAGCATGATATTCAATTGGAACGCAACATCAGCTATGTTAGTCCGTCTGTCTGATAAACCGTTGACTGATTGAGTGCAATCCTCGGGAGATTTTCAAATGGGATTATCACAAGAAATCGCGTTGCATTGAAGTATGCATGGTCTTGAGCCATATTCCTCTAAAAACGGTAACCGTTGGAGTAACGTTACTTCTTTCCAATCGATCGCCACTTGGCGATGAGCATAGCTAACCTGCTGCAGCAGAATAGTTCTCCTAATATACTTTTATCGGCTAGTTCCGATCGATTCCGGATGTGAATATGCTGCACACATTCACATGCCCCGACGAACAGTGTAAATAAGAAGTTGCACATTTTGTGAAAGAACTAAACTCAGGTTATCCCGGATGAAATAAAATGAACGAAGCAACCCGGCAGACTCAGAAGAGTGTGACCTATATTCGAATGAGGACAGGGTAGTAAGTGAGACGTATATAAATAATAATTTCAATATTTTTTATCACAACTGTGATTATTATGCTTATACGCGACATGAATATATCGGTAAGACAATAGCGATGTAGGCATAGTAATGGTCTGACGTTGTGGCGCTCGGCATCATCAACATAACAGCGTAGGTAGTTCGGATCTGCCCAGTCGTTTGGAGATAAAATCAACTTGTGTTAAGTCACCAAGTCTGTAACTTTGTTTGGCTCAAAGGCTATAACTGATATTTGGACCTTATTCTTTTTTAGAGGTGAATGGGCTATTTAAATGGTAGACGATCAAACGTAACCCGTACTAGGTATATACGGATGCTGACAGGGCCGGCAAGTTATGAATTTTCCGTGTGTGGTGAATTTCGGGATCGATGGGGGGTGTAATAACAATGTTTTTCAGTTTTCAGACTTTTAATTCCCTCATAGCAAATGTAGTTCTCCTAGCGGAATTTTAACTCTTAAAATCATTCACAAGCTCATTTGTGTCTAGGTTTTCTGTCATTTTTCGGTGGACCCGCAAAATAGCGATGCTATCGAGTCTGTTTTGTGTCATAGTCGATCGCATATATACGTCTTGAGTCTCCTGACGGCTGAAAACGAACGTTCCGCCGTGCACGAAGAAGTTAGCAACAGTCTGAGCAATTTACCAAACTCGGGTAGCAACTGTGATACGTCTGGATTTTCCTTCATGTACTCCACAACGCTCTTTAAACTTTTCATTTCCAGATTCCGCCGTTTTAGGATATCTTTAAACATTTCAGAATGCAGTGTCAAATTTTCCAAATCTAAATCGCCCTTATAGAAGTCTGTTACCGTTTTAACATCGATCCGGTTTCCCAATACAAAATTTTCACAGGTATTCAGAAAATGCATTGTCTTCGATGTGAATCGGCTATTCGAAGACGCGATTACCTGGTCTAACATTTCATTGAAAAATCGCCGATAATATTCTACTGGCGTTTTAAATACGTGGCTGTCACTCTCTTGTAACCGTTTCCGTGCTTTTCGTTGTCGAGGTAATTTATGCTCTACTATGCCATGCTCTTCGATCTCGCATTGCGCTTTCTCCCAGAACTTATTGAAACCGGAGTCCCGCATCTCTTTCACGCAATCAACCACCAGATTCACTTTGGCATGGGATTCGTTAATATTCAGGTCGCTTTTTTGAAGTTGTGCATTCAGAATTTCTATTCTTCTCAATACTTGGATGGTCGTTAGCAGCATGAAGTAGAAGTAGAATGCAAATTGTCCCAACGGATTCAAAAAGCCTCTGGCTTTATAGGTCGATTCATCTGGTCCTCCTGCAGTAACTTCTTCCAAAAAGTCTTTGATGGTATCCAAATTAGCGTACAGAGTTTTTAAAGACTTAATCCTCATGCACCACCTGCAACATTGGACATACAAATTTCTGGGTTGCTAATTGAGATATTGTATTGCAAGATAACGAATATAATTAATTAAATTAATATGAATAAAATTAACTTTCTTAGAATTATACATCCAAGACAATGCCGAAGGACTGTTGTTGAAAATTAAAAATTGAAATTATGTATTTTGTGAGTACAAATGTATAAAATACCTTGTTGGGCAAAATGGAGCAAGATTGGGCAGGTTCTCAGTCTCAGATGATTGAGCTTGGAGATCCTCCCAGCTACCCTCTTGGGTGAATCACGGATGGAGTTTATGAGATTCTTTGCGGTCCCGATAAAGTCACTTGCTGGTGCAACTTTGGTCATCGCATCCTGCATAACGAGATTTAGTGTAGTGGCCGTACAATGCACATAAACTACCCTAGATTCGAGGTCTTTAATCGTTTTTTGAACCCCTGAAATTTCCACCGCTCATGTTCGCGGCTCCATCATAACATTGCCCTCTGAGGCAAGATATTTCCAATGTGAATCTCAACAAAACGTCTTGAAGCAATTTGACCAAGGCTGCTGCCTTTGTATCATTAGTTTGATGGAAGCCCATGAAGATTTCTTTCATTTCGAAATCCAGTGTTACTATCCGGATGTTTATCGAGACTTGCTCTATCCGCGAAATGTCTGCCGTTTCGTCCGCAATTATTGCAAAATATCTTGCTTTCCGAATTTCATCGAGATTAGTCCGTATTACCGGTGGGCCGTTATATCCAACATTTCATTGACGTATTCATGATGTAACGACTTGTATCCACTTCGATTCAGCCGCTATCTAGTTCCGGAATTTTCTTTGCCATCATTTTTAAAAGGATTCGCAAATTCGAGTCCTCATCATTCGCACTGCCGCGAAAAGCTGAACCTTGTTGTGCAATAGCATTAATAGTATTGAATATAGTTTCTAATGCTATTCTTGCGGCTGCCATTTCTTTGTCTTCAGCTTCAGAAATGTAGATGATGATAGTCTTTTTCTTCTGCGAATTGGCTAGTGCTTCGGTGTTGCTACGGTGAAATTTCGACAATTCGTGATCTTTGAATCGTTTAACAGCGTTCTTCCAGCAATTGAACCCACTAAGGACAAAAGCTTCGCAAGAGCGGAGAGCTCGACTATCCAAGGTTGAAGTCGTCAGATTATTGTCCCATGCTTCGGTGCACGTACTGCAGATAGCTTTTTGATCACCATTCAGTGCTAACCACGTGAAATTCTCGTGCCACGATTTAAATGACCGAGGCTTTGTAGCATCTGGAACAAATACAAAATAGATACTTAGATAAACATGAAATACTACCTCACAGAAACAACAAAGAAGAAACAATTTCTGCATTATGTATGCATTACACCCCAAAGTTTTCAATTGCTGATTATTAAAATGAAAGGTTTTATGTTTCAGCGCAAAATGGTTGATTTGAAAGATGTCGCAATACTCTATAATAAGTTCCTGTGTTTATTTTGAGGAGGTGTTCCATCTGCGTCGTCGAACAGTCGAAACAAGATAGAGCTTGCGACACAAGATCCTCGTTGGTATCATACGATTGTTGTACCGACTATTGAATACATTAAATCCGGTGAACAATAATTAATACTTTGAGGTCATTCGATCGTATCTACAGTGATCGCTGCTGATCGACAGCCGAAGCACGATCGTCAGATCTCCGCGATCTATCAGTGATTTTGTGATTTATCGTGCCAAGATGCCATCTATCATCCGACCATGTGACGTAACGGCAAACTACTCCTGTTCCTTCAGCTCCGTTGCGGTTCCTGCTCCAGAGTTATGCTCTCATTACTGGCTCTCTACCTCTTTGCCCGTAATCCCTGCCTCCCACCACCTTGCTCTCTCTCGCACGCGTCATATTATACTTGAAGGTTAACAGAACTCCAGGGCATTGCGGGACCCGCTCATGATACAACCGATGAATGCGGGACTTAGTGCTTCCTATTTTCTCCTCGGTTCACCAAATAGCCAGACACATGTTCACCACAGTCCTGTTCTGATAATTTATGTGGCCAGATTTACTGAACGTACGAACTTCATTGTATTGAGATTCGACTCAGAGTGCATTTTCAAGGTGCAGATGCAAGCTCGTCGGAAATCGTACGGCACATGAGCTGCTGGTCTAAGGGTACCAATTATCATCTGGAACGTTCCCTCGAGGTGATTATGACCTTCGATTCATCGTACCAAGAAGTAAAAGAAAAAAAATGAAGAGCACGCTGCAGGGCGGACTGCAGTTGGCACCTCGAGACTGCACCCTTGCCCTTTCTTTCCTCTACCGCATAGTTCAAAATGAAAAATACGGTTATACTTATATCCAGCTCAGCTAATACTTAGGGTACAGCACGTATCTAGTTTTATCGCTCATACTAACTTACTTAATTATACCAGTGGAGCCAGGCCGTTAATTGTCTTCCTTCCAGACCGCTTACTCTGCCATGATAACTTTACGACCTAATTTTCACAAAACCTTTTCAGCAACATTATTTGAGTGTGCGGTAAGGTGATTTTAAGGTACCTAAGACCAACCGCTCTCAGCTTCTTCATCTTACTGGGGGCACTCATACCCCTGCGTAAAATAACTGCAATATCGAGCCCCCAGCTTCGGTACGTTATATTTGAATGCCCCCTCAGCTAATAATTCATCTGTGAAACAAAAGTGAATAGCTCCTCGGTTGGTCGGGTACCTGCGAGTAATGAAGCTGACAAATTGATCAAGATTGATATTCAAGCTTGATTACCGGCACGCTGTCGGTTCGATCGAATCTAATTAGAGGTAATGATTTTCACGAGTTTCGATTGCTGGCCTTATTTCGTCATCGGTAGAGAAGGCTAATTATTGTCATTGGTTTATTGTACCGAGCCCGTAGCCCCCACGCCGTTCATTCAGTCATGAGAGTGGACTCAGCCTCGGCAGTCTACTTTTGTTCTATGTACATTTGTAGTTGGATACCAGCTTCACCTGAGTTACAAGAACAGAGAGTCGAGGACCGATTGCTGGGCAACTTGAGAGTGCTTATCATGTTATTAGGCGCCGATTATATACTGCCTTGTATGTTTATCCAACCTGGATCGCTACTTTCATTTGCACTGTGCAATGAATGGAAAAAAATACACCTTACCCATACTATTAGAATAGCTACCAGGTACAGATGAAAATGCACTGGACAAAATGCTATGGTAAAAACTATTAGACAAACGGTAGTTGAGGCACTCGTAGTTAGGGAAAACAAAAACCATGGTCCACCTACAACAAAATTGTAAATTTCTATGAATGTTTCATATTTAGAAACAAAGTCAAAGAAATTAATCATGTTAACTTCATTTTCAATGTGTAGCAGCAGCATTATGTTGTTACTAATAGTTGCTACGGTTATTTAATGAATAATGCATAGTTGTATTAATATGTATAAATAGAAACAACTTATCACCTAATCAAATTGTCCTTTCATGAGCCATACGATGTAATAATGAATCGATAACCACACCTAATAGTAACCTGCACCATGATTCCGTAGTGACTATGAATTACCTGGAATAACTTACCAGAATTCGTTTAACTAGAGGAGATGTTCAATTTACGGAGGGTGTCCCAATTACGGTGCCCCCCCCCCACTCACCCCGCACCTGTGTTATCTTTAATTTATGAAATCCCAATACTATTTATCAACTCGCGTGATTTTTTGTCAAGAAGTCTGATCTATAAACATGACAAAACAACAAAGCCGCACAGGTGGAAGCTTGAAATTAGCTAATTAACATTCAATTTCCACTTTGAACTGACGCATCTGTCGGAATTGCCTGAGCTGTCTTAACCAAAATGCTCAAAAAAGCACCTTTCTTAAAATGACATTTTTTATGATAATAATAGTGGGACCCGCATTTGGTACACGAGTTCAAACCTCGGTGATTGGGATAGCATTTCGGCTCCTAGACCGATTTATGGGCCTTCGGTATACGTAAATTTCGAACAGATTACGAGGTTAGGTATATTTGAACGTTATATGAATCACAAGGAAAATTTGACTGTCGATTCTAACAAAAAAAGAAAAAAAAAACGTCGAATATGTCAGTTCCACCATATCAGTAGAAAAATGTAGCGTTTTCAGATTGAATTGATTGTGTTGACAAGACAAATTGCAAAACGACCAAATCAATAGCCTCGATTCGACTTGATTATTTACATGGACCAAACTGTAGATTATGTCCGGTATTCTGAATCACACCAAGCAACGGCTTTACGTAAGGCAGTTTGGTACAGTAAGTAGGGCATGCGATTTAAATCCCGGTCGGAACAAATAGGAGTTGCAGCATTCTTCCAAGTAGCTCAAAACGCGTCTTTATCGATTGGCGATCAATACTAACGATAAGCCGTCGATATGCCGTGTATGCGTCCAGATTCTTAAAAAAATCATCAGACGGTTATTCGTTTATTTTCTGGGCCGTGCATTTACTCTAGGCATTAGTAATTTCAACGATATTTTGTTGTGAGTGCAAATAGTGTGGCTTGGCAATTATAGTAAAAAACACGAGCCAGCTACATTCTATTATTAGTATTGTAATTATTAAGTCATGAGAAATAACAGAAACAAGTCGACATTGGAATGCCAGAAAGAAATAGCAAAAGAAACAGATAGCCGAGGCGTTAGAATACGTTAGTGTTGATAGGTTCTGGTTCATGTTGGGACTAAGAGCCCAAAATATGAGGCCTAGAGTTCAGTCATAAGGGTTGCAGCGATCTTTAGAATCTTTGTTTGGCACTTGCCCCAGCTTACGCTATACGGGGACGAGGCCATTTAAGGAAAAAGAAGAAGAAGGAGAAGAGAATCTTTGTGACCACCAATTGATTCATTATTATCTATACTATTATTGACCAACCCATTTCCAATAATATGTTGTAGTTGTGATGTAGAAGTCCCAACTGTACATTTTTTGTTTTAGCATGGAGATCGAAATTAGACCAAATGAAATGGTTCATCCTACACCGACTATCTAGACTGGTCTGGGAAACTCTGAGATGCTCCGAAGACTCAATTAAATTCCTACGGAAAAATTGAACGGAATTGTAACAAACGACAAAGGTTTAATCGAGCTCTGAATCGGATGGCAATTGACCAACTGCAGCTAACAAGATCCACCGGACGCTTGTGTGTCTGTGTGTCGGGCTTTTACATGACATAAACGAACTGGAAGTATCACGCCATCTTTTATTGGTTAATTGCAGTTGTCAGTTGAAAGAGATTTACGCGTCTGCGGTCCGCGCATAAGACACAGTGATATTGCTTTACCTGTGCCTCCAATGACGCCGTATCCATTGATTAAAGCGTCGTTAAAGTTGAAGAAATAATTGCCCGAGAATCACGAGTCAATTTCAAAGGAATCGAGAATCGAGATAGCCCAACATCTAATTAATTCAGTTGTCTGTACGAGTCGTGTATCTCTAGATTTTGAAACGAAACCAGAAAAGTTTGTATAGATTTTTAGATACTCCTTAGTTGAAGAATAAAATGAATAGTCGCTGATGGATTAACTTGCCCAATGATAATTTCTCCGCGTCAGTTTGATTATGATCTGACAATGAACGATATTCTCCCTTGTAGTGGGCGAGTCTAGACCGTAAGAAATGGAATGACTATTGCGTTTTGTGTCCTTAATTGCTCTCATTATCGTGCCACAGCTTTCCTATAGAATATAAAGGCACAGGCTGAAAGGCATTCAACTAAATTGTAATATACTTACATCGCCTTTGATTTCTATGGTCTGCACCGCGTTATTGTGACTCTCGTCGAGTCGCAAACGATCTACAGAGCCAACTGAGGACCTCCGACTTCTTCGGGATGGACGATCCGCAGGTGATCCTCGATGAACGCAGAATGAAACGCACAAAAAGGATTTTTTTTATTTTGAATTCATAATTATTCATAGGCTTGGTTTGTCATCTCTGCGGGTCAAACAATTAGTTTGAACTGCAATAACGAGAACTTGTTAGAAGTAGTTGTTGCTACTTGTTAGCCATGTGAACATAGCCGTCACGGCGCGGGCGACTGAGCTGATCAATGATGGCTGTCAGAACGTTACAGCGCTCACTTGATGACATAAGAATTATTTTTATATAACGGGAGTATGATTCATGCGTTTTTCGATGGTAGCTTTCGGGACAGAAAGTGGCGTCTTCCGTGACAGTGGGAGTTAGCTGCGAGTGCGCAGTACAGAAAAGTGTAACTTTGACTCCTAGGACTGGAAAAGTGAATGTCCTAAGAATGAAAAGGGGTGGTCATCGTACTCAGTGCGAGTCCGCGCATGCGCATTCGCTGTCAAATGTCATAACCTCAGAACGCGTAGATCATACACTTTTTTTTTTAAACCAATAGTTATAGAGATTATACACTTGTTAAATATCTAAGGTGTCGTGTGCAACAAAGAGGCAACGGTCGTTTTTTCGCCTCGCATGTATAGGGGAGAGTGCGGCAATATGGGTCATGGGGCACAATGGGTCACTGCCACCCCCGCCTCACTCGAAAGTCGGAGAGAGGCGGCACCGGGGTGGCTGGTCCGTGGCCTACACTTACATGTCCTAACGTGACGTTAGTCTTTTTTTTCTAATGTGGTGCGATTTGGTGAAAAGAAATGTGTTTTGACGCCTCAAAAGTTGAAAAAAAAATCCTGCTAAGTTTCGTTTTCCACGTATCGTCCAAAGTTAAATATGCGTTATTTGGTTACGTAAAATCGCCTCAAAAGTTGAAAAAAAAATCCTGCTAAGTTTCGTTTTCCACGTATCGTCCAAAGTTAAATATGCGTTATTTGGTTACGTAAAATCAGTTCGTTCAAAAAATTCGAGCATGGGGTACAATGGGTCAATTTATTTATGATCCAGGGAAATTTCACATTTTCATCATCCGATCAGGTTTTTCACTAATTAACGTTCAAAATGGTCAACAGTAAACAGTTTGTTATCGCGAATCGCGACTTTAACTCCTAAATTATGTTTTTGTACGTTGACGCTGTTTTTTTCCAGTGATTCAATGATTCCGACTGATTGAGTAACTGGACTGGAAAAGGCATTAGGTGCTTACTAATTTGAATAAAAAAATGTATTTTGTCCAAAATTGCATCATTTTCAGCTGGTTACCAGGTTGACCCGTAGTGCCCCATGGGGTGACCCATTGTACCCCACGGGTGGGGCACAATGGGTCAAAAATTCTTCTTTTGAAATGCATTTTTATTATTTTTGCTATGCAAGATATCGGAATTTTAGTTTTTGGACATTGTTGCCAATGAGTTGAGTCAAGAATTCCACCTGGTCAAAGTTTCAAATATCTTTCCAAAAAAATTAGAAAAATCGAAAAGTGAAAACTTGACCCATTGTGCCTCACTCTCCCCTACTCACCTTCCGCTCGCGTACACCCTCTAACAAGACTTGTATAGCAAGCTCCCTGTTACACAATATACTATTATACAGCAATACTAAAAGGGTCTACTCAAGCTAGACAAGAGACAGCATGATTGTAACCTACTACTCTTCAGTGGCTGGAAACTCATAGGTCTCTAAGAGGTATTGATCTGAGCGGAGTCCAGGATCGAGTGACATGGCCACCGTGCTGCGGCCGAATCTATCCTATCCACCGTGATCACCTGGCTGCGAGAAGCAACGCCGCCGCGTGGCAATCACGGGTACCTGAAACTTAGTAGGTCGGGAACACAAATAAGGAAAAAATGTTCATTTACCATACATGAATGTTTTGAAAAATCCAGAAATTGCGGTCACATGAATAATAATTTGGAAATAAATTTCGATTACTGTCTTATGAACTCGTAATTATTAGAAAATCATGATTATACCATGATAGCATTGAGAATCTAAACAAATTGTAATTATTTCTAAGATTGCATAAGCCGCAAGATCCGAATACAGCGCAACGATTTCTGAACAAAAAGATTCGTCAAGGAATTCTTCCGGTAATATTTCCACGAATACGATGACCCTCAAGATTTCTGCATCAGCATGTTTGGAAATTTAGCTGGCCGTAGCTCCTAACCAGTTGATCGTAGAGTAAACTCTATGTCGAGTTTTTTTGTTGCCCTTTCGATTATCTAGGTACATATTTTTCATTTTTTTTTTTTTTTTTTTATCAAGCCATATGCGCTACTTTCTGCCATATTTATCTGATTGGTCCCGAAGTAAGCTCAAAATCTCCATAGCGCAGCCACAAATCTAGACACCAAAGTTTCTATTTCAATTTTTTCAATCCATTTTGAGCTACTTTTCGCTAAATTTAAGCTTTGACAACCCGTACCTCTGCGAGGGTCAATCCTAGAGCAGACTTTGTATGACGTTTTTTGCTACCCTTCTGATAAATCACTTTGGTCTCTAGATTCGTGGTTGCGCTATAGACAAAGAGATTTTGAGCCCACTTCGGGACCAATCAGATAAATATGGCAGAAAGTAGCGCATATGGCTTGATTTAAAAAAACACAAAAAAAAAAAAATGCGTAGGGGGACCGGTGTCGGTTGTAACACGGTGTCAATTGTTACAACGCAAATAACGGCGCCATTTTGCGGAAAATTTCCGAACTGCTTGGACATCTCTATAGCAACGTCCGTTTCGCTTTTGTTAACCAACGTTTTGCCAAATTTCATGCGCTCTTTCCTGTATCTGTGTCGACTTTTATGGTTTTTTACTCCCATGAGTAACTTTATCACTCTCACTATGATTTGGTCTGGTATCTAACAATGATTTTTTGTAATAATTGGTCGATTCTATATTGATCTATGATGGTTTGGCTATAAATTATGTCAATCAGGATTTGAAGATCATGACGCGTAGGATAATATTTAATTTATTTACTGACAAATGTCGCAGGTGTCAATTGTAACACGCCGATCGGTTTCGATTGTAACACTATATAAATCAATGCACTGAATCCAAAAAAATGGGCACAGATCGGTTGCACCGATGGTGGGGCATTCTTCATCTGCGATGATTGCTCAGAAGTTTAAGTGTCTTATTCGTTGTTGAATTCCCGTCATAAATTTTATTGCAGAGATATAAATAGCTT
This sequence comes from Euura lappo, assembly GCA_018257835.1. Taxonomy (NCBI): domain Eukaryota; kingdom Metazoa; phylum Arthropoda; class Insecta; order Hymenoptera; family Tenthredinidae; genus Euura; species Euura lappo. The sequence goes on from JAEUYN010001077.1 coordinate 288,306, forward strand.
CAATTATATTGAGATCGGAAATATGTGTTTGTCTTTGTGAAAAAAAAATAAATGATAATGTATTAGTTTACTGAAGACCTTTCAAACCAGTTTTGAGGGAGTAAATAAATATTTTTCATATAATTATGTCATATCGTTACTGTGTTACAATTGACACTTAAGCTGTTACAATCGACACCGCTGAGGTGTCAATTGTAACATGTGTAGCAATGCGCAACTTTAATTTTTATTGCTAACTTTGAAGTTGTTTTCGAACTGAAAAAAATAGAATCAGCGAGAGTGAAGATCAACGAATTTGGAAAAAAAAATATTTGTAAATGAAAAATATTGAGCGAGAAAAAAAATGGTTACAAAAATGGTTACAAAAATTGTTACAACCGACACCGGTCTCCCCTATCTAGACAATCAAAAAGGGCAACAAAAATCGTCATACAAAGTTTTCGCTAGGATCGGCCCTCGCGGGCTTATACGGGTTGCCAAACCCTGAATTCATCGAAAAGTACGTTCTAACGACTTGATAAAAAAAAAAAAAAAAAATGAAAATATGCGTATCTAGGTAATCGAAAGGGCAACAAAAAAACTCAATACAAAGTTTACTCTAAGATCAACTGGTTAGGAGCTACGGCCAGCCAAATTTCCAAGCATGGGGATGCAGAAATCTTGAGGGTCATACGAACTTATCCGGTACTAATTGGGGATTTACACGAGAAATGAGCAATTTAGTTATTCGCATTACTAATTTTTAGAATAATTAGTAAATTATTCTCCGCAAATTGATCATTTTTCGAAAAATTAATGTTCATTTCTATCTAATTGATGAACTTTCTGAGAATGTGACATTCAATGTGAGCAGTTTATCGCTTATCATAGAGTGTCAAATTAAATAATTGATGGATTTTCGGAACATAACAAATTGCCAATGCTGTAAATATGATTATTAGTACATGAATATATTGTTAATATATACACTTGTGTATATATATGTATATATGAATATGAATATAAGATTAAATATCGCGTGTCTAATGGCAGAAGGTCGTAAGTGCCGTTATACGACCGTTTGGAATTTTCAAGGCCAAAAGGTCGTATATTTTTTTTTTAGATTTATCTATGCAGAGAACCTTCAAATACGCTCAAAACCGTTGAAATTGAAAATTCGTCAATTTAAACTCAGAACGTCGTAAGTCCTGGCGTATACGCCCTTCTGAACCTGATTCAAAGAAAAATAATCCGGCTCACTAATTCCAGAAGGTCGTAAGTGACATTATACGACTTTCTGCCTTTAGTGGAAGTAAAATTTGAAAAAAACCTGAAAAATACGAAATTCAACAATTAAAGTCAGTACATCGAAAAAAAATCACAATTTTCTTAAATAGTCGTCAAAGCTCGCGAAACGCGTAGATAACTTGAAAAAACCCGAGTTTCGAAAAATTCGATAAAAAAAATATGAACGTAAAGCCAGAAGGTCGTAATCGCCATTTCTTTTTTTTTTCACATTTTCGCCTTTTTTCTAAAATAGTCATCAAAACTCGTGAAACGCGCAGATAACTTAAAAAAACCCGAGTTTCGAAAAATTCGATAAAAAAATATGAACAAAACAATGAAAAAAGAGGATAATTAAATAAAAAAATAAAAATAGCGATTTCGACCTTCGGCATCTACGTTCGGATTTTGTCTTATCGAATTTTTCGAAACTCGGGTTTTCTCAAGTTATCTGCGCGTTTCACGAGTTTTGACGACTATTTCAGAAAAAATGTGAAAACAAGAAAAAAATGTCTATTACGACGTTCTGGCTTTACGTTCATATTTTTTTTATCGAATTTTTCGAAACTCGGGTTTTTTCAAGTTATCTCCGCGTTTCACGAGTTTTGATGACTATTTTAGAAAAAAAGCGAAAATGTGAAAAAAAAAAGAAATGGCGATTACGACCTTCTGGCTTTACGTTCATATTTTTTTTATCGAATTTTTCGAAACTCGGGTTTTTTCAAGTTATATGCGCGTTTCACCAGTTTTGACGACGATTTCATAAAAAATGTGAAAACAAAAAAAGTGTCGATTACGACCTTCTGGCTTTATCTCTTTTTCGTTTTTTAATTACAATCCATAATGGAAGAAGGGCGTATTCGCCAACATCCGACCTTATGCTTTTAAGTTTTCGATCTTCTAATTTTGATTGATTTACACGTTCAGATTATTCTCAAAGCGAATGGCGTAAAAATAACAATTATACGACCTTCTGGCACCAAAATCGCATTTTTGGCACTTACGACCTTCTGCCATTAGACACGCGATATATTAAGAATAGAATGAAGTAATGGAAATACATGAGATGTAAAGAAAGAAAGTGTATGTAAAACGCCGAATGGCACTACAATAAACAATTGAACTACTCCTAGTACATGAATATTTGTGCACGCAACCTTTATCAATTGGGAATACATTTTCAATTCTGTTAAACCTTGTCTCTTCGCTTTTCTGTGGGTCTCTCACAACGCAGTAAATGCGAGTCAAGAAGTACGCCAAACACAACACAAATATCCTCAATATTTTCCTGTATATTTTTTAGAAGCATGTCGGTTGGCGCAGCAAGCCTTAATTTTTCATTTATTCCAATCATTCATTCCCGATCAGCTGTTTACCCAGCCCGCTAAATCTCTTGCTGTCAAAGTGACAGCTAACATCTGATCTGCTAACTCTAACGGGTGTCCCCGTAACAATATGAAATCAAAACGTCTCAGGAATTTTCATTCTTGCCGATTTATGGTCGGGAATATGTTGGGAATGTTCACCGCCCAAGCTTTTACCAAATGTGACCCGGATGTGCATCAAGTGTGTAAAGTGTTCACGGCTCGAAGTGTTTGCGAAGTGTGTTCGCAACTGTGATAGAACATTTTATGAAGCGTGGAGACTCTTTCCGAACACCTATCGAACATCTCTGTGCACACCTTATATTCGCCAGGGTCTAGAAACAAGATCTATTTATTATCAACTTCCTCGCAGTAGTACGTTTTTTTTCATCTTACACAGCTTTAATTAATTGCATACCTATATTCATTGACGGAGCTCTATACTCGCGTTGTAGCGTTTTCTGAGACGTCTGTTCTGGACTGCCCGCCGAGATACGTTCCCTTAGGACCTGTCGATATGTTCATAAAAATAAAAAAATCCATAATAGTTTCAAAATCTTCATTTCATACGAATTTATAAAAGACAAACTACGAAAACAAATTTTATCAATTACAAAGCGGCAAAGTCGGACAAGACATAATATCTCCGCTAATATGAATATCTCCACAATTAGATTCATCTCTAAAATTATACAGTCTACGAAACCTGCTCACCCGAGTCGAAATTTTAGCCCTCCTTTGAACCTCCTCTGAACCTCGAATTCTCTCCGAAACTTGATCAATCTTTGGGAGTATTGAGGGTCAAAGGAGGGTGTGATGTGGTCGGTACAATTGATATTAGACTCCACTTGAACCTCTAAAAGTGGCAGAAACTGAACATTTGGATTCAAAGGAGGTTATGGAGGGTACAAATAAAACCTCCAGACCCTCCTTTAAACCTATTGTAGATGTCTCACAAGCCCTAAAGACCCTCCTTTCGGCCTGAATCGAAGCTGGCGTAGACCCTACAGACCCTCCTTTCGACCTGAATCGAATATCGCGTAGACCCTACAGACCCTCCTTCAGGCCTATCATGTCTATCTTCCACGTACGTCGCAAAAATCATCTCCGTTGATATGGGGCATAATGCACTTCAAAAAGCGAATATACATTCAACTAAACATCATTCGTCGAAGATTCGAACCAAAAACAGGTCGACATTACTGATGATTGAAAGTGAATTTTCTTATAAATTTGCTAATTATTTTGTACCTAATAATTAATTATTTTCTCATATTTTTTTCCAATTACAACAAAAATATTGTAAAAAACATGCTCGATACAACCACCTCTGTACTACGAGGTAGGTACTGGGGTTGTACTTAAGCTTGATCACGTTTGGATCTCACTCGGTGTCATAGAGTTGCATAATGTATACACCAAGTCGCGGTAGTTATTATCTGCCGGTGGCGTTATGCCTGCGAGAGCGGAACGCGAGTCTGCACGGCTATGTGGACGCACTCGGTACTACGAAAGCAGGGTAAAAACTAGGATCAAGTAGGTTCAGTTTCTTCTCTAGACCCTACGGAACCTCCTTTTGATTCCGAGTCTCCAGTCCAAATTGTCCTTGTCCTGCTTTGGATCGAAAGGAGGCTACGTAGGGTCTCAAAAGAAGAGAATGGATCCAAAGGAAGCTATGTAGGGCCAAGGAGGTCACATAGGTTCATGGTTGCTCGATATTTGGGACTAAAATGAGGTTTCAGAGGGTTAGCAGAGGCTGGAGTGGAGTCAAAGGAGGTTCACCGATAGCACCGAAACCTGCGGATAGAGCCTAGTAGGTTCAACGGAGGGTCGCGGCTAGTGCGAAACAAAAGAAATAGGTTCAGGAGGATTCAAACGAGGCCTAAAATTTTGACTCGGGCAGTCACATTCAAAGAGATAGGTTGAAACTGTTTGAATATATCTGAAGAAAAAACTGTTATCCAAAAAATGAAGATTGAAATAAAAAAACATTATAAAACAAATTGTTAATATATCGTCAGAAATGAGCAAGCGTAGTTTTATAAGAAGTTGTTTTCAATCGAATTGAATGATCTATTCTATGAATGTGGTTTCAATTTGAATTTTTTGAATTTTCATACATGTTTAGTTGAAAGAAATTCATTTCGGAATTTATTCATTTTATATATAATTCACGAATTATCTTGAAAAATCATCGAGGACTAGCACAGTTTATCGTTAACTCATTGTTTGAAATATTTTTAAACTTGAAATTGATTTTATTGCCATTTATTACATCGTTAAGAGTCTCCTCACAATTAAATGTAACAAAAAAGGCGTCTGTTACAACTCTAAGAACCTTATAAAATTTTACATTAAGTCGACAAAGGGATACAGCAGCTTTCTTATAAATAATAAGCGCTTCGTCAGATATCAGTGGATTTTGTTTTCAACCCTATTGATACACTGGATGACAAACGGCCTCAACACCGATTAAAATGCACGGGTAACGAAATAAGCGTATCGCATACTGTTCTCAATTCCAAAGACGTTGAACTTTTCATTAGCGAGATGAATTCGGGATGCAAGATATAATCGGTTATCACATCGGTTCAATCACTGAGGTAAATAACAATGTTTAATCAAGCGACGAAAATATGAATATTGTGATCCGAGTCACGTAGTTCGGCTCACAGTTGCGATAACTCTTGTTGCCTTGTTGGTCTATTTGAAAAAAATCTGTCGGTTCAAAATCTGTTCCAATATCGGCATTACGAAACTGTCTGCCGTCCCGCGTTGCCGTTACAAATGTATAAAACAGTGTTCTTAAGAAATTGACCGATAATATGATTAGAATAATAATTAACTGGCATGTTTCCATTTAAATCGGGCCACAGCCCCGGGCCCAGTGCATGGCGGACGGTGGGCGGCGGGCAGGACGGGACACAGCAAGGTGTTAGGTAATTCGAGAATTCTTGCAAGCATTTAAGAATCACATTAAACTATACAACAGATCGATTAAACGATCTTATGTTTTATCTTCTGTGGAACTGCGGGGCTGAAACTCGTTCACGGTCGTATCTCCCGACTCGTTCCTCATGCTTTCAAAACTACAAGGGAATCGGTACACTCCAGCCCTCGAGCAGTGGAACGAGATACACGACAATGAGGGGATTAGCATCAGACACCGAACTGCGATAAGTAGTAAAGTAGTATCTGTAAGATATTGATTCTTGAAAACAATTTTAGTGTCATGTTCTGAAGAATTCTGAAGAATGGAAGTCGTGAGATCCTGGAGATTTTGAGTCTGCAATGTTGGCAATGTGTGCATAATTATCGAAGAGTGTATCTCGATTTCGTTATGACCATTAGGCGAAGATATGATTCTGATGCTAGACGATCTCCCATCGGTCGTACTCGGTTCATATTTCATTACACTGATCGAATAGTCGTGACGGTGAGTCGATAGTTCAAGGAACCGTCCCTCATGATCCAACATTCAGGAATCCAGATTCCTAACAAACTGTTGCCACGACGTGCAATTACCGATCTCTGGAAACTCCTAAAATAATTTGCATTGTGTTGCCTCATCACGGTTGCTGAGAGCTCCTCTTATTTCGCAATGTTTAATTATGAGCAACTAATGAAGTAGTTAATTTGGCGACCGACAAGGAGACGAAATTATCCGGTCTAAGGTTTCTATTGTGGCTTGGAGCCCTCGACGGAGGTACTTTTCTTATCTATGTAGATCAAAAATAACTTATATCACTTTTGATTTACCAGTTTGTTACGTTACGAACTGTACATAATGACCGGGTTATGTACTGCGGTGCGGAGCGCAGAAATCTATCGGTTAGTTACTAACCTGTACAACCTGTGTATGTATGTAGCCTATATCAAGCTTGTAGGCATAGGACTTATGTGCCTCAACGAACTTTCGATTCATACGCCTACAAGACGCGAACAGTGCGTTATTCTTGCCGCCACCACCACGATGCAGATGCTGGAGCGTCTGATCGGTGGGTGGAAATAAATTTGAAGAAATTCGATCTGATCGCATGCGGCTTTCTGACAAACAAATTTGCTAGAAGTTACCTAGAAATCTGTCGACCCACGGAGCTCTGAGGAGCTCTAGGTAGACAAGCATAACAGAGTTAATTCTCTACTGGAATCAAGTTACCGCAGTACAGATTCACATAAAAGAAAATATATGAGGGCGGATAAACCGATAGGTCAATAAATTTACAGGTACAAACTGATCCTGTCAACGCTACGCGGAGAACTAGGAAGTTGAAGGCATCCAGATTACTGAATGAGATAGGAAAATGACTGCATCCGGCCCGCGTGGCTTATTGCTACTAATCAACCATCTCGAAATCTAGATTGTCTGTGGTTGATGAACAATGTTCATAAAATCCGAGTGAAATTCTCACATGAAGGTTATCGTTGCCGACCGGTTTTGCAATGTTTGGTGTAGAGCCGTACGATTAATCGATTAATCGATGATTTTGATTAATCGTTTGATTTCATATCCGTCACATTCATTCTTAATTCAATCAACTAATAATTGAAATTCAATTCGTTCAATGCATTTACCACATTCAATGCATTATGGGGAATAGATAATTTAATTTGAAACGAAATGCGATTACTATGAGGGTAAAGTTGACGAATGAATCTTAATATTCATGCTGAAGTCATGCCAATGTCATTTTGTTTCACAAGTTTCCAGATGCATTTCACAGTTTGGATGTTGCGAGTTAAGTTTTACAGGAAAAAACTACAAGTCCAAAATTATTCCCTGATAAGGTCAATGACCTAAATTACATCAAACACAAGGAAGGTCGTATACCATTGTATGCATATCATTCCATATATTCTTATCAGGACAAATTTGAAGTTCAATTTCATAGAATCTCAATTCCTCGTACACAAAAAAAATTCCCGGGTTGACACCGACTCAATTAAATACTGAATACATATATGCACTCGCTTTTAATCGTGTAAGCCAAAAGCCGCATGGTTATTTATGCGTGAAAACATTCCTAAAAAGTACAAACGAAATAATTTTTTCATTTTAGCACGTTACATCTGCCTATCGGACACCCATATCCACAACCTATACTTTCCAAATACTCCAAAATAGAAGCATTTTCAATGCTAAAATAATATCTTCGCACATGAAATGTTACTTACAGCCTCGGAAAGACATGTGGGTCGAACACGGTCAAAGCACTGAACACATTAGTCTTCTGTTATTGCTTGTGAAAAAGGAATGTTACGAATTTCAAATTAATTGAACAATCGGAAAAACGATCTGAAAACGAGTAATCGGAATGGTTGATCAATGAATTAATCGGTTAACCGAAAAAACGATTAATCTAAACTTACATTAAATCGATGATTCAAACAGCCCTAGTTTGGTGTATTTCTTAGGCATAATCCGGACATTCTAACTATGATTTTCATACTTTCACGTAAGCTGGTGATTGTTTGACTAGGGCCACCGAGGTCTGCTCCGTCGAGCATGAAGTCTCCGGTAATTAAATTTATATTATATCAACAAGTATATGTGTGTATCACGGGCACGCTTTCCTCCCGTTATACCCGTATAGGATATATAGATTCGTTTTTCACCGATTTACGATGCTGATATGATAGCGGATAACGCCGAGCAATAACCACAGCGCGGGCGACTCGCTTCCAAACGCCGAATCAATTCTGATCGAATTTCAAAAGTCGTTATACGTTCACTAATTTTTATACTTCGTACTCGCTAAACCTATTGCACGGGTCACTAACTTACAGGGATCATTTACGATATGATAAACAACGATTTAGTTGCCCGACTAGTAGCAGTCACGTTATACCGCAGTGACGTCATCGGTGCACAGGTTCGATAAACAAACACAACAATCAGTGTATAGAGTTCTCGCATTTTGAAATTGAATCACTTTTACGGACAGAATCCCGGAGGTTAAAATTGATTATGGATCATAAATGTCACGAGGTCAAGTGCTTTTGCTTTAACATACGGAAGAACGGTCTTGCTTATTTGACTGAGCTGGGAGTATCTTACCTCGATTGTTTAATGAAAATCAAGGGCTCTTACCGTCGTGTCACACACCACAGGTGCATAGAAACAAAGATGCACCCGGATCTCAGCATGCCACCGAGATCCAAATGGATCTGGCGATGACCTACGGTTAGACCGTTCAGGATTTTTTTTCAATTTTAACCATTTTTTGCATGTTCCACAGACAGGTACGGCCTATGCAGCTTTGAAAGTTATGTCAATTCGTTATAACGAAAGCAGGAATGCCGAGAAATTGAAGCAAATTTAACATTTTGTTTTCTCATTCCGCCACACTTTTGAGTTGACTCAATAGGACGCCATGTTGGATGCGAGCAAAGTGCAAAGTGAGGATGACAGGTAACAATGAGAATATTGAAAAATATATATTTCCTAACGTTTACGCTGTTAGATATTGCTCTTATAATTCATTTTGGCTTGTCTTTGAAAGATGAATTCATATACGATATAATTCTTTTGAAGATAAAAATGAAATTGGAGTTGATGGTTGAAATTAGGGGGACCAGCCACCCTGATTTCCAGCTATATGAAGCAAAGCTGTCACGAAGCTCTCCATTTATTTTCTAGGGGCTATTATTCGCGTGGAATTCAACTATGGAAAAACTGAAAATCAAATTTCAATTCTAAAGCTTTTTGATTTCAGTTTCAGTAAAAAAATTAAGATATCGTGATATCGATACGATTGATTTTTCGAAATGGGATTTGAAATCTGTCTGAATTTTTTCAGATTTTGGAATTTATTTTTAGCATTTTTGATGTATTTTTTACGTGAAAAGAAATATGTTTTTGCCTGGAAGCAAGCTCTTTTGACTTGATATTCGTACTTTTGAAAGCCTACTAACATGGTCTGTTATACTTGCCATTTATATACTCGTAGGACGTAGGCTACTAGCTTATAGCTATGGCTATAAAGTCGACATCTTGACAAATCTCACGGTTAAATGGTATGCTGAATATTACATATTCAGAGAAAAAAGAAAACAAAATTAATGTATCGAAATTGATGATAAAATATATAGGTACATACATAAATATATAGGTACATACATTGATACATACCAATAATAATAAAAGTAATAGTTCTTTTAGACAAGTTGTATACACACATACACGAGTATCGAATTAAATCCTACACGATGCAACGTTAGAGAGTCAAAATAGAAGAACGGACAAAATAACATGAATCTGAGTACCTGCGTTCAGTATCGCAAAGTGTTGACAATTTTCCTATCATGTCCAAACTTTCAGATACTGTAATTCTCATGTGACGGCGAAGTTTAGATAAACGATGCTCCAATGCTGTGTCTTGGCTCTCTAATTCTGGTAGCTTTCATAGAAGATATTAGGTATATTTTCAATTACGCAAGGATAGCGAGTTTCTAGTTCACTGAGACTATACTGAACAATCATGAAATAACGTTGTACTTCCTCAACTAATCCAAAATTATACATGATCATCTCCAACATTGCTATGTTTACCTGAATCACATTGCAGTTTCATATACAGTATCCGTAAAATGGCCTGATATGGACTTCAACGCGAAGTTCGTTTCTGAAACTACACATATCACGTAAAAAAAAGTGCGCATTTACAAACGTGGGAACTGCTGATAACAGGCAGTGAAATCAGGCACTCGTTAGACTGCAGTATTTTCATGATCAGTCGTGAAAACATGTTACTTCAATTCTGATGATAACGATGGACAAAGACTGAAATATTCACCTGCGTTCACAACAAGTGACAAAAGCTTGCCTTCTCGATCAAAAACCGATTTTTTTCTATAAAAAATACATAAAAATGCTAAAAACACAATTTAACAAACTGAAAAAATTTAGATAGGTTCCAAATTCTATTTCGAAAAATTAATCGTATCGATTTCATGATATCTTCCTTTTTTCACTGAAACCAAAATAAAAAAAGCCTTAGAATTGCAATTTTATTTTCAATGTTTCATAGTTGAAATCCACGCAACAAATAGCCCTCAGATAAAAAGTCGCGAGCTTTGTGACAGCTTTGCTTCATATAGCTGGAAATCAGGGTTGCTGATCGCCTTAATAGTTGTAACGTGGCGTTTCAGCACACCCGTTACAGTGGCATTTTACGGAGACATCTGAGCGGAGACGGCAGGGAAAATAACACCGCAAAACTCAAAGGAAAACTCGATCCACCTTTAAATTAGGAATAATGTACCTATTATTAATTTATTCTATTCCCACGCTATGTTTATGTACTCTAAGTCGAGGAACACTGTCTACGACAGCTCTACCTTCCGTCAATATCGCTTGGATGAGGTTACCTTGCCGACAAACGCGTGAATCTAGAGAGCCTATGGGCTAGAAAGAGACAGCGTTTCCCGACGACCCGAACCTCTCGACACCAGTTCCGCTGCCGGCGTATAGGGACGATTGGACACGAATCCCCCGGCGGCTGAACTGATTTCCTGAATGCAGTGACCGCCGCTTATACCGCTACGGATGTCCCGAGACCGGTGTTTTGGGTGAGCGGAGGCATACCGCTGACCTCCTGGCTCGAAGACCGAGGCTGCAAAGCCTGCAGACTCTTTTTACCTACTGTTTCAGTTGCCGCATCGCCGATGACAATCCTGGACGAGACGTCTCCTAACCTTGTGGGCTCACTCGTGATCGAGACTGAAAAACGTCCAGCGCGACTGGTGGAGGTGACGAAGTTGCTGACATGCCAAGCCCTCCAAACAGTATCTCGGCTAATTGAACATCACGTCATGGATTCCCCCCGAGAAGACTCAAGGCATATAGGCAGCAGCAGATCGGTACAGCTTAGCAAGCAACAGCGCGAGAGCAGCAAAGGCTCATGACGTCACGGGAACCGACGATTGCCGAATATATGGAAATATGGAAACATTGTGGCATTACCGGAAGGTTAACTGCTCTTGAATGAAAGCGTTTATCGAACCTCAATATTTGAGACGACCCCGGTATGTCAAGTATCATCCGGGGGCTCGATACATTAACTGGATCCAAGCCGAGGCCTGCCTAAGCCGCGGATGGAACTCTGGGATCCAAGCCGAGGCTCGCCTAAGCCGCGGACGGATCCAGGAACTGCGTCTACTTCTCAACGGCACTCCGTAACACGCTCCGTGTCCCTCGATGGAACTCCGGGATCCAAGCCGAGGCCTGCCTGAGCCGCGGATGCATCCAGTAAATGTGTCAAGCCCCCGGATGATACTTGACATACCGAGGTCGTCTCAAATATTGAGGTTCGATAAACGCTTTTATTCAAGAGCAGTTTGCCTTCCGATAATGCCACAATGTTTAACGGCTATCATCGTTTTGTTTCAGATGCAGCCCCGATGTTTGATTATTAAATATTTTCATAAAAATTTTATGGTGATAACTTCACTGTTTGGACAATTGTAGACGAATATTTTTAGAAACAATGTGATTTATACTGATAAATAAATCAACAATTATCAACAATCAACCATTAGTAATAAATAAATAAAATGAAGTCATGAAAAGTCCGCTAACATTTTTGTACGTTGTACGCTAACTTTGGAGCGAGCTTTGGAGGTTAACGCTGGTCGGGCCAGCCTGACAGATGTACTATACAACAATACGGTGCTCAACCTAAACGGGAGGAGTACGTACGGTTGCCCGCTTCAGGCGCACCTAGCGACCCGTATAGCGAGAAACTCACGGTATATTCATTGATATACCGATGCGTCCGATAGAGCAGATGTATCTCGAAATACGCTTTGATAAGAGTATGGAGGTCCGTGTACACTTCCTACACAGTTTTCTGAGTTACGTTCCAGTTCTAGACTGTCCAGCAAATAGGTTCGTTTTCTCGGGACTCGTCGATATGATCAATTGTTTAATTGCTTCGGTTATAATTATCGCATGCCTACTTCTAGCTGTATAAAGAAAATGTGTACGTTACTATATGATCCGGAGGTTTGCTCCGATGACTTAGCTTTCAATTTTCACATCGCGGAACAGCTATTAGAGTACTGGGGTTATACAAGACCTCAAATCATCGGGTTACAAGAATACCTTGGTGGACCGGATGGAACGCACGAATCTTGCAATTTTAAGTGCATATAACAGAAGTACTATTCCGGAAGATTTAATTATTGAGTGTATATCAATAGTTATTCATACACTGATTTTCAGATTCACCTACTATGAACATTTTTCAGGACAGAATTTATAATAAGCAAAGACTATGACTCTGCGTCAGATAACTCCGCCGTTGCCGGTCCCAAGCTCGAATGAGAAAGAAGGAGGGCTGCACGCAGGGTTACACGTTGCGGGTATTGACTGGAAAATCTAGATTTTTCACCGTCAATACAGTGGGATGTAGGTACAAAGTAAAAATAATTAGTCGGGAAAATACTGACAATCGAGCGAGCATAGCGAGTGCGGATCTAATCTACGTCAAGCCTGATCTACGTAGACCCAATCATGTGCGCATCACGAGCGAGCATAATTCGCAGGGAGTCCAACCCGCTCACTCAATGGGGTTTCATAATTTACAGTGAAACCTCCGAATAGGCGCCCTCTGAATAGGCCTTCCCCTAATCCTCGCTCAAGCGCTTCCCCCACTCACTCTGTTTACGAGCGTTCGGACGCTTACCTCTGAATAGAGAACCTATTGGAAAACGCTTCAAGTCACTTATTTACATGGGAATATCACGTCAAAAACAACACAGACACGGGTTCTCTATTCAGAGGTTACGCCGGCGACGGACTCGAGGCGTGCCAGCGAGCTGTTGGTGGGGGAAAGTCAGTTCCAAGAATTATACTTCCCTAACCGCTTTCGAGGTAGCCTATTCAGAGGTTTCACTGTATAAGGCAAGAAAAATTAGGAGCATGAATTTCGAGAAGAGAAAGATTGCGAAAAATGAAAGTTTAGAAATAGAAGTTTGGGGAAAAAAAATTGAAAAAAAAAATTTGCACGTGGTACTTGCGGGCCAGGTGTGAGTCAGTGGAAGAGTAACCACTAAGGTTTTCACGTGACATTTTTTCATCTTTCTACGAAGGCCCTACTAAATTTTTCATCCCTAAATTTATGTTCGCAAATTTCTCGTTTTCGAAACCTTTCAAATTATGAAACCCATTGAGTGAGCGACAAACGAGCATAACGCCACGTCTGATTTTATTCTTGTTTTTTGTACTTGTATCTGATTTCAATCCTTTGACAGAGATTTTTTTGAATTATGACTTTTGTTAAAAACGAATTTTTGAAGGAAGACTTTTTGTGGAAGGCAAATTCTCGTTGGTAGGTATTTTTAAAAGACGACCTTCCGTGAAAGACGGATTTTTGTTGTCAGGCATTTTTGAACACAAAAAGCTACGGTCCGGTCAACCTGGACACCAAGAACTACGGTCCGCTCGACCTGGTCACCAAGACCTACGGTCCAGGTGACTTATTTATTTTTATTTATCTATTTAGAAATCATAGCCCAACAGGCGAACCCAAGGCAGGGCATACAAATATCATATGACATATTCTTCTAATATATACATAATCAAAACAAAAAGAGAAATTAAAATACTAGAGATAGAAATGAGGAACATAGCCTATCGAATAAAAAGGTATAGATTGTGGGTGCTCAGCAGAAGGCTATTGCGGGGTAAGATGAAAAAGTAAGGTGCGAGACTTGTTGAGGATGGTGGTTAGACTCATGTGTCCTGGATCACAGACTCCAGATACTTTGTTAAAATTAAGACACGCAACATATATTGGGCAGCGGCTAGCGATGCTGCTACGGCCATTATCTGAATAAAAGACACGACTTGGACACGAAGAACTACGGTCCGGGCAACCTGGACACCAAGTCCGATCGACGTGGCTGGAAAAAAGAAGTGAAGAAAAAGTAGCCAAATGTGAAATAAACCACGGGCACTGCCCAGCGTATTAAGCCGGCACTGTCACTGTCCTAAAGTGAGGCGCTGATGGGTCAATCGCCATCTTTAACACAGTGCGACCTCTCAATAAGAACGCTGAAGCCCCCAAGGGGAAGAGTTTTTCCGCGAATTCAAGTACCCCCACCAGGTGCGCGCTCCACGCTGACTGACTCTTTCTGTTTCTCTCTATCTTTTCGTTTAGGTTGGGCGTTCTTATTCAGAGGTTCGAACGCGAAAAACTCGAGCTCGGAGTTCGAGTTAGAGTGGGTGAAGTGCTCGAGCGAGAAATAGGGGAAGCGTTCTTATTGAGTGGACTCTTAATCGGAGGTCGCACTGTTACTCGGACACCGTTGATCTGACAAAGTTTTCGAAACGTAAGGTTCGTCTCAGAATTCAACGAGAAATTCACCTATTTTTTTGGCTCGGAGGATCTGGCTCACCCTGGTTGTGCTCTGCCTGTGGTCTCAAGGGAGTCATACTTCAGGACCTGATAAATTGATACTCTGTACTCCATCGAAGTTGCCGATTAAGCGCTTATGACCGCTTAGCCGCAATTCCACATGATGCATAGAACATGATTTTTAACTGATCGAATAACCCATTACCCAAATTACCCATTCATGCAATAATCCGACACGTACATAACTTATTTTTCACCAAGCAATAAATTAAAAAAAAAATGGGTATGACTGCAGTTGTAAAGCAAGATTGATTAATCCGGTTGAAAAGTTGACACATATTTGATCGTCATTGACTCTCTTTTACGAGCTCCTTACATTATTACAAGAATTGATCATAAATTCAGGAGCTCGTCTGCATGCTCAGCGTCGCGTAACTACGAAACGTTGACAATGCTCTATTACAATATGGCGGTCACTATATTTACGGATCGACTGAGATAGTCGGAGTGATTGGCTTATCCGACAGAATCGTCGCCCGCGGTAATTGGGATGGCGGATGACTTTGTTGTGGGTTAATCTACAGTCTCCGTTTCATGATACCCGCGCCGTAACTATTACATGCCATAGCCTCAGCCAGGCTGAACGGACTGATCGTCGTTAGTCAGAAGTCGCGTCAAGCCAATGCAATGTCCCCCATACGTATTCTGACACTTACTTCCACCGCCTGGCACCAAGTGGGCAGGCATCTTCTGCCGATCTTATACACGGACTGATTGACGTATAGAGATTGTGTTATTTTGATCCGAGCTATCGATACAGTCCTCTCTTGCCTTCTCTCGTCTCGATACAGACACTGCAGCGGTACCAGCAGTTGGTAGGTATGTGTAACATCATACCTGCGTATTCAGGTATACGCGCGTAATGCTAATAAATTATCAAGACATATGTGTAACTGAATACCCATAAAACGAGCAGATAGAGGACGGTTCACTTTTATGTCATTTCACAGCGGGAAAAAGCATCCCGCGTGGGTGAACCGTCTTATCATCTCTTTCAATCTTTTCATTCTTTCCTCAATACATTGAGGCGTCACATCTAACGGAAAGAACGCGACGAGAGAATTCGAAAATGCTCAAGCTCTTAGTGAAGTAGATTAACACATTCTGGGACATGAAAGATTCTGAAAAAAAATCTAGGGTCGTGTCATAGTTCGAGCAAGAAGTGATTAATGCAATATGAATAGAATAGAATATATAATATAATATATTCTGATTTAGAATTTATCGGACTAAGCGAACCAATTAATTTCGTCTCTGACTTGAGGAGTACTCGTTCCGATTGCATGCACAATCCTCACAGAGACAAAAAAATGCTACAAATATATGAAATAAAAGAATCGAATTTGATGAGAAATTGATTGTTTGGGGTTTGTTCTAAAATGCCAATTGTGATTAATACGAAAGAAATTGTTTGATAGACGTTTGAAACTTCCAACAACTGTATTTTTACTATCGTTGATGCGGATAAATGTGTATGGTCGAGTAATGGAACCTACTCTCTAAATCTTTTGAACTGAAAACAGCGCAACTCCAATGAATGGAGTGACTTTTCCACTCCATTAGAGTGAAATTTTTCACTCCAAGCGATTTGAGTGAACAGATCACTCCAAAGAAGATTGACATTCACTCCAATAGAGTGATTATTCACTCTATTGGATTTGTGCTGTTTCAGTATCTCAGGAGTGAATTTTCACTCCAAAAAATTTAGGTAGTATGTATGAGTATTGAGAATCAAATAATTGTGACTAACCACAATTAACAAAGCGTTTGTTCAAAACAAAACAAAAATCTAACGGAAAAATATGAAAAAATAGAAATAAAGGAAAACTCATGAAAAACGTTTACAATGCCTTAGATTCTTACCGCGAATAATACCTGTAGATTTTTTAACAAGTGTTACAAGCAATGCTCCATCACAGTGTAGAACGGCTAGGGTGAAACGGAGCAGCCTGGTAAGCATTGCGTAGCTGCGTGTGCATTGGTGCATCCGTTGACAGTTGCGATTGCACCTATCCTCGAAATGGAGATAACTATGTATCCCAGCTTTAGAGTGATATTATGTTCGACTGATCTGTTTTCCCCCTTAGAATCTGTTTCACCTCTGACTGTGGCTGGTACTCTGACGGTAATTTGACATTATGACATATTGTACATTTGTTTAGCAATCTATAAGACGACGAAAAAAATATATGTGGTTGAAAAATCAATCTTTTCGGAAAAATCATTCGCATGACTCTTGAAGGAGTATAAAAACCTTTCAATGGGTTGGAATAGTTATAAAATAATGATTTTTTCCCCAGCCAATTCAGGACCTGATAAAAAAAAAATGACCACCTTTGAGTAGAGTTTGACCTCGATTATCCATCCTTTACATCACCTGTAACTTGGAGTCTGATAGGACTGACGCCAAATACAGTAAAACCTCCGAATAGGCGCCCTCTGAATAGGCTGCCTTTCCCTGATCCTCGCTTGAGCTCAGTTCTATTTACGAGTGTTTGGAAACTTACCTCTGAATGGAGAACCTATTGGGAAACGCTTCGAGGCACTTATCTACATGAGTATATCACGTAAAACAAAAACACACACACGGGGTACCCTATCCGGAGCTGATGGTGGGAGAAAGTCAGTTCCAAGAATTATACTTCCCAAACCACCTTCGAGGTAGTCTATTCAGAGGTTTCACTGTATACAGAACAGTATATTCTGCAACAAGGAGGCAAACCCGGTCTTTAGAGGCCGAGCGTGCATGCGAGGCAAATACGAGTATGCCAAATATGCGAGGAAAAAAAAACCGTTGACTCCTTGTTGCACATGATTCTTTACATACCAAAAGTATGATCTATGCGTTTTGTTGTCAGATGGAACCACTGAAAAATCTGACACTTGACTCTGAAGAAGATCTTACAGGCCAACTATGCTTATATGAATTTCGTATCGGGTCACCAGTTGGGTCCAATGATTTTTTGAACTTTTCTATTTTTCCTGCACAATCTGCGTCTTAGACTGGTCTGCGCAAAATTGAAAGCTTAAAAAGCTTTGTTATCCAACGCCTCCGATACCGCTAGTCTCCTTATTTCGGAATCAATTGTCTTCTCATCTTGGCTTGTGAGTACCTTACTGCAGTTCAGGCTTTCATCAAAAGTGATCACTCCGATGTGAGTTACGAGTTGTTGTGGAGCCTACTTTGCCCTAGTCTACCTTCTTCTATTCAAATAGTTCAGGTCGGTTGTCTTTCAGAATTCGAGGCACATTCGTGTAACGTTTAAAATAGTTCTTCGGCGTGATTTTTACGCAGGGCACTTGAATACCGATTGTGAAATCGAGGGTTTGGTATTCGGTTGGAGAATAATCGAGATCTAATCAATAATCGAGACCCATCCAATCGTCAGTTCCGCCAAGATGATCACGCGCCGAGTAGACTAGTGGATATAATAAGTCCGCAGTCATGAGCTATGACATACCTACTGTTACATATACACAGTGTACGTCTTGTGTACAGCAAAGACTGCTATTAATCTGCCATTCACGGGAGTCCGGTGACTAAATTCTAGCTTTCATCTATACGTATATATCCGTAAGGGTATCTACGAGCTCTGGCACTGTCTTGGTCAGTCTTCCCGATCCACGGTCTCTTCGTCTCACTCCAGTCTTTGATGGCTCTCAAGGCGTGGCATAATTCAATCAGGTTGAACGCACTACCGTTAGGTACGAGGTGCGCGGGTGGATTCCCGGACTTCTGGACTCTCGCAACCTGTATTTACACCTTGATTTCATATCATACATGTGTCTAAATGGTTAGCATCCACACTAGCGAATCTACCTTTGTGTAGAGTGACCAGCCGAGTCAAGGTCCATTTTCATTTGTTCACGCTTGCGGCGGTGTGAAGATATTGCGAAAGAATTCGTATCGGAATATCGAAGAACATTTTATCAAGGCTCAGTGAAAATTCAATCACGCCTAGACCTTATAACAATGAAAAGTTAAGAACTAGAAATTGAACTCAAGTCCGCTTCATGTTGGTGTGGCGTGCGGTCAGAGTCAAGGGCCAAGCGGATCCAACGTGGTCAGGAGAGAGAGAAAGAGAGAGAGAGAGAGAGAGAGAGAGAGAGACTGTGACTAGCGTTGATATCCGGGACCGGGAGTCGAAGCCTGTCACTTCGTACCGGGTTTTGTGAGGCTCTGGTCGATCGATACCGTCACCTGAGTTCGTAGCTCTCAGTTGTACGAAGGTATAACTTATCGTAGGTGACAAGTTCTACGCGATTAGTAACTCAGAGGATTGGTTGCTACGTACCAACGTATTTGTCAGGTCCAAGGAAGACACCTCTTCACGGAGAGACTTTTCCTAGCAGTTCCGTTAAAATGTTACCAGATTTGACTAATTTTGTAAATAACTCACGGACAAACCTGCATTTTTGTGAGAGTTCCCAGTTTGTATAGTATTCTGCATAATGCCATGAGGTAATAGTTTGTATAGAAATAAAACCTAAGAAGTTTGCACCATTTCTGACAAGAGGTGTAGATTTGATCATCGAGGGTAGTAAACATATCTATACATATAAGCAGCAATGCCTCTAAGTCGGTATAGTAAAATTGTGGTTACCGCGTCGCAAAAATATTACTATCGTGCGTTGAGAGTTTCACCAGTCACATGACGATTCCTACGACTACTCGCTTACTACTTGCTGCACTCGTAGATGGTAAAACATTCATTCAAGATATCAGCTTTCTCTATTACCGTAGGTCATATAAAAAATGCAGGGTTGTCCGGAGATTAACAGCAATTAATAAGTAGTACTTTCTTGGGTTTCTCAGGTCAATTAAACAACATCGTTTATGTTTCGACCCCGAAGAGGGCCCCTTCAGAACTGTAAAGGTTTATTTTCGACAATTACATTTTATATAATATAGTTTACAGTGTGGGAGACTAATATACTTACAATTATGTATTTATTTATATAATCTAGTTGTCGAACATTGTCGGAGTAGCATACTGACAGCCACTATAACAATACAATTGACATTTTTGGAGGTTATCAAAACTGATTTCTATGAGGAGATCCAAGAATTACTTTTCAACTTACAATTTTACTTATGACGTTTGTGCGTCCTCATCTGGTTCCCTGGGAGACATCCTAGTGGCAGATTGCTACCAAGGACCCAGATGAGGAAGGATTTAATTAAAGACTCAAAGAACGTGTGTTCGTCTGTTTTCCAGATTGCCGGAAGAGAAGGAACAGAATGATAGGTTGTAGGTTAATACAAGACCAATAGGTGAGCGATGAGCTAGATGGATGCAAGATGGTTTCTGACTAGTTTACTAGAAGTTACAAGGCGGCAATTTTGAAAACTCCAACCAATCATTCTTGTCGTTAGATTTAGAATTGGAGATCAAATTACAATTATTTTCGATTTCCAATTCTAAACAACAAGACTAACAACCAACAAAGCACAAGACTAAAATAGACCATAGTATGTAGCGCATAAGTTTTCCACATCGCTACGTTGATTTACGGTGGAGCTTATATCCTTAACGATGTGACACATTTCGCGTATAAATTTAAGTTAGAAAACTTGAAATTTTTGATGAGAAAAAATTATCAGGCGCCCCGGGACTCGAACCCGGGTCTGTTGGATGCCAATCCGGGGGCTTACACCACTAGACCACCTAGTCGCCCTGAGTCGTAATATAATAGCCATCACTATGGCGTAAAGTAACTGATTTTTAACGACGTTATCGGTTCAGCACGTCAATTTCCTTTGACGGCAGTTGAAATCCGTACGAGCAACGGATATGACAACTGCCGTAGAAAGTCTTTTTGGGGCAGTTGTGAGGTTGGTTGTCCACAGTACCGCTGTATGATCGAAGACGAAGTGACTTTTCAATTTCTGTCTCGGAAAATTGATGAATCAACATTACACAATATCTATTAAACCGATCAGACGATTTTAAAGACTGTGTAACAGTTGATTGGCGTTCAACGAGGGCAACGAGAAAGATGGGGAGGAAGAGGAAGCAGCCTTGGAAAGACCGAGGCTAGTCTGGAGTTGTTAAGGTTGGCCGGGCGCCGCGCCGTATGAAATGCCGTTTGGGCTTGGCGTCCGGCCGAGTACTGAATCTCCCCGACGCCCACCTCGTGTCATCGACGAATGTGTATACATATAGACAACATTCTATCTATGCATGTATAGGATCGTTCCCGTTTTACCTGATGTGACAAAGAATATCACAATTGTTGCATGACTAACTTATTCCTTCTAGTTCACGGCCTAGTATCAGGATTGTCTCTAGATAGAATGATAAGTTTTTAATAATACTCTCTGAACTTGAATCAGTAAATATACACTGTTTTCCAGTTATTAGTCAGAAAAAATCAGTGGTATACTTATAACTGAAAATCGACGTACGCACTGATTCACAATGTGTGTCAGAGAGTACCTTTCCTACCACTAGAGATTACCTTTTCATAACACCTGCACGAAAATTTCGACTTCCTACAGTGTGACGACGTGTCAGATTTTTGAATAGGCCAAAAGGAGAGTGCGAAACTATATATTCTTCTTCGACTACTTCGAGTGACTGAGTGATGTTATAAATTCAAAGAGCAAACTGCTGTTGGAGAAATGAGAGGCTAAAAAGCCAAAGAATATGTTTTTTCAAGTCAGAAATTAACTCCTTGGAAGAGAAAAAAAGTCCATGGCACTAAGGCTTCTCGGTCTCTATCAAACTCTCTTTTGGGGTCCAGGAAGAGAATATGAACCAAGATGCTGTGTAAGCATTAAGATTGGATCAACCTGCGTCGGTCAGGATCGTAGGGTGATAGAGATCTGATCGCGAGTCACACACGCGCCGCCCGCTCTTATCCAGCTGGCTCTGATCTAACACTTGGCCGTGCAAGATAATGCACTATGATATACTACCTTTCTTTAAGGTAGCGATGGTAGACGGCTCCAGCCCAAGACTAGCCCATGGTTTTAATATACCTGCAGCGAGGCTAGAAGGCTATCGGCCTACCATCAAAGCCTTTCCTACGCTTACTACAACACGCCGTTGTAGCTGACCAATATCTTGTTCGCGGCTGGCCAGTGTTTAGCTACGGAAAGCTAGACAAATCGTCGATCTACTGTCCCGCCGTGAAATCGAGTCTCTGCCGCGGATCGTTTTTACTTGAGGCATACAGGGTGTCCATATTACAATCTTTGCGTTTCGTTTATGCATTATGCCACGCCATCCTCCGTGACCACTAGAAAATGTATTCATTTTTCGCAAGTAGTTTTCAGCCGTCGTTCCAAATTATGAGGTGAACAGAAAGTATGGGTTTCCGCCACCATATGGAGCACAATTATACTGAAACGGACGTGCACTGCAGTCTACAGGACTATAGTTGGGATGAGATGTAATTTAGACCTAGTGAATCGTTGCCTCGTAGATCAACCTGCTTCAATTATAAATCAATTAAGTTGTGCATTAATTGGTCCCTGTTAATTAATATCGGTTAAACCTGTCCATGTCCTGGTCTCTGGTATCTTTTGAGCTTGATGCTCCATCCTGCCCCGAGGACGTTGTAATAAACAACCCGATCACTAGGCATTATCTAATGCCATCTAATACACATCCTACATTCGGATTAGATCCCATTATCTATGACACTGATCGTTCTCGATCAAGCATCGAAAATGGCCCCCAGGCCCTGATTCAGCCCTAGAGGGTGATGCAGGCCTCGATTTTCACCGAGGACATGTTTGCCTTTTTGTGCCTCAAAGCGCTCGTCATAAAAACCTGAGGAATGAAAATATCAATAAAAAGCGGAGATACTCGTAGCACGATCCACCTTAAGCCTATTTAGAGCTTTAGTCACGAAGAAAGCCCACCGGAATCGATAGCGATTAGTGGAATCGGTTCATTGGTTTCAGACATGCATGTCATTTCTTATAAGCTACCTGCTCTTGAGCCAGGTAGATCGTAACTTTGATCCTTAGCAACTACTGTTTCATCGTGAGTCAACGGTAGCTATTCCACCATTTCACACTTTCGACGATAATCGAATGTAGGTATCCTACAATGTATCTGTCTCTTGAGTGAAATTTTAAAGACACCATTTTTTGCTCCCATTCGTGCGCTCGTTTCAAACACCTCATAGAATATGGCCATAGCCATGATAGTATCTGATTCGGAACATGATTTGTCGGCGATGAATAAATATCCTGCAACGCATAAGCATGTGTGTACGTGTACATGTGTAAATGATCAATTGAATCATTGTTGCGGAATGAATAGCAATATCCATACCTACCAGGGTTCGAGAGTGAAGTGCCTGCTTAATATCATAAAACGGTTTTTACATTCGAATGAGGTATAGTTGAGTACGAATTATCCACTCTAAAGCAGTGCAAATTAGAGAACTCAGAAGATGAACGTATTTTCATACAAGTTAATAACATTCGTCAGAAAGGTCCGTGGAAGGTCATCGGTATCGAAAAAAATTCGCCTTAACATCCCAAATTCTTTATCTCCTGACCCAGCAGTCGGCGGAACAATTCATAACGTGATTATCGCCTGGACCACGATGAACCGTATGAAAGTATAGAAGTAAGAAGTAAAGAACTGCGAGTAGTTGTTATACCCGGTTATCACTTCACCCACACAAATGTAGAAACATGTGCAGAGAAGCGGTGCGGTGTGCAGGCGTGTGCCAATAAAGAACTATCTATCTCTGCGTCATGCTTCCTAATTATGTGTTTCAGCTGAGCGGGTTCTACATGTACATAGTTGTAGTGCTCCCGCCGATGATGATGGTATTTGTGCGCGGTGATATATGACCGATCTAGAGACAGTATACCCAATGGGCCAAGTGAGAGTACGAGCGTCGCGCGTGGTGGTAGTAGCCGTACACTGATCGGAGCAGAACTTGATCCTGTCAAAAACTATGAACTGGTTGGTGAAATGGTCCGGACCAAGTCTACGGCATGGGGCATGGGGCCTGGGGCATTCCTGCCCAGGCAGGCCAGGCTTTCGCTGTGTTGTTCGTTGCAAGCGGTTGTAAATAGTTGTAGGAGTCTATATGTAAGTACATTTCGTAACGGAGTGAAGGTATTAACCGTTGTTTAAATGATACCTGGGGCCGCCGCCTTTATCTAAGTTCTTCGATGATGGATGAGAATTAATTACATTTCACGATGGTATCTGGTTCGATGTTGCGTTTTTCGTACACCAACATCTCGACCAGGCCATCAACTTCATGCGTGTGCTCAAATGGAGTGTGCTCTTGGACCATTCAAAAATTTCAAGCTCCAGGAGATTTCTTGACCTTCTCTTCTTACGACATTTCTCGTTCAAATTATTGATTGATTTGGTTTGAATGTTGCGTTTTCACTGCTTTGATTCTGATTCTACTAAAAAAGACGTATCATTCCGAGATAACATCCAGTGATTGGTTCCGAGATTAGACTGTCCGTGTATCGATCTCTTGTAGTTTCACAGTCAGGTTGACTCACCAAGCTGGAGCTATCTAGGTATTCCTTGAATTAATTTCTCAGAATATAAGACTTTAAAAATTTCAAGACTTCAGAGTAGAACTGGCGACAAAATATTCGTGAATCAACTTGAGATTTTGCAGAGAAATCCTATATCCTATTATGAGCAATGATGCATGTACCCCAATTGTTTGGCCTGAATTTTTTTTTTCAATTTTCATAGCTTGCATCGTTTTTCAAATCAAATGCTTTTTAATTTGATTCATGATTTCAAACTTTAAAACTTGTTAATGGTAAACTTCAAAACTTGCCCATCCGCTTCGACGGATGATTTGGCGTGTCGTACGGTTTTCTATCATAACTTTTCGACCACCCTATGTATGTATATGTAGGCAGGGTGCTAGTGAAACGATGTGAACTTTGGCCTGCCGCTGACACTGATGAATTAAACACATGCCGGGAAGTTCTCCTGGTCCGGAACGCATCCTCACGGATAAGGTACGTATAGTGAGGATGAGCGGTATCTATCTTGTACTAGACTCTAGAGAGTCGTGTGAAGCCACCGCCATATGGCCGTGTCGATCTTTCATTAAGCTCGAGGGCTGGAGTCTGCGGGAGACGCGTTGCCACCTTATGGTCATTAGTGGACCATCAGGTGGAACGTTTCACGTTATCGGAACCAGCGCTAGGGTGCAGTGTAGTCCTGTCTATCAATACACACATGTCTCTCGTACACCTCCGCTTGGGGTTCGAATGCCAAGGATGATTCAATGTCACGCTCTTCTACGCCTACATGATTAGGTAATCCTTGATGAATGGTGCTAAAAGTTTTGTGCTGATGGTACAACGCACTCTTAACATGCCCCCAAAAGGCATTTAAACACGCCCACCCTTCCTATAATGGGTACCTTTCTTCTTCTGGATTACTACAGCTCTCTAAAAATAGCTTGCAATCTCACAATAGTTCGACGTTTTAGTGTATTTAAACTTTAACAGGCAACATATGAGGAGACCTGGGCTCCGGTATACGTTTGAGTTGACGTCAACTGTCAAAGGAAAAGGTTTTACGTAACGCGAGTAAAATTCACGCGATTTTCATTGGTTGTTTCCGGTACATAAAGTAGCCGATTCTGCGACGATGGGAGTGAGTCTGCGTATACGCGTTTGTACAAATCTTGGACACTTGTTGTATGCAGTAGAGAGGTATCGCACTCTGGCCGATAATGCTGGACGTGATTCTGTGTTGTTCTTAAAATAATAAATCTTGTTGACCATACGAAACACAGTTTCATTACGATAAACCTTATAACACACTTTTAAGTCCTAGAAGTTTAAAGTGGCCATTATTGTACTCCACGCGCGTCTGCGCATGCGCAGTCACAATAAAATTTCGGATCATCCGA
The DNA here is from genome assembly GCA_018257835.1 of Euura lappo. Taxonomy (NCBI): domain Eukaryota; kingdom Metazoa; phylum Arthropoda; class Insecta; order Hymenoptera; family Tenthredinidae; genus Euura; species Euura lappo. The sequence goes on from JAEUYN010001077.1 coordinate 314,233, forward strand.
CGTTTCCACCTGTTTCCAATATGATCTAGTTATGTAAAAAATCTTGTGCAACACGGAGGCTCTCATCTCATCATCACAAATTTGATTTTCACTCCTAATGAATCAGAAAATGTGTGACTTGGGACTATAACAGTGAGATAAGATCTTACTTACTGATCGAGAAGCGTTAACCTCCTTTCCTTGTTAAATTAATCTCTTCTCCACGCTCCTGGTCTCGCTCTCTCTTCAGACTCGCGAGTAGTTCTAGCGATGAATTTTCCACCAGGTAAATTAATTAATACCTAGATAGCGTGTACCTCTCAACATCACGCTATGCGAACATGTGTGGTTTTAAGTCTTTGTCATAATCGTACGTACCAGCCCCAGTCATTACCAGACACAATTACCTTTCGGCTCCCGACGCGTACACGGAACAATTTTGGGGTTCTAGTAAGCATATAATATATCAATACAGATTGACGAAGGACTGCAATTTGTTCGGAATTTGAAACGACTCGTGTCAAACCCTTATTAATTTCAAGTGATATTCCCCAAAATGGTTTTGATACTTTTCCTTTCTATCCGCGGTACCCATTGCAAATGAAGTCTGCAAAAATACATTATTTAGCAAGAAACTTTCGTAAATTTTTCGGAATAGTAAAAAAAAATTGTTTTTTTTTTTACACTCGAACTTCGAATTACAAAACCTCTAGCTAAGACGCTTTCGGAAAAAATGTGCATTTCTGGCTTACCTATATGGTCCAATCATTCCGAAGAGACTTGAAATACTTCTAAATACGATATCATTACTACTTAGATCCGAGTAGATCCACTTGCCTTTTAATGAGCAACAACTTTTTGATGCGATTATTGGCTATCTACATAGATCTACGAATTTCCAGAATTTAGATCTACAAAGATTCAAATTAGATCTGCAAACAGGCAAATTAGATCTAATACCATAGTTTTTCCCGGGTAGGATATGAGATTCGTATCATTGCGGGAATATTTTATATTCTTGTAAATGTCATGAGACTTCAAATGGTAAGTCGTCGAAATTCTACACAAAGGACCCTGCTCTAAGATTATGGGAGACTGATTCGCGTCGAAACGTCTAAGTTTCGGAAAAAATGGTTTGGATCTAATTTGAATCTGGATAGATCTAGAATTGGAAATCCGCCGATTCATCTGGATCTCCGGACGTCTCCGTAGGTCTAAATAGCTTCATATTGATCTGGTATCATTTCGAGTTCTTATACTTGTCAGATCTATGTATATCACCCCAAATATCGTTAGATATACTTCAGATCCAGAAAACCAGAGTACCTATCTAGAAATGTTTCATCTCTCTCTGAACTGATTATACCAGAAATATGTCAGAAACGCACATTTGTTCAGAAAGCGTCTCAACGACTTACGATTTACCGTATTTTGGTATAATAATGAGTATTTATTCATTGGTTCTTCAAATAATCAATTTTTTTTTAGATGTATTTCCGAAATTGACATTTGCATCCAAACAGGATCTACGCAGATTTAATTAGATCTGAACGATTTTTACCTGGGTTGTCAGTAATGAGCAAAATTATTTAAGAAAAGCCGGGCCTGTCACCCACCCCCTTCGATTTGGCTGATTTTTTGTGAGCATGTTACCTACCTGGAGAGTAGTCAAAAGCCAAAATATTATGTCCCGAAAAATTTATTGGCCGAGTTACAGTTTTTTTTCACATTTTTGACTCGAATTTGGGTATTTTCGATTATGCAAAGGTTTTTTGGACTACGTGGCTGAAAATCGGTTTCTTTATGTAAAATTGACCCAGGAACACGAATCTGGCCACAGATTTGACCTACGAGAAAAACCTACAATAATATTAGCCAAAAACACCCGAAATTGACCAAAAAAGTCCCAAATCTTGGGGAAATGGTCCAAAAAAAATGTTTTCGTCTTTCTGAGGCAGCAATCTTGTAGGAAAAGAGCCAAAGAATCCAATGACCACACCCCCAGATTTTTAGGACGAACCGTTCAAGAGATACGCGTTGTCAAAGTTGGAAAATCTTGATTTTTCTGCAAATAATGGACCTTTTTAAGGGTTCTTATTATTTTATTTCATGGAAAAGTACATTTAATTATTTTGACCAGAATCTGACGAATCTCATTTGATGAAAATAACCTATTGATACTCGATTTAGATAGTCGTGGTGGATGCCGCAAAATAGGCCTTTAGGTCGGACATTTGTCCAAAGAGGTCAAAAAAGTCCATTATTGCCAGAAAAACAAGATTCTCCAACTTTGATAACGCGTATCTCTTGAACGGTTCGTCCTAGAAATCTGGGGGTGTGATCATTGGATTCGTTGGCTCTTTTCCTACAAGATTGCTGCCTCAGAAAGTCGAAAACATTTTTTTTGGACCATTTCCCCAAGATTTGGGACTTTTTTGGTCAATTTCGGGTGTTTTTGGCTAATATTATTGTAGGTTTTTCTCGTAGGTCAAATCTGTGGCCAGATTCGTGTTCCTGGGTCAATTTTACATAAAGAAACCGATTTTCAGCCACGTAGTACAAAAAACCTTTGCATAATCGAAAATACCCAAATTCGAGTCAAAAATGTGAAAAAAAAACTGTAACTCGGCCAATAAATTTTTTCGGGACATAATATTTTGGCTTTTGACTACTCTCTAGGTAGGTAACATGCTCACAAAAAATCAGCCAAATCGAAGGGGGTGGGTGACAGGCCCGGCTTTCTTAAATAATTTTGCTCAATCATAATTCCAACCCGGTAAAATACGAAAAACAGCTTATTCGTAGTCGACATCCTCTTAGACTATATCACGCTAACCAAGGCTTTATGGCAATTGCTTACCACGGGTTAGTCACTAAATCCGAATCTGTGGTCCGAAATCCAAAATTAAAGATGGTGGATCCAGTATGGTTGATGTTGATATTCATCATTGTTGTCTCCCGGTATCCACCAAAATGAATATTGATATGGTTTTTGAACTGTTCCTTTCTCACAGTTTGTCAAAATCCGGGATCCAATACCGCAGATCTGGGATACCGGGCTTTTGAGAGGATTTTAAGATGAGTCTCCGGAGTTCAAAAAATATTGCATGCGCCATTATGACTTTTGGATTGTATTCTTTCTACTCAGATTCAGTAGTTCACAAATCCCGGTAACACTAAATCTCATGGAAATCAAAAATAAAATTTGAGGGTGTCCTCCACATTCACTCCGCGGAAGTGAATTCCCAATTCTAAGCCAGACATTCAAGTTTAGTGACTCGTAAAACCTTAAGTTTCGAATTTTCACAAGAATCGTGAAAAATATCGAGTTTCACTCACAACCTTTTTCGCAGTCCTTTTGATTGTGTTTTTTTTTTTTTTTTACTGTACCGCCAAAAATGCATATTTTTGGACCTACTCTGATTATTATTCTCGATCGATTGGCCATGAAATATTTACAAATTGAGTAAATTTTGTCGAAAGTACTTTTCCGTGAGATTAGCGTAGGTCACTTCGAGCTTGGTTGAAGGGTACGTGCATCATGTCTAATAAGAACCATCTACCTACACACCAATCATATATGCTACAGAACGAATCAATAATGGGACCAGCCGATGTCTGAATGACTGTCGCCAGAGATTTGAAGAGTGGTGAATCGAAACGAATGACGTCGATCTAAGGAAGGAAGAAGGTCCCTACGTACGAATCCATGAATTACTTACACCCACACGCTATAACGGTAAAACATGAAGCAGCAGCACTCTGTTCAATTGCCTAGAAATCCTTGGTGACGCATTGCGCACATCCGGCGAAGTTGAATCAGTAAATCCTCTCGAGCGGATCTGCACAACATTATCACTCACAGTACTGCAATGATGCTACGATGTAGGCCCGCTATTGCGATCGGAAGCTTGCAGTATTTCTCCCCTCGTTGGCAGGCATTCTTTCTCTTCATAGATAGATCCGACCGAACCCAACCCAAATAAAAATAGCCGGTGACTGCGCCGCAGGTCCTGGTGTGGACTGCAGGCACGTGACCGGCGTGGGACCAGGACTTTGAAAAAAGGTCCCACAGGGTAGAGATAATGTGGCACGCGACATATTGCCAATCTCCCCTTGCCGTTTCGACCTTTTATTCAGCACTGTGATGAATTATGAGCTTGCCTTTCGACATGAGAAAAAAAAATGGCGACAAATATTGGAATACCTCAAGGGAACAGGCGTTCGTGAGTTATTGTGGCAGAACTAATGCAATGCGCGAGACACGCAGTCGTCTCCAATGCTCAATGTCTCCCCTAATTATGGATATCTTATTGACGAATACCACTGATTTCCGTCGACACGAATGTGACAAGCGACTTGAGATTGAGAAAACTCGCGTACGTGTTTTCAATTGTTCATGAACTTGATTTGAATTTTCACCCCATTTTCAGTCGTCAAAGCCTACCTAGTCCACTTGATTGATGCAATTCCATTTTCGAATGAGAAACCGCGGAACAGTTCTGAAAAAAAGTCGTTTTCATCGTACCTGCATTGGGGATCCACCTACCCTACCAGTAATTCGAGCCCGCATCCTCCCAGGTGCAGGTGATAGTTTGAATTTCATTCAATGTCCAGACAGAACGGATCTGCGGTAGTCGAGGCTCGGGACTGCAGATAGCTATCAAGGTGGCCCGTATAGCTTTATTGGACCAAATTGGCCGGAATGGCTTAATAAAGGTGAAATTCACTCGAGTGTGCCGAATTAACAAGTATAACGAAGGTAAAGATGGCTCATGCGGGAGATGGGCAAGAGATTTCTGGGAATTCGGTTGAAATTCAAACGGGATTCAAAACGAAGATAGGTCCATCGTTCCGCAAAGTAATTGTGAGGAATTTCTAGACTTATTGAAACTCCCAAGCTTGGAATCAAACTGGAGTTTCCGGAACGTTGGACCTTGCATTACAAAGGAGAGCAATTCCAGGCGACACAAATTAACACGTACACCGGTTCCCCAAAGAGCAAGCCAGTTAGGGTTGGGTTTCGCACGGTGAAACGTGAGTGCGCTTAGATAGGGGAGAAATAGACTTTGATATCTCATAGCCAGTGGTAGCATATGTGCGTGGTCCATTGTACTGGAGTTTCACAATAACGATTGGAGCGGATCAACGCGTGTGGGAAAGACATATACACTGGGAACAAAGTGGTTTGACTGTCTGCCAAACATTATTAGTTATGACCGCGTGGTAGGAGTTGCGAGGGAGTCTGCAGTAGCTGGTATAAATTCTTTGCTCTTGGTAAGCTACTGCAAAGAGAGATTTCATATCTCTTTATACTTCCACGCGTTCTCCGTCTGCAACGTTACCATGCAGTTACGATGCAGTTCGGCCAGACAACACTGTCAATCTTTATACCACTCGCAGCACCCTGCTATCGGTGTACAAGCTTCCTTCCAAAGATGCACGCAATTCTCACAATCAGCTGAAAGTATCATAAATTCAATACAATCCTATCGTTATGGCTCGTAACCTACTTGTAATTCGTTCTGAAGTTTCACCTCAGAATCAAATCTCTCAGATCGATAGTCGACAAAGTCTTCAGAATACCTTTTTGATACGGGTAGAAAGTCCCGAAATTTGTATCACACTTTAGTTGCAATGTTTGTTTTGCTTTCCAAAAATTGAGTTGCGAAGTTTTTGTGAGGAGCCATGACCAATCGAGTCTGAAGCGGTCGCCTCGCTTAGGTGTACGCAGTAAATTGTTCACGGTGACATGTTCTGAGATAAATCCGAACGAACGCATCGTATACTTGGTATCTCGGTTTGGCAATTGAATTATCTGCAGGCTACACGGACGTGGGGCACTTGTATCACCACGTGGCAGCTTATGGCCCTAGATATCTGCAAACAATGGCACCAGCCGGGCAGTCTGCGGTCGCCCTCGATAAGCCAGGCGTAACCACGCACGTAGAACCAGGAGTCAGGACTGAGGATTACAAAACCCACTTCCCACGATCGAAGCTTCTCCGTGGCTAATTTCAGGGGCATTGAGGTTTTGCCTCTGGCTTCGTTATTCTGGAGGGGAGACGGACGCCTGGAACCTGGAACCTGGAACCTGACACTCCAGGTCAATAGGTCAAGAGACGCGAGCATGCGTCAGGAACAAGAACTTTGCCCGGTGATTTCGGAACGAATCATGAATCAGGATTTCTTCTGGATAAACTGCTGCGGCCTTTATTCATCGCGATGTCTCCGTGTGGAACTTGCTGATTCTTCCGGGGTCAGCTCCAATGAAACTGTAACAACCACCTCTTACACCTTGAGTTCCAAAACTAAAGCCAACACAAGTTCACAACACATTTGACACAAGTTTTAGCACCTCAAGGCCCATGCAGTACCGGATCATAAAAACCCGGAAGGTGGAACGGAACGAAAAGAGAAGTCTCTAGGATCCCCTAATGACGATCCGTCGCAGCTCGACGCAATCGTTATACTCGCTCAGAACGAATTTCAACTCCTGTTCACGGCGTCAATGAATGCGTCATTCTTATTGACATTACTCTGAGAAGCATTGCTGAATGCAACTCCTTCTTTTGACTCGATAATGGTCATGTTTTCTTGCGAGAATCATCCAATCTTGCTGATTTTTGGGGTTATGCCACCTCGACTTACGGGGAGGAAAAGTTTTTCGTCTCCCACGTAAAAAGGTTTTGAACGGAATGCCAGTAAGTGATTTTCTATTTTATTTGAATTTAGGTAGATCTAGAATTGGAAATTCGCAGATTCATCTGGATCTTAGGACGTCTCCGTAGGTCTACATAGCTTCATATTGATCTAGTATCATTTCGAGTTCTTATACTTGTTAGATCTATGTACATCACCCCAAATATCGTTAGATATACTTCAGATCCAAAAAAATCCGAGATAAGTAGACCTACTAATTGCAGCAAAACGTTTTATTTCATTGAAGCCCAGTAGATCTATTCGGATCTAGGTAGTTCTGATATCGTACCCATCTAGAAATGTTTCAATTCTCTCTGAACTGATTATACCAGAAATATGACAGAAACGCACATTTGCTCAGAAAGCGTCTCAACTGATCTAGTTTTAGTAATCCGACGTTCAAAAGTTCAATTTCCATTTTCTTTCTTCTGTTATTCACGATTAACCGTATTTTGGTATAATAATGAGTATTTATTCATTAGTTCTTCAAATAATACATTTTTTTTAGATGTATTTCCGAAATTGACATTTGCATCCAAATAAGATCTACGCAGATTTCATTAGATCTGAACGATTTTTACCTGGGTTGTCAGTAATCATAATTCCAACCCGGTAAAATACGAAAAACAGTTTATTCGTAGTCGACATCTTCTTAGACTATGTCACGCTAACCAAGAATTTATGGCAATTGCATACCAAGGGTTAGTCACTAAATCCGAATCTGTGGTCCGAAATCCAAAATTAAAGATGGTGTGAAAATGAATATTGATATGGTTTTTGAAGTGTTCCTTTCTCACGGTTTGTCAAAATCCGGGATCCAATACCGCAGATCTGCGATAACGGGGTTTTGAGAGGATTTTAAGATGAATCTCTGGAGTTTAAAAAATATTGCATGCGCCATTGTGACTTTCGGTTTGTATTTTTTCTACTCAGATTCAGTACTTCACAAATCTCGGTAACACCAAATCTCATGGAAATCAAAAATACGATTTTGAGGGTGTCCTCCACATTCATTACGAAAGAAGTGGTTGGGGTTTCAAATTTTGACTGCTAGTGAGAGATAGATACATAAATTGTACATTTGGAGGGGCAGGCTGTTTTCAAGCAAACAATTGAAGCCGAATACCGTACATATGAATCCTCATCCTACCGTTATTCCGAGAATTTTCGCTGCATAGGGAAGCGGGGTCTTCGAGACCCGGATTCAACATGGGGCTAAAATTTCGAAGGTTGAACGTCCTCACGATTTACTGTTGACCCTGGATCATACCGGAACATCTTCAGTCTCGGAATGAAACGCCAACTGTACCATTTGGAAAATATAGGAAGATGATTTTCCGTCAGGTCGAGTCGTTTCATTGAATTGCAGTGCATCGTTAGCCCCCGTATACTGACCAGAATGTCGCGAATGAATAAAATTATCTGGCTTGATTCCTCGTCTACGTAACAAGTTGTTCTCATGGGTCCCTCGGTAGGGCTGGGTGCAGCGGGAAGCATATTGCCGTTGTTGACAAAGCCCATGGGGGTCCATCGATGCACCGTTTATTCCACCGTGCCCGTATCATTCCACACCCCCCTAGTACCAGGGTGGGAAACCATGACCACCATCTCATTACTGGTTCCCATGGGCCCATCCTGGACCCCACATCTACCTAACCTCCTTGTTCCGGGATGGTCGTGTGCCTGGAATAGGGTGATGAATCGAGGGGGTGCATCGCATTATGTAATTGTAATGGGGCACCATTCGCAGCACCGTTCACAGGGGCAAATACGACGGGAGGTGGATCTGATTTTGCGTGTGAACTCTACGGGGGCAAAACTCTTCTGTCAATTACACAATCCTAATTGGTCACAGTGTACCACTCGCTTCATTTTTCACCAGTATGCTATTGATGACCGTATCAATTCGAGGACTCGAACCCCCAAACGTAGGTGAATTACCACCAGAATTGATAAGGGTCATAATCGTGTCATATTAATCAGACCCTTTCTCTTTTTTACTGTAATAATTTGCGAGCAAATGTACAAAACGGTGCCGTGAAAAAGGAATACACATCGGCAGAAGTCTTGCAAAGCTTGTGAAATATTTCAACCCCTGAAATTGCAGGAAAATATCACCGAATATGTGGAATCATAAGTAATATTCCTCATTCTTTAGGAGTCCGATGGTCACTAAAATTGGACGAATGATTAATTGCCCCGAGATTCTGCGCCTTCAGCCAAGTGATCAGAATTGTACAGTCCCGTGGACAGTACTGTCAGCGGTTAAACGCGATACTAGATCCTTTATTTTTAATTAGTACAACTTCATTAGCGAGGAGATATCGATGACAGTAGCGCCAGTTGGAACTGTGTGTGTGTCGCTAAACCACGCCCATGACACGGCCAGGTATCTCCTAAAGTGACAAAGAATCGATATCATGCTATTAGCCGATCGCGATTGTACAACCGATCTGTTAAGCACACGTTCTGAAGCTAATTACTCCGATAATATGACCTAGTTGTTGGACGTACAAGTGAGTCACAAGCTTAGCATCCATCCGAAGAACTGATCTCTCGTTACCTACGACAACCTTACAAGCCTACTGACAACCAGTCGCACAGTGAAGAGAATACTGCAGATATTATATCGAATGGAATCTAAATGATCACGGTTATCTTGGTGGTTTTCCTCGAGATGCGTTGTGGCTGGTACGGCTCTACTACAGAAACACGTGTTGGTACTAGGGGGATATACCGTACTCAACTATACTGTACAATGAAGTAGTGCGTAGATACAGAAACTGAAGTGCAGTGGTAACAGTCCCCCTAACGAGCTGAATTAATTTATACTAGTGCACATATACTATGTACTCTATTTACGAATGCAGTGATACGATGCATGTGTGGCAGAACTGCTTTTCAAGTAGTCATAATGGCGCTCTGGTACACTGATTATTTAATGCCATTTCCGGAACACTTTTTCTTTCCTTCACAAACTGTTCGGCTTAATTATACGCAATTTAATTTATTCAGATCTCAAGCTTCGCAATTATCTCATTGCTATAACTCTATTGCTTGGAATACCTGTATACTTTTTGCACTTTTATGATATAATATTTCTACGGAAGATGTTATTCTCCCGGTAATAATTTATCACCCCGAAAATTGCTTACCCATATAATAAAGAGAAAATCATTTTCCGAAAATCATTTTCCAAAAATAAATTTTCCGAAGATCTTGGTAGCTGTTTCGGTTAGCTGCTTTTCGATTACAGTTCTGGGAGCCTCTCGGATAATCATGCGAGCTGCCCACAGCTCCGTAAAACTAAAAGATAACGACAAGAAATAATCTTAATTGTGGCCTGAGAAATATTGTGCATTGAGTTGGCGTTACGGCGCTCTTGGTGGAGACAATAATTTCTAGTCTTAGATCTACTGGCAACAATAATGGCCACGCGACTACCACGTGCAACAAATGACAGTTGACTATCGACACGTGACGCTGCGACGGGTTGCGCGTGGAGCCCCAATTGGAAGTTGTCCAAGAATCACTGATTCTAGGAATGTATGATCACCTCACTGGACGAATGTTGCGAATGGCTAAATCACCGGAAAGTGGAAACGAACCTGGGTGGGCGTCCAATTTTGGAGAGATCGAACAGACGATGGGTCGAATACAGAGAATTAAATAGCCAAAATTAGAAGATGTAGAAGGCCATAGGTATTACCGCGAGTCCATCGAGTCAAAAAAACAAAAAAATCATCCGAAAACGGAAGCGACGGAAAAAAACTGTATCGAAAATGAATCTTCCGAATGGGCTAAGTCACGCGCGGCCACACATCAGATTCGCCACAATATCAAAGGCTTCGGAAGCCGATTGTTAAAATTAATTCCAGTATCGAATTTTCAGGAAGCCAAATTTTAAGAAAACGGAAGGTCCAGCTTCGAGTAAAAGATGATTCGATAACGCATCTTTGGCTATATACAGATGATAATTATAAATTTTTTAAATGCGGTTAAATGTTCAGCTATCAACCCGATGGTAGTAGTTCAAATTTCAATCCTCCATATCGGCGATGAGGCATCTTGACCATTCTGCGGAACCTTGCTTCTCGGAGTTTTACTTCTTCTGCACTTTGATTTTTGACAAATTAGTTTTTTTGCTTTGTTGACTAGTATTAATATTGATCATCCTCCATTTTGGAATTAGAAAGTAAAAAATCTCGGCCATTTCAAAATATATACCTACTCTGTTCCGTTCCGAATGCCCATCTTCTCGATAATTAATTTTCAGTTGAGAGACCTTTCGGATGAATAACCTTTTGGTAAATTAGCTATGACGAATCGTCAAATTGAATTACGTGTGACAGAATGTTCGTTATTCTGAAATTGTATCCTTAAACCTTCGGGCTTTTGGGCCACTGACTTTTTCGTCTTTCGTAAATTTGAGCCTGAGTGACGAACCCGTTTAGACAAAATCATTAGCGGTTTCAGTTGAGTGATGGAAATAATAAGACATTTTTTGTAACGCTATAATTTTCATTTGGTGGTTTAATCAATAATAATTTTTGATACTCGGCAGTACGACTATGATTTCGCTCACTTTTTCCGAAAATGAATTGAAGTAATTATTTTACCGAATCAGCACCGAGGCGTAGGTTATCTGTCCACGTATTGCAAATATTAGACGAAGGCTGTGAGCGCAGGAACCCCGTGCCGCCTCCTACAATTAATAACACTGCCTTACAATGCACCTAGTATACGGAGTCGAAAACAAATCGCAATAACACGGAGTGGGCTGCAGCAGCCCGGTTGAAAATGGTCTCAGCTTGAGAGAAAAGTGGGAGTGGTTCAGTTAACATGGCCCATTCGTTGACCGGCTTGACTGTACGTAGGCATGGAGTACAACCAATGCATCATCGAGCCACCAACACCGAAACCGGTACTCAGCCACCAACATAATTTCCAACATTGTGGAAGAACAAAGAACGCGGAATCTCCTCCATGGTTTGTGAAACAATTTATTGGCCGATTCTTGCCAGGAAACATTATTGCATTGAATGGCAGTGAGTGATAAGAATTGAATTGGAAATCAGCATTTTTGAAAATCCGAAGGCGAAGAGTCAACTTTGAACGACTGAGGGATCGAAGTGTTCGGAGTGCTGGAGAATCGTGGCTGACTCCTGGTTCGTGAGTGGAGGATAATATTCGAGTAACTAATCTTTCCAGAGTCGTGTAATTACATGGAAATGAATCATATTCCCTGACTTGACCTACCGACGTGTCCCTACTTCGGGGTAGCTCAGACTAAAGCTATGCTGAAGCTAATGCTGCTTCAGAGGCGCCTACGAACGACAATCTCACTAAATCATGCCGCGCTCTCTAACAATATTACAAGTTACCTCATTGTCTCCCGTCTAGCACAGCTTGCGACCGTCCAGCAACTTGAGTAGGTACGTTACGCGCTCATTTTGGCGCCAACTTCCTACATATGCCAGACAAACGGCGGCCGCGTTATTCATTTCACTCCTAAATCAGAATTAAACGTCTGCATAGGATGGTTGAACTTATTACGTTAATTATATACATTATCATGTTCATTATATAATAATGATGATTATCAATTATTATTATTGTTGTTGATTATTAATTATTAATTATGTTTCACTCAACGAAAAAATAGAGCGGTAGTTTTATCTTGAATCTCGTTGACACCGTGGTTATAAACGAAGATTGTGACACAAATGCGGGCGCCATGTTTGATTCTTACTTGAATCATGTAATTACGTGAAATCACTTCTCACAATCTATCAGAACGTTGTTCAGTCTAGACTCTAGGTGATCGTAACTTTGACGAGGCAGGGGGATCGATGATCGAGGTGTGATGTGCACATTAGATCAGCACGTACGTATGTGTTATACAATACAAGTTACAAGTGTGTAGATCGTGAAAGAGTCAGAGAGAAATAGAGAGAAACTCTCGCGTGGTAGTAAATGTAGGAGTAGGAGTCAACGGTAGGGATGCTATTTGTCGAGATCCTATCTAGATGGGCATACTGAGTTATTGTACCGACTTAACACGGCTGAAAATCATTATATAAGATCCGACGTTCACTGCGCAGCTCAACGTTGAACGGGTTTAACACTCGTCGAGTGACGAAATGGATTTTTTCGTCATCCCGAACAAAAGCAAGGCCCCGATACCAGGCGATTTGAGGTAGACGCAAGGTTTGAAAAATATCAACTACGTGATTAAGACGAAGAAAAAACAGCTGATTGAAAATCGATCCGTACAAGAATCCGATCGCTGAACACGGAATTGATTAGACTAATTACGAGGCACATGGTTTGGTGTGGTGAAACATAAAGAGGGCGAGAAAGAGAGTTTGTTGTACGTAGTGAGGTGAGATTGGCTTATGTACGCGCCGGTTAAGTCTGGTGTAACTGGCGCCAGTGTCTGATCGAGCGGGAAACTGATAATTTACTGTGTGCAGACCTGAATGGCAATACATACAATAACATAACCGGTCCAGGTTGGCGGTAGAGTAGCCTGCATTGTGTACAAGACAAGAAGTCCTAAGAATCCGTTGACAGCTGCTGTTTCTCAATCGGTATAACCATAATCAGAATCACGCATCAGCTGAAAAGCACGCCACTTCAAGTGAATATAATTCTACCATTCCCCTCTGTACTGGCAGTGGCATAATGAGAAGAGTCACATTTTTATCAAAGATCTTCCAACCAAACGGAGAAGGTATTGTTTCCAGCTTACATGACGATTCTTAAACTATGTACATGTTAAGACACGGAATACTTCAGTAAAGAAATCACTGCCTTCAACTTTTAATCCAACAGAACATGGTCATCATTACTATGTTATATGTACAACCACAGTATTCAGATGGTTCCATGTTGTTCTCTGCTACATAAGTGTTCACTAGCCCGTTCTAGCCAAAAAGCTCATAGCTTTTTTGCGTGAGGCACGATCGCACAGTGCTAGTTTGTTTTAAAATAGTGTTCAAAATGCCCCGAAAATTAAAAAAATTTAGCTTCGAAGCCAATAGACTGTATTTCGAGGCCAGCTATTGTAACTTCAAAATTTACGAAGTGAGTCATCGCCATTTCTGGACCGGAAGTCGGATCGGGAACACAATGAAATTTTTACATCTTCAAGGTGAAAAGAGTATCTGTGCAAATTTCGTCGAAATCGGTTCGACGGTTTGGCTGAAACCGTCTTCACAAGAAATAGAGGGGGTCACATACGTCACTTTCAAAAATGCTTAAAAACGACTTCCCACGTGACAAAACGTGCTTCCTACATGGTTCGAGGTTTTTCATTCGATCCGACGTTTTTTGCAATAGCGAATGTATAAGGCACTCCGTTTTCAACGATCGTGCCTGATGATTATGAAATTTTCTATTACTGAATACAATAATTTTGATTACAGGTACGATGCTTGGAGATACTAAAAATTACCATGAACACATTTCTTCGTTCGGTACACCGAGTCAGTATGCTTCTGCCAACTGTGAAATATCGGTGGCATTCACAAAGTTGTGAATTGATGGGCGAATTGTTTGAACGCATCATCAATGACATTCGCGGGGTTATCGAGCTGCTAGAATTTCAACAAGCATGCACCCAATTCGGCATCAGTGACATTGGGGCGTTGTCAGCTGCGATTCGTACTAAATACATCAACGGAACGGAAAGTGTTGACGGCCACATCGCACCGGCTATATTCAATGCAAAGGTGTACAACAGTCCGACGCTCCCAAGCAAAATCGAGGTTCCCTTGGGCGGAGTTACAAAAAGTGGAGAACTCGAAGAAGTTAGCTGGGGTTCGCTACTCTCACCTACGTACTTGCACACCTCAATAATATTGGAAGCTCGCGGGTTTAAACTGACGGGCTCTGGCATCACATTTGACATCTCAGTGGAGCATATGGCGTTCGAAAAGTTCGACAAAATTGACAGAGGTCCGAAACGCAAAATTGGAAGAGGAACATTCTTCAAGCCTTGTAGCCACAACTCTGACAGCGAAGAGGAATATACATCCAAAGCCGATGAAGGACCCAAGATTCTCAGCAGCTGATTTTGTGTGAAATAATATTTAATGCATCATCTAAGATGTTTCGTAGAACATGATGATGGATAATAAATATCGTTCAAATATATCGTACCCCCAGAATTGGAGTGTAACAACTAAAAAAAATCTCGATTCTTCAAAACTCCCTTGAAAACTCGTGGGGTACCATTTGATTTCATTTGAAAGCAAATTCACAAAAACTAGTGTTTTTTAGACGTTGCACTTTGATTCTGGGGCTGCGATATGTATGGGGGATTCCACGTCAAATCGAACGGTCGATTTCCCTGACCCCTTTTGATCTGTTTGCCCTTTTACACCGTGGAAGTACACGTTGAAAGGATCAACTGTGAATTTTTTCAGATTTTTCTGACCAAGTATTTTTTTACTACAGCTGGTCAAATAATCAGCTTTTAGCGTTTTTTCGATTTTTCAAGCCAACATAGCGAGAAATTCAGATGAGCAATAAAAAAAGTCCTTGTACAAAAGTTTCGCGTCTTTCTTTGAAATTTCTGAAAATAATTTCTTCCATTTTTTCATGCCTCGCAAAACTGCAGTTTTGGTGAAAAATCTGCGAAAATCTTCAGTAACAAAAAAAGTGCCCAAACCGAATTGGCTGAAATTTTTACACAGCATGTCTTTTTTAATGCCAAAAGTTGTCTGAAAATTTCATAGTGGGCCGAGCAGTGGTTCAAAAGATACATCGCAAAAAAGTTTTTTCGGCTGCAGTTCAAAAATTCAAGGGCGATCGCGAGTACGCAAACAAGAATAATAAATATTGATCTTGAATTTTCAAATCGTGGCCAAAAAAACTGTTTTGGACCTCATAATCGCCGAATTTTCGCTACTGTGCGAATATTTGTTAATGTATGTTCTGAACCACTGCTCGGCCCACTTTGAAATTTTCAGACTACCTTTGGCATTGAAAAAGACACGCTGTGTATAAATTCCAGCCAATTCGAGTAGGGCACGTTTGAGTTATGAATGATTGACACTCATTTTGTATTAAAACTACACTTGAACGGGGTATTAAAAATCTGATGAAAATACTCTCGAAAAGTTCACAAAAAAAAAAACTCGATAATTTTATTATTGGAACTTTTTTCATACATCGTTCACGTTTTGAGCTATGTGGGCGCGAAAAATAAAAAAAAAAATTGAAAATCAATCATGCGATGATTTTTTGTAGTGGAATGATGAGTATAAAAAACGTGAAAAAAAAATCACTGCTCATCCTTTCAACATGTAGTTTGACTGTGCAAAAGGACAAGCAGATCGAAAGGGGTCAGGGAAAAAATCTCGTTTTTTCGGTCAATTTGACGTGGAATCCCCCGTATGTATGTCTACAAATTTATTAAAAATTATTTAAATGTAATACCCTGGCGAAAATGGGGTGTTCCTTAAGTTCACACTTCATTATTCCAATTTACATTCCCATTTTCGCACACCCCATTTTCGCAAGGGCAAATCAAAATGAAACGATACAAAAGATCATCGAAACATAATGCACAAAGACGATAAAACAGGGGACATTTTCAATGCCTCGGATGCTTGCATTACACGCAAGATCTGTAGATTTTATGTTCACCAATTACTGCTATCACGTTATTTATTACTATTATATTCGCGCAACGTGACGGCAGTGTGACCCTCGATGTAAATGTTTTGTAGCTGTACGATTCATGAAGCCAATCTTTTCACAATTGAAATTGTGATAGCTGCCGCTCTGTTCCTGATCGCGTGCGACGTAGTAGACCACCATCACTAGATCCGGTACGATAGCCGGAAACAACTTTATCCCCCAGATAACAGAGTCTGTCTCTGCAAGAGGTCTATTTCGATTGCTGCAACTGTTCCTGTCCCTTTGCTGAATATATGCTGGGACTATCAGTATACAGCAAAGATTGAAAGCTGAATATTACCGACAGTTGCTGCAAATAACTTAGCAATGAGAAAAAATTGCCTGACTAACAACGATTACTTGCTTACATTTTTCTGACATTTTACTGAAAATGTTTGCTGCCAAAGTTTTCTCCGTTCATTGGGCCAATGGCGGACACACTTTGGTGAAATATTCCCTGGCGAAAATGGAGTGTACAGGGAATGTAAATTGGAACGAAGAAGCGTGACCGAAGCGTTCAGGAAATGTGAATTGTTCCAATTCAAGTTTCTTCAACACTTGAGTAACACCCCATTTTCGCCAGGATTGTCAGCAACCTCTTCACGCGATGCTGTCATTTTGCCGCAAAAGGACCCCGCACTAATCTTATGGGAAAGTGGTCCCGGTCAAATTGGCTGATTTTTTAATATGTTTTAGTTCTTGAGTTTCTGATCAAAAGTGTTCACGGGCCCAGGTCCAAAAAATGGACAGTTTCGACGCTATTAATAAAAACAGTCGATTATCTGATAAACTGAAATATTTTACGATTTTCATGAAAATTGGTATACCTGGGTAACATTCGTCGCTGAATCCGAATATGAAATTCAAAACTCGAAATCTCGAACGATGGAACCAACAACGTTCTTTTACGTACCAATCTTGAATATAGCGACTAAAATGCGAAATTCGGAGTGATACACGCAACATAGGGAACACCCTGATTGTCAGTATTCCCATAATCATACTGTCGATAATTAATTGACATGGCTTCACATCCCTTCGACATCGGGCCACAATAAAAGAAACCATTATGGCGATTCTCCCGGAATACTCATTTTGTTCCGTGATTAAGTTTATTTTATACCGTGGGTAAACAAGGACAGAAAACAGTCCGCGCCTGTGTTGGAATCGGTCTGTTCCCTTTCCTCGTTTACTCACAGTATACACTCCAAGAAAATATGGTATTGAACACTATTTCAACACCGCTGTCGAATTCGATAATGATCCACCCATGTCAATCTACTGGATTATGAGACCCAGGAATACCAATGGTCACGCGAATCGGAAGGAATTCATAGCGTATTCCCTATGTTGCGTTTACCACTCCGAATTTCGCATTTTAGTCGCTATATCCCCGATTGGTACATAAAAACGCCCCCAAATACCAACTTTCACATAAATCGAGCAACGTTATTGGTTCCATCGGTCGAGATTTCGAATTTTGAATTTCATATTCGGATTCAGGGCCTCAGAGATCCGGAAATACCAATTGTCACGAAAGTTGAAAAAAAATATGTGAGAGCGTCCTCTGTATTGGGTTTATTCCTCAGAATTCGTAATTTTCGACTTCATATTCGGAGTCAGCGACGAATGATACCCGGGTATACCAATTTTCAGTTTGTCAGATAATCGGCTGTTTTCATTAATAGCGTCGAAACTGTCCATTTTTTGGAACTGGGCCCATTGACACTTTTGATCAGAAACTCAAGAACTAAAACATATTAAAAATTCAGTCAATTTGACCGGGACCACTTTCCCATAAGAATAGTGCGGGGTCCTTTGCACGCACGTTGTTATCTGGGTCCGTGACTACTGAAGCTCTGTCTTCTTTCGCTACGTCCGATTAATAAAAATCATTAAAAATCGGGCAGAAATATCCTCATGCCGCGATTCCACCGTGTTTGTGAAAAACGTATTGAGCTCCCCTTATAGAAAAATCCTATTGAGAACTATTGAAGAAAATACTATTGGACACTATTCGCGCTATGCCAATGATAAATTCGGACACTATTAAGTATAGATACTATTGAATACTGTTGCTTTATACTATTGGGATACTATTGAATACGGTTGCTCTATACTATTGGGACACAATTGAATACTGTTGGCCTATACTATTGGGACACTATTGAATACTGTTGACCGTATACTATTGGGACACTATTGGATACTGTTGACCCTATACTATTGGGGGAACAGTATTATGAATACTATTACATCTACAGTATTGAGGTACTATTGAATATAGTGTAATCCCAATAGTATAGGGTCAACAGTATTCAATAGTGTCCCAATAGTATAGAGCCAGAGTATTCAATAGTACCCCAACAGTATAGAGCAACAGTACTCAATAGTACCCCAACAGTATGGACTAACAGTATTCAATAGTACCCCAAAAGTATAGACCAACAGTATTCAATATTACCCTAATAGTATACATATACATCACACAGTTACATATATCCCGTATCACACACAGCTATCTCATACAGTCAGAATTCCAACGACTTAGACACCCTAAATCCAGTACACTTGTGCGATTTGGAGCCATAAACGAGTAAACAAAATTATTTAAATATAATCTTATAACTTGACGTAATACAAAATTTGTACGAAATTGTGTGAGAATTATAGTTTGATATTGCATCGAGTCTTAGAAACAAGATATCAAATACTTAATACTAATTTATAATTTCATACGTTAATATGTAAAATGAAACCCTCCGGAATGGTTGACAAAAGGCCCGAGTCCAAGAGTCGACTACTGTAGAATAAAGCTGCGCTCTAAAAGGTCAGGTCCCTAAAAGTATGCACCGAACCTCTCCGCCGAGCATTGCACTGACCCTTGCGAACCTCTCCGGAGGGCCTCGAAGGGCTTTGCTCAAGGTTCCTTGCATCCCAATTCTATCGCAGGCGTTTGAAGAATTATAATCCAGTCCCGTACTAGCATGACTTGATTTGGTACAACGAATCATTGAATTTTAAACAATGAATCATCACTAGACGTTGTTGAAGTAATATCAAAAATATTTTCCTCGTTAGGCAGCTCGGTAGTCCCCCGTAGCTGTTCTCGTCTTGCGCTGAGATAATAATGATAAATCTATGAAAATATTTTCGTACACGTGGTCCAAATTCACATTTACAATGTATACATACTCTGATGGAAGTCTTTGTGTCCTTCTGTAAGCTGGTCAGTTGCTGACGGCCTCAATATCCTTTCGCCCCCAGAACATTAATGCTGTAAAGGTGTATCAGAACTGGAATCATCAAACACATCCGTTTTAAGAAATACTTATGACAAAATTATAATATTCTGGAAATAATTACATTATTGTTTTACTACATCATTCAACCCACAGTAAATGAGCTTCTATTCTATACTCTAACATCGATTTGGTCGTTTAATATTAGAGAGTGAATATCGGGCAGATAAACTCAAGTTCGATGAATCGTCTACGCGAATCGCTTGTCCGATACGCTTTGAGACAGTGAAAACGGTTAGCGATAGATTGGGGTTATAGGTTAGGTGGTGCGTTGTATGATGCTAGGCCGCTAGGGTATATAGAAACACCCGTCGTTACGATATTCAAGTCTCATAGATTACGTATGTAGGTGATAGAATATTACTTACCCATATTCACGCTGGTATCCGTTTATAAAGTGGATACACTAAGCAAAATCGTCCGGGCGGTATACGCGTTCATAACACTTGACACTTTAAGACAATATGGCGACGCCATATTCAAGAATAAGAATGAAGATGTCGGAATTCTCCCAATAATGCCAAACTATTCCCCCTAATCACTGATTATTGAGAAGCATTATGCATCTCAATAGTGTAGCTTATTGGAAATTCCCCTAATAATGGCAAACTATCAACTCAATAGTCAACGATTGTGACAAACTATTGAATCTCAATAGTGCTACTTATTGGTTTGTCATTATTGGGGTGACTATTGGTACCCCAATAATGACAAACTATTGACCCAATACTCGCTGATTGTTGTGGAGTACTGAATCCTAAAAGTACTACCTATTGACGTTACCAGTGACCAATAGTGACGTTACCGGGTACCAATAATCACCCCAATAATGACAAACTATTGACCCAATACTCGCTGATTGTTGTGGAGTACTGAATCCTAAAAGTACTACCTATTGACGTTACCAGTGATTATTGAGAACTATCACCTCAATGCTCATGATGAAGTACATAACTATTGAAAACTATTCACAACTATTCGAACTCAATAGTAACTATTCGTACTCAATAGTTACTGTTGATTGGCTCAATAGGATTTTTCTATAAGGGTCAGTACGATGGTAATAATAACTGTTTCAGATAAGATCCCGACGATTTGGTAAAAACCGGAAGTATATAGCGACTCATGAACCGTGTCTACGATAGTCGCACGGAAATAGTAAATATGGAATCGACTGAAAAGACAAGCGAGATGAAAACGGCAGCACATTCAATTTTTCACAATGCCGTTGCAGCCACTGAGTCGGGACCCAAAAGCATTCAATTCGGAACACAAAGCTGCGGACCAGAAGCAGCTGACATTGTGCCATGACTTTGCTTCTAATCGGTTATTTGGTGTCCAATTTGAAGATCTACCAAATTTGATGCTTGTGTTGTACAACTAATGCAGCTTATTTGCGGACATGCAGACTAAAGAATTTCAGTTGAACGAATAATATTCTGATCGGTTTGAATGTAACAATCAGTGCGAGAAAATAGGATAGGCCAACAACATGGGTTAATAGTATGAAAGGTTGGTCGTAGTTAGGCTAGCCAGAGTAACTTATGGCGTCTCGTATACACGCATGTAGTTATACCTATGGCGCACGCTTAACGAAGTGGGTTTAGTAATTGTTTTGTTCTGTTTGACCGGTAGGTAACGTGCCATTACTGGTTTTACATTGTAAAACACTTCCCATCGATAGGCCTTTAGCCTGATGACTATGCTCGAGGTTTCGTTCGCGTACAACCTCGTTCGCCAGCCTATTGTTCGCCCCGACTCTGGACTCGATCAATTTATGTCGCAATTAATGTTCGCAATCCTGGAACCCGCTCACTTCCGCACTTATCCAGAAATGTTTCTCTCTCAAGAAAGTCATTGAAGGAAAGTCTGTTTCCATCTGCACTAGAAAAGATAGCGGACCTACCTACCTATTCCTAACCCTCTTCTTCCTTGACTTTATTATGTCAAGAAGTTTAAGGCCTCAGCAAGCGGTGCATGTTTCGTTTCTATTTACGTGCTTGTCTCCTTGCGTGCCACGAACAATACGCATCCAGCAAGCAAACTAGCAGCTAAAAATCCCGAGGAATCACACCATGTGCCAAGCGTTTCACTTATCACTCGAAGTTTTCCGTAGTTTTGATCGTCATTTTATCGCATTTATCATGAATCGAAGAAATGGTCAAATAGCTCGACGTCCCTCCCACCACAAGGAGATGTATTCACCGTTCTTCTGTGCGTAATTCGGTGTGTGCTATAGACGATGGTCGTATATTGGCCAACTATATACGGCCGAAAATATATTCTCATGGCGCGCGTCCCAATCTATTATCTAGATTCAGACTTCTATACGCGGTTAAACGTGTTAATCCGTCGTGCCTCGAGCGCGCACACGCCAGCACCGTCTCCGTCGAGAGGCCGTAAAACAGTTGACAGTTACCGGACCTGCGCGACATTAACAAACGAGCATCGCCCAGGGCGACAAGTATCGCGCGCCATTTTGACTGCCGTGCCGCTCCGAGGTATTGCCAGTAGTTTTTTGCTTCCAATTGTGGTCACGACCTTAGGAAAAAATTTAAGAAAAAAGTAGCAATGAAGTGTTGCATCTGCATGAAAATAATCTCATCTTGATTAAATGCATTTAGGGACCCATGTTTCGTTGAGACAGGAGACATTTTTTAGTCACCAATATTCAATTAGAGTTGAGGAGATGATTATGCTTGATGTCAACCCACAAGTCTGAGTGAAGGAGTTTTTAAGATTTGACAAGAATCTCAGAAAATAAGTTGACAATAGTCAATAACAAATTTAATTGTAATTGGATGTCCAGATTAGATTTGTAGATGTTTTAAACGAAACCGGCCTTTCAGCGACTCAGAATTGTCCAATATTGCGCAAGAATTCAATAAATCGCGAAAATTTTTACGAATGCATTCGACTAGATCATTTGTAAGTTTCTGATCTGATGTTTAATTAGCGGGAATTTGATATTGTCGAAATCTCATTCTATCTTCGTCGTTAACGATGAATCTTTGATGTTTTTTTTCTTCTGAACTTCGACGAAAAGGTGCTACGAAATATTTAAATGTATTCGATGAATGGTCTCCTACATTTTTGCAGCTTTCACCGATTTCATATAGTACCAGATAATCTGTATAATTGGATGAAATTACAGTGCGATCTTTTCAAAGATTTACAAATTTGTTCAACATTTGCTCGACTCAGTATGATGTTATTTGATTGAGGTAGGAGGACCTCTGTACGTCTTGAGAAATTCAATTGACCTGAAATCGTCACAGAAGAGTCAGTAAATATTGAAGAACGTGTTCACACTGATTGTTCGAAATTAGTTCTTGATTTGTCTGAAGTTAGCAATGTAATCGAGAGTCAAGATCTTTCGTGTAACGAATTACATTTAAGATCTGAATTAACAGAAGGAATAGGTGATCAGGGGGAGGATCATAACTTTCTCAAGGAACTTCCATCGGTTGCGGAAAATCTAACGATGCTAGATGATATGCAAACCCAATCAGTGTTAGCGTTACTCGAGAAATACAAAGCATTATTTTCACCATACGAGCTTCGAAAACGGTGGGTTTCGTAGCCTGCGAAGCGCGGCGAAAATGGCGGTATGCAGGCCAGCGGGTACGAAAGTACTTTACAAACCCTACGGTTTCCAAGCGTCTTATGGCAAACCCGCATCGCAGGCTACGAAACCGCCCGTTTTCGAAGCTCTCATGGTGAAAAATAGTACCTATACGCGGCGCGCGGCTGATACGCCCCTTTCGCCCCTTGCCACGTAATCTACTATTTCTGATGAGCCAGGGTGTGCTGATGTATATGAGCATAGAATAAAGTTGACAAAACAAAATCCACATATTAGGAAATCTTATCCTGTACCAATCGCACTAAAAGAAGATGTTGACAAAGAAATTGAATACATACTGGATCTAGGTATTATTGAACGAACGCTTAATAAGTCCGTATTGCAATCCTTTACGAATTGTAAAGAAAAATAAAAACCAGATACGCGTATGTCTTGATGCTAGTGGTCCTTCTGGGTGTGATCCTTAGTTCCTGTGTCCTTGAGCCATTCCTGATGAAGTTCTATCTATGAACTTGAATACAGTTAATGCGATCTTCAACCTGCCACAGGTTCGTCAAAAGATGATAAAAACGACTTTCTTTCACGTAACATCAGTAATGTCGATAGATCAATTAAATGCATTTGAGTAAGTATCAATATAAGGATATTGTGCGCGAGGTGCTCTGCAACATCGCTGTCGTTAAATGGCATCCATCGGTCGCACATGTTGTGATAAAACTATATGACCGGTATATCCATGCACAACAGAATGATTAATCCTCAACGCTTGCACTCCTAGACGCTGAACGCCGCCGGCGCGGAAATTCAGCGTTTCTCACGCGTCGCATATGTTGAAATTCGATTTCCTCGTCAGGGGTGCGCATAATTCTTCTTCAGGTCATGACTTGAATAAAACTGAACAAACCTCAACAGAACTGAACAAAACTGATCCAAACTTGAAGAAAACCAAACATTCGAAATTAATACTTGTGTAGCATCACAGTTTCTTTACAAATTATCACAAAACCATGTCACTTGTCAGTTATTATCACTGATAATTCTGGCAGTGACAGCTGACAGTTTCCAGCTGATTTCAGACTGATTCTGAACCGTAAAGTACGCCTGGCGATGGTCACTTCTTTTCCCAAAAAGCAAATCAGAATGAGTCTTAAGCGACAACAATGGGTTCGAGACATCGTGACATCTCTTTTTTAGGTGTGAGAAAGAATGATAAATGTCACAAGTTTTTTGTATAACTTTACGTCATTTGGATCGATCTACACATAATTTTTCTGTCTTCATGTAATATACTATATGCTATACTCCAGAGCCCGTAAAATAGCGAATGGCTGTGAGATAAGATTTTTAGAAAAAAAAGTTTGGTGCCTGAGGCAAAATGATCGAATAGCGGTTCGAGAAAAAAAAAAACGGTGGGGAAAGCGTAGCTCGTTACACCACACCTAGGGCGGACATCTTTTGCTCTCGGTACTGGAACAATCGCCGATCTTATTGTTTAACCATCGACTATAACCAGTGAACTGTAGCTGTATACGTGTGGTGCACTGATTTAACGTGTGTTTGTGTGTAATAATTTGCGAGGTGCAAAGCATCATTTATAACCTCACGGATTTCTTGCCGTATTCTACCTCGTAGACAACGACGCCTCCCTAATTAATTATAATAATTAGAACCGAGCCTGAAGTGATCGTGCAGGGCTGCTTGAACCCGCGTTCAGTCGCGCCTCACCGGCAGATGATCATGCCCATATATCAGACTAATATATACATATAATACCTAGTAAACACTGCACCGGAGCTATATCCCGAGTCGAAATTTAGCGCCTATTTTAATACTCGTAACATCTATCTCAATCTTTTCAGAGCCTACCTTAACCTCAAGGTCCTATTTTGAACCTCCAAGTCCTCTATGGTCGAAATTTAGCACCTGTTTTAATACTCCTAGCACTGAACTGCACCTCCTCAGCCCCTTTTTGCACCTCAAAGTCCTGTTTTGAACCTCCAGGTCCTCCAAAGTTCAAAATTCGCACCCACTTGAAGCCTCTTTTCAGACCCGATCAACCTCGAACTCCCATTCAAGACCTCCAAGTCCTCCGGGTTCATGGTTGCACCTATTTTGATACTCATTACGCCCGGCCCAGACTCGAAAAGAATCGAAAAGACTCGAAAGAATCATGATTTTTGCACAATTGATAATACTGAATATTAATTAACAATTATATCTAATTGTAACTAATCATATCTACTGAGATACGATTGTATATATATATATATATTATACATATCTATATAATTATACATCATTATATATGAGTCTCTAAATGATCAGATATGAAGACGAGTAATATTCAGCAATAAAATGAAAATTCGAAAATTTGGACTTGCTACACTATTGTTCTAGGGGTGCGATATGATCATACATGATCAGGTGGGGCCATTTTTCGGATATGATCATATATTTGGTCAGTTACATATAATTATATTATAGACTTTTTCCCCGGGTACGTATAAATTATATATAAATTACGTATAGTTTATTTGTAACTTGTTTTAAATTTCTACATGGTTGTATGTTCATTTATAGTTGTAAGGTTGAAAAAAGTACTTTTTCAGCAACATGTACAATTACATTTGCAGGATGCGAAAAAATGTTGAATATAATGAAAGAATTTTCTTCTAAGGATGGACTCCGCAGGTTGTTCATTAAAACTTTTAAAAGCAGGGTCGGAGCTACATTGGGGCAAGCGGGGCAATGCCCCGGGGCCCCCGACCCGAGGTAGCCCCCTGGCAGGGGATAAAAAGATAAAAATATTCGAAAAAAAGCTGTGATTTTTTGCCTTTATCTATTCTATACTATTCATACCATAAGTAATTCATAGAGGGGGTCCCCCAACTTTTGTTATACCCCGGGGCCTCCTCAATCCAAGTTCCGGCCCTGATTAACAGAGTCCGATTTTCCACATAAAATTGTTTTTATGTACAATTACACGAAATGTGGATCATGTTGACTTTTGATGACACTATATTCGATTTTTTTTTTTCTAAATATACGACTATCGGTCCAGTAACATGATTTCTGCATGATTCCAATACGTGATCTGAGGATCTGGAGGGGCTAACATAAGAGGTTCTCGTGAGATTCTCACTTGAACCTCATACATGCGCGGCTGCATAGTGCAGCGAGGGTTTTGCGAGGTTTTCGCGAGATCCTCATTTTACCTTAAAATGCTGCATTTATTCCGGTATCTACGAATTTTAGGCGCTGAAGAGGGTTTCAATACCTATACAAAATGAACCTCTTTAGATCCTCAGAAAACCTCCAACGGTCAAAGTTTGATGCTCTGAGTAGGCGCTAAATTTCGACTCGGGATTGCTGAGAGGTTACACTTCACTGTGAATAAAAATGATAGAAACGTGCCTCTGACGAGATACCTACATTGCTCAGTTTTTCTCTTTTTTCTGTCTGTTTTAACCAATGATTACAAAACACCACTTCACTACTTCATGAAGTCAGGGACGAAAAACGTAACCGCAAATACACACGACCCTTAACCGGTGATAGATCATTTTTCAGTTTTAACTTTTCGCAAAATACTTTTAAATTTTTTTCGCGGAAATACGAAGACAAAAATTTGATGTGCTTTCATCCGTGGTAAAAGGTCGTATATTGGTACGTACGAACTTATACCATTAGATACGCAATATGAAACCATTCAATCATTAGGATTTTTGGCAGATATCCAGAGAGGATACTTTAAACAGCTTTGTGTTTGCAAGATCTGTTGGGAAGGATTGAGAATACATGCTGAATTTGTTTTAACTGGGGGAGAGGAGTGGAGCGTGTCCGAGTCCGGGACAGGACTTGCAGATTATGATTTCACTCCATTTTCTCGATGCAGGTTCACGTCGAGCATTCTCGATGATTTATCTCTCACGAACAAAATGAGTAGAATTTTCTATATCAATCTCTTCAGAATAGTCTTCGGATCTTTGACTGCGTATACAAAATCATCGTCACATTCCCAATTTCTCACCCTTTCGTGTTCAAAGAAAAGTTTCGGGGAGACACTACACTGCAAATTCTGAATTCTGAATTAGTTGCATTAATTCCAGGAATGACACAGACGACCCTTCCACATGCTCGATACTTTGAGAAAGTGGGATCAAAGTTTTCTGGTGCCTATTTTGGGTCGAATGTGAATGATTAAGCATTAAGTACAACAATGTTTCCGGCCGAAAATATTGTGAAATTATCGAGCCACCAGCTGTTTCGGACTTTACACAGTAAGCAGTATGTATCCGAGAAGAAATCATCTGCATGATATTTACTGCTTGTTTTTGGGTGTCGAAAGTCAGAAAAAAACCATTAGAACCAAAATATTTGAGATATTTTCAATTGTGCAGCATGGTTTCAACGAATGTCTACGTAGTCCTACGTTGTTCTGCGTTATAGACAGAAATCCACTGTCAAATTCGGAAGTTGAGTGTCTGGCTAAGCGTGTAATGCAAATCTAATCACATCCCCAAAGGAAAAAGGCTGTTACTAGATAAGCGTAACATGCCCGGCCGGGCGCTAGCTAGCCTTCCACATTTGACATTCAATTTCTACTCGCGGTTCTGTCGAGGAATGCCCAACTGAGCATTTTCAGTTGAGTAGAAAATCACCTTCAAGGTTTTCAAGGAATATATGCGCTCGTATTGGGTTCCGACATTGAGCAACATGACGTCTGGTGGCGGAAAGGCAAACCCGTACAGTAGATGCAGATAGTTTTGCGACGGTATACATACTATATACATATACTATACAGTATAATATAGTATTCGGTGTAATTTCGGGAGAATTCAATCAATAAAAACAAACCAATGCACAGACAGAAGTTCATGAACCCTAATGTGAAACCATTTTCTTTTTCACAGCTTATGAGTGACTACGCACTGATAACCATCGTACAGGTAGCACTGTGAGGTTCATCGACACGTAGGTAAGAATGTACTCATACAATCTCGGAACGTCTTCGGAACAAATTTTCCACTGCGGCTAACGAATCTAATAAATTCTACCAACAGACAGACATTAACGTATTTCATTCCAGTATAATATAAAATTGCAATAGGTTAGATATGTGCACACTACCGAAGGTAATCTCTCGTGGGGGGGTGTCTGTGACGAGGTGCGTACGTGCCGCCAATACCTCCACCAGGACCACATGTACACGCGATTCTGTTACGTCTGTATTATAAGCTTCAGTACGAAAAAACTTTAGCACACGCGTGGTGCATCCTCCCACACATATACAGACTAGTATCAGTCTGGATATGGTGGGTAAGTTACGAGTTACGATGCAACTGAGATCCCCGCAGCCAAGTACTAATGGGACTAGTCCGAGCCGCCTAGCTCACGATCAGTGACCGCTTGGTCCAGACTCCCGAGTCCAGTGCACTGAGGTCTGAACCTCCGCCAAGTTTAAAGCCCGACGGATTCAAGCATTTCGCCTGACGATGCAGGATGTTCCGAAATCCAAATGGTATGGTGGATACAACTGATATGATTATGGTAACCTTAGCGCAGATGTTGTTTGCATTGTCAATTACGCCGAAGAATTCCATCTTTTGCAGTTAAAATTAGCCGGTGCGCGGAGCAGCGATGACTGGTTATAAAAAATATTCATACTGCACGATATTAATGAAGCCGCGATTAGAAGCCTCACTCTGACTCATGGCACTTGCAGTGATTATCCTAAATGACTTCAAACCGAGCGTGCCGTGCCTGAGATATCGAAGAAGGTCAGAGGCATCGCGAGCGTCGAGCGCCTTGGTCAGGCGCCGCACTGCCGTTCACCTGAAGTCCGCAATTGCTATAGAATTATCGCCACTGGGGTCATCCTTCCACGGCCACATAATCCTTCGTACCCGGAAACCTGGCTCTTCCACTTCACCTCATGACGATTACGAGACCGTCGAGAGAATTACAAGTATTCGATCCAATCCAAATTTGTGTGAGAAAGCCTTTTATAATGACCAAAATCGTTTTGCGCTGGTCGAAACTGCACTATTAAGACCATGCTATAGTCAATCTTCACCAACCAAGTAGCCGCGTCCCTTATTTCCACACTGAGAGAAAAGATGTATCATATTTTATCACATATCGCCGACAAATTACTATTTTTCGGTAGTAAAAGGACGTGTGGTCACAAAATACAAAGAATTACAAATCCACCTTGTAAATTTCACTAATGGTGAATATTACTCTTCAAGAAGGGTATGGTTTACAACTTGAAGGCTAAAATTTACTATTTCCGATCGTATTAAGAAGCATAACACGATCGTATAATGTACAACTGTGGGGTCCGAATTCTTACCATCTCAGATAGTAAAATGAAGTTAGTTCGCAGCGGCCGTGCATCCATTCGCAGGTGGCGCTGTTAGCGGTCCTATTTGCTGCTAATTTTTTATTTAGGTTTTGCTACACAGTTGGAAGATATCTGTAATCCCACTGGTCCATATATGAAGTTTCATTCCGACAATTTAATAGGAACTATTTAACTATCATAAATAGTAACAATATTATTTATTTTATTTTCTGTCAGACCACACAGGCACACAGGTATAAATAGTGTCACTTATGTCCCAAATAATATCAATTTGCATGTTTTGGACTTTTGTATCCATCATAACACTCAAAGAGCGTCGGAGTCGTCAGAGTGTTATAACGAAACAACATCTGCTTCCGCAGACCTTCGTCCGCCGTACGACGTTGAAGTCGAGAATGATTCTGGTTGTGTGGTGACACGTAAGTGTAGCCGACACGGTGCAAATTTCTTCGCGAGATCCAAAAACCACTGCCAACCATCTATCGGCGCGCTACGGTACCACGCAGCGGGTGACCGACCGCTAGGCCGCTAGTGTGTCCGCCATATTCGTATACCCGATACGTATTTTTACTATCTCAAGTTGTAAAAATTACAATCTCGCATGCGAGAAGATGTGTGTTTGCCTTTCACAGTGTATCACGAGGCGGTGCGAAACGACTGTGTTACAGTCGCAGATAGTAGAAATAACACGCTTTCATCTGGAAACTTACGAAATATGTTGTAATTTCTACAAGTAGCGATATTTACAATGCCGGGTTGTAATTTGAGTTCCGAGCGACATGTAACGTATCCCAGTTCGGCTAGAGACTATTGACTGAAAAATGACTACGTTTCCTAGTTTTTCGACTCCACGTCAACTTGCCATCAAAAGTAGTAATTTGTCGGGGATATGTGGTGAAATATGATACATGGTTTCTCTCAGTGCACTGATATCAAAGCCTACGCGTGATAGAAATGAAAAAAAGATGATAGCGGAATTCCACATGAAATTCTGAACATCTACATCCCAAAATATCTTTGTTTCAGGCAATAATAACGACGCTAAATAAACGCTAAATTCATTCCTAAAATGGCAATGGCCGCGACGCCTGTTGACAGCGGCATTTTTGTAACTATGATGTGATAAACGTAGCATCTTAAAAATATTCCCAATGGATATTTGCATCTTTTGGATTTTTTGAAAATTTGTACGAATCAGTAATGAGTCAAACGTATGCAAATTCGTATGAATATTAAGGTTCTGACAAATAAATTGGGATTCTTTAGTTTTACTAATTTTGTGTCGTAATTGAATGTGCCCGTGGTTGATCAAAACATTGAAAAGAAACCACCTAATATTTTAGTGTAATAATGTTTTATCAAGTGTATTCTCTTTTGGCCGTATTCGCCATCGATTGCATATCTGTAACATGGAATCCAATTTTGTCATGAACTAGTTGAGCGTGGTTGGTAGGGCGTGCGACTAGTAATCCGAGCGAGCGAGCGAGCGAACACGGTTTGAAACTCGGTTAGGGGAGGAAACAGCGGTGTTTTTCGGATAAAAACCCGCGTTTTCATGTGTTTAGGTAATCGTAAACAGTATCGTTGGCACTCACTAATAATGCCGAAAATCAATGGTAATCTTTTTTTGTTTAACCTATTTTCGTTCATGTACAGTGTTGACGTACATGTGCTACAAAATTAATCACCCAGTATACTAAATTTTAGTGAATTTTCAATTAACATTTTTTACTGTGCAATACAAATTCTCATACATTCGAACATTGGAATTGCAATCCATCAAATTAATAAATTGTGAAATTACTCCACTTGTGTTTGATGACTTAACAACATTAGTAGGTATACCAAATGTGCGAAACAAGATGTCAAAAATATTAACAAAATGTGTAGTAAATATGAAATATCGAACCCGAATATTTCTTCCTATACATTTGTTGTAAACTTTCAACAGAAATTTTTAACAGTGTGGGGGTCTGACCGGGCTTTTTCGCTTGGAATGGAATGTCCAATGTATAATTCCGTGTGTCCTGCAAGGCGCTAATCCTTGATCGCTGCCGCAACGGCAGCCTTGTCTGTGAGTCTGAGTCATCCGTATTAAATTGACAATTCACTCGGTGAAAATTGGCGACTAGACTAACTAACACTTGCGTCTATGATATAGGCCGCAACTTGGGCGATACGGTCATGCTGCAGTGGAGTCTGACTACAGAGCGCAATTTAAGCGGTTTCAGGTTTTCCTTATCGAACAATGCACCACGGAGACATAAGGAGCAGTGTATAAACTACCCATAAGCCTGATACCGACTACAGTCGATGTCCAGCTCCTTATTTCAGTGATAGAGACAAATTGTAAATTCAGGAACCCGCAGGGAATCGTTTACTTCGCTGGCTGGCGAAATTCTCTCAGATAACCGGAGCCAGTGGCGTAACGGAAATGCTCTGCGCCCCCCCCGCTCACCCGCCAACATCAGAAAGTGACTAGCTAGCATTCGTCGATTTCCACGGCGACCCGTGGTATATGCGCGAGTTTTAAAATTGCAATGCCATATGCATACAATTTTCGGGAGTATGAAACTATCACAAAAACACAAAAAGAGGACTCCATTTTGGCGTCCCAAGTAGAGTTCATATTGAAGACTGATTTTCCGGCAATAAACCTGTAAGTCCAGAATTAGCTGTGAAATTTTTAGGGTCCATCCCCAGATTGAGATGAGATGAGATGATACTTTACATTTTGTGGATCAAATTCCGGAAATCTTGAGGGTTGATTACCAAATTGAGAGTTGACGCATTCACATTACTGTTCGATCGACTCAATCAACAAGACATCATTATTCCAATAATTTTTTAATATCATGACACGAGTACACCCTGAAGGCGGGGGTCCTCAGGTACGCCACTGGCCGGAACACTGATAATGGGAACAAAAATTGGAGAACTTGTCACATGACCATTTCATATGAATTTACAACCATTCCATACTTGCACTGAGATAAAAATTTCGTTGGATTGACTAAATGTAGCGGTTACGGGCGGCGAAATGAATATTTAGTTGTGTCCATTTAATGGCAGTTGGTCGAACAAAATGTTTGTTTGATCCAACAGGTTTTTTATTTTTTTTAAATTTAGTTCGATGAACATATATTCAATTGCCACAAATAAATATTCATTTCGCCACCCGTAACCGCTGCATTTAGTCAATACAACGAATTTTTTCTCCCAGTGTGGTCTCGAGCCTTCCACAACCAATTCATACGATATCACTGAAATGGTACCTTTTCCTACTATGTCATAGTTGATTGTCTATTCTGTGTTATAAAACTGTTCCGCAAGTTCTTGTGTCTTAATAATTTTGCAATTCGCAACAACCGTACACTACTTCACAATCATTTTACAGTAATCAGCATTTTTTAATTAATATTCCATCTTTTATGATATGTGTAACATTGAAGCAAGTACCCTTCAAAAGTTGGTGTACTCAACAGTTTTCCAATTATATAATGTCAATTCACAACTATTTCATGGAAATTTCATATTGTAACATACAAGTGATTGTGATGGGCTCGGAATTATGAGTCAAATATTTAATTGATTGAACCAACTACAATACTATAATAGATAATCGGTTGTAGGGTCGATTCCGAAGACCTATTAGGGCATAAGCAGGCATATCCTTACGGTAGTCCTCAAATGAACAGATGGCATATTCAAGCAGTGCAGTGCGGAGATCGTGTCGTCGGCATATGTAGAACAACAGAACTGCAGGATACATAGTAGGTAAGTATAATGTGGTGCGGTGGCCCATTTTTGACGATGTTACAAGACCATTATTACCAACAAAATTACCATAACATGTCGGTGGATGTTATTCAAATAAGTCAGACTTATACCTGGCCTCCGGACTGTGATGTACTCGATCAGTGTCTTTTTCGGCTACCATAACGGAGAATCGTTACTCTTTGATCCTACCAAGTTTGTTACATTTCAAAATCCGACCTTGTTACATATGAGTTTCACTTTGAAGGATCGGAATTTTTCAATTAATACTTTGTTCAGCACAGGCAATGAAAAGTCTCCTTCTGATCCATAAATTGCAGTTTACACAGCTATAACTCCAGAGCTGGTATGCAGATCTCAGAATGGCCAGGAGGACGTTTCATAGCAGTTGTCGTATATGTGCAGTTCTTGCGGAACCCAACATAAACTAAAAACTTCACCCGGCCCAAAAACAGTTTTCTACGCGCATGTCACCTAATTTACTATTTTCCGCGTCATAGCGTCAGGTAACGCAGCACTTGAACTTATCAGCGATGTTTAGGGCCCAATACGCAGTAAGTATCATCAAGTAACCGAATGAAGTTGGTTGGCTGGGTCCATTAGGTATCTCCGAAGTCGTTAGAGGTGAGATAGGTGTTCGCCTATAGAATACAGAATAGAGAATAGAGTGGAGAGCGCGCGTGTTCACAATCTAGCATCTTAGAACGGTGCAGTCAGTGCCGAGTCGGTATATAGGCGGGGGCGTCGGATGTCCACCAGGAGTCAGCGATATATCTCGGACCCAAGGAAAGTTGGAGAACACGTTGGGCGAGACGTAGTATATTGGTACCTCGGCTCAGCGTCTAGCCAACTAGTACTTCATTTTTTTTCCTACATCTAAAATTCTCGACTTTTGTTGTTCAATGTAGAGAAAATAAAATATAATTTCTTTGTAACGCATCATTTTCGTAGACTGAGTGGAATATTTTCGAGACCCTACGATGTCATTTGTTTAGCGGTAATATGTTACCTTATTTCCTTCGTCTGAATTTTACTCTTCCAATATATAACCTTAATTAGTATATGATAATCTAGTGTGCAGGCTAACATTTGTGAACAGCGAACTATGAATTTACGCAGTTTTCCTTATCTCATATACACGTAGAGACATGTAGAAAGTCGTCGAGTCTGCGTACTCCAGTTGGTCGGAGGTATTATTATTTAAATGGTATGAAAAAATAGTAGAGTAATGGTCATCGGGTTTTCACACGAATCAAGAGATTCTATCAGCTGTCCAACGAAACTACGTGAACCCAGACATACTTTTGCACATTGTATGTATGTTCATGGTCCACACAACGCGCGTGGTACATAACACCAGCACGAATCCCCGTTATGATTGTACGCTGTTATCAGAACGATTATTGTTATTGTGATTGTTGTTACATCAACCGTAACGCGGTATAGATTTTCTACGCCGCTGAACTAAGCTTGTAAGTATCATGGTTACACGTCCTGGGTCAAGCAGAGAAATTGCGACGTGGACAACAGCCGATTGTGTGTCGGTTACACACAATAATCTCATGTGTGTGCGGAGGTACGTATGTACTGAACGGGTCGCGTGCCCAGGTACCGTGTTTTCAACTGTTGACAGTTGCGGACTGATTAGAAGCTGGATTTTTAACGGTATTTCATTTTTGAGCATAGAATTTTACTTATGTTCGAACCCAGTAGACTAGCCGTGTGCGCTCTACTTTCTTGCTCGAACCTTGTCCCCTTGGCTTTGCAGGCAAAAATCACATTATATCGTACGCATGCCGCACACGTCAAACCAGATCTATACGTAACATTTCCTGATACCATTCGGAATGGCACGTATTCCGATCGAGGTAAGTGACCAAGGTTCTGACCTTTTGGGGATGTCAGCTGAGATATTAATCTTATATTAGAAAAAAATAGCCTCAAATCGGGAGTAAAGTTCTAATGCGTAAGTGCAGAATACATCTTTGGCGAGGAATTATTATGGCGGGGATTATATGTTCAAGCTATAGTTTAATTGGTAATTTAAAATGAAATTTCTAATTACAGACTACTTACCATCTGAAGAAAACCTGTTCCTACTCCCTAGCTGGACTCATGATTCACGAACAAGTAGCAGATATTTAGGTAAACAGAGTCAAAAGTCTCTGGACTTACGTAATATACTGTATGGAGGTACCTGTTACATAAGGATTTGTCCAGAAATTGCCATAAAGAGACTTATTGTATCATTGTAAAAATAGTCTTGTCCCGGATTTTCAACTGTGAACACCTAAATTCACTTGTTGAATAATCGTATATTGTATAACATTAAGGTACGAAAGTTTGCGATTGTTACGAGTGTGAAGTTGATTGCACGGCAGTAGTCGGACATAACCTTCAACTTCGCGTCAATCGTTATGTCCCGCAAAACAGGGACGAAAGTGAACTAAATTACTCCTGAGGGACGAAAGTGAAGAAATCGACTGCTTTCGTCCGGTTACACTGCCATGCAATACTCGACTTTTCATGCACGTGTTGTAAGAACAAAATTGAATTCATTGAACCAAGTCTATGCTGAGAAATGCTAAATATAAACTAATCCTGAAGATACTCAAGATGTTTTCATAAATATTTTCAACACGGATGAAAACTCTCAACAGGATTTGCAGGCAATCCGTAAAATTTGATTGAAATTTCATGAAAATTGGTTGAACTTCCTATGAAATACCACGAAATAATATTCTAATCTCGGAAGTCGATCTTGAAATCCGGTTCGTGCAAATTAAAGAAGACATCAACACCAAGTGCATCAAGATGAACTCCAATTTTCGTGGATTTAAATGACGTTAGTATAATTACTATGGAATTATTCCAATTTTTTAATTTTTTTTATCAAAAAGAATATACCACTTGTCTCCTTTTTTACAGAACTTAATATACTAACAACTAAGAAAATGATACACACGAATCACCTACGCAATAAAATCTATAGCTTACATGAGAGAACAAAGAAAATGTACCAGTGTTTGATTTTTAATGATTCCGAACTAACATCTTTCAACTGCTATTATCTGTTTGAGATTACCGATAGATCAGAATGAAATGTGTCGATTCGTTTAGAGCCCGAGGCCCGAGATCCGGAGTTACGAGAGAATACAGTTTAATGTATTTAAAGTCGTTCCACCAAGTTGGGTTTAAGACGAGTTCAGATGTTGTTAGCTGTACCAAGCGTTGCTCCTGGCCGTTATCGGACTTGTCTCTGTGCGTGGCATTGACCCCCACCGCCTCCCCCACACGGGATATTACGACGCTCTCGAACTCTCGTGTGTTCGGTCCTGCAGTGATGAGATGGTGTTTCTTACCTGTTTGGCTCCAGTCTTACCTGCTTGGCATGGCCTACGAAGAGGCCGGGCAATCGCGTTGATATAGGAAATTAATAATCCTCTCATACCCGCTCTATCGCCTGTTAATATAGTTACAATCTATAAATAATCGAACTACATACTATAAAGCTCCGATAATTAATCGGACTGATTAATTTTATTAGCTTCCGGGGTCCACCTTGTCAGCTGTCAACAGTTCCTTGATAAATCAAAATTATCTGCATCTGATAAAAATTCAATTCACAATGAACGTGCCCTCCGTTTTTCCACGAGCAACAAATTCGGGCCGATATCGTGTCCCTGTTGGCAAAAACGAGGACTCCTTTTCTTAGGCGACCCGCCTCGCGTCAAAGTGCGAAGGGTGTTTGAACGGGGCTGTTCTTATGGTGGAGAACGAGCATACCCTCCACCTATGACTGGAACTTGGTTTTATTTCTTCATCTCCCTTCTAGCGGATATTAGTTTCAGAGCAGTTCAATCGAATCACGTGCACGGATGTCTTGCGGCTATCGGGCGCTAAGTAAGCCTATATATACGGAGAATCAATCCTGATTCTAGTACAGTTTCACACATTCTTGTGAGATCGGCATACAAAATCATGACTCCATCAGCTATGCCCTTTCGCAGTGGAAAGCAAAATGTGACTAACATTTGGGAACAACATTTGGGTTGGACATACACACTTAGTCATTTTCCTTACCAGAAACTCAGCATCATAGGTACCTCAATAAATAATTATTATATCATATTTCACACTTTGTCGACGGACCTATCACGTTATGGGAGCACTGAATTGAATCGGTTTATTGTATTTGGAAACTGTGTAATGCTGTATCGGCTTAATGCACTTAATGCCAGTATTCGGGCATAAATACTTCAAAACTGAATAGTACTATTTTCATTGTCTTCCAATATTTGAGCGCATTCTCCATGAGTTGATTCATAAAATTAGTCACACACAGAATACCTATGGGAAATGACTTAGATTCACCATTGGGAATCGTTCATTAAATCATAATTCCAATGAGTGTTCATAACATTGATAGATACATTTTTATAAATAGAAGGGACCGGCATCAATGTCTTATGCCTGAGACCCTCAATGTTGGATAAAGGAAAATATAATAGTTTCATTATTCATCGGGAAAAAATTTGCCCCAAGAATTTACTGCGTCTTCAGGTGCGCCGTAATATAGAACATTATATCTCTGGAGTTGGATCAAAATGCTTCTCGTGAAACCTTATTTTCATTGATCAGGTACGGTTACTGTGTCGAACAAGGAGAGGTTCAATCGAAAAATCAAGACGACGATATTCATTTTCCCGAACTTTTATGATTCGATTTTAGGATCAAAATTTATGGTTAATCATTAAATGCTGAACAGTGAAAATCGCCTATTCGCACTCATTTTCGAACTATTTGAAATATATATCTCTTCACCTCCATAGTGAAATTTCGTATTCACCTAATCGTGTGTATTCTGACTATCCTGACCGTACGGATAATAGTTACTTTGAAAAAAATGTGAACTCGATGGTATGCAATGAATTTTCGGGCACATGCTGGTTCATGGTTTGATGAACATCTCTTTCAGATTTCGCTGGAAAATATGAAAAAATCAATCCTATAGCTGCAGTTGAATCTCTAGAACGGCTCATCTAGAAAAATAAAATTCACCCTATTCTTGAACTGAAGTGTAGCGTACAGATTTTTCTCCCCGTGATTAGAAGAATACTTGTAGGCGAAATACAAAGCTAGTTTTTCACTCAAATTTTCAAATCTAAAAATTAACAAAAAGTTTATTGGCCAACTAAGCGAAAAAATCGTAATATACATTTTAGATTCCATCGGACCAATAGTTCACGAGATTCGCATTCCTGGAAATTTCAAGACTGGCGACGGCTTTATTTTAGGTTAAGGTTCAATGTTAATTATGAGGTGGAAGAAGCCAACCGATTTTCCGAAAAATTCAGGGTGATCAGACCCGTTAATGCATTTGAAAGAAGTTTCCCATGCGATTCAATTGTATTCTCTAAGGGATAGGTCCGAAAAATGTAATTCAGTCGGATAGGAAAGTTAAAAAAAAATCAATTATACCATACATACACGAATTAATTTTTCTCCAAATTGGCAAAATAAGAATGACGAAAATTGGAAGCGCGCAGGGGCGGCGAAGCCCCTAGTTTTTATATATTATTATAATCGCAGAAACAATAAATCTATACGTGTACAACTTTATTATATACAATACCTTTTTCAGTCATGACATTTGACAATAGTTCTTAGATAGTTGTAGCCAAATCTAGCCCGCACAAGCGATCTCACAAGATAATAGAGCATTTTTTTTTCTCTCTTTTGGTTTCTCGTTTCGACCGAAATTTATTTATTTGCCTCCCAGAAGATGACGATATAAATCATTCAGACGTATTGCAGAGATGTGGTTTACCTCGTATACAGGCAATGTGGCTCGCATAGTCGGTTTGGAACCGTAAAAATGATCTACCCGGACACATTTCAGCCGTCCCCGCCATGAATCAAAGTGAGAATGAATGGAAATATGAGTAAAAACTAGTCGTAGACAAGTTCAAGCTAAATTATAATGTTTTCGGAATGCCGCTTTATATAGGTCTCCGCTTCTTTCCACCCGCTCAAACCCGATGGTAGAATTAACGCCATAAGTCACTGGCAGGTAATCAAAATCGAAAAAATGTTTGAAAAAATCTTTTCATATCTTTTCGTATCATATCTTCCATCCAACATCAATGGGAAGTTGTCAAATCACCAAAATCATGATGTTTGTTATACTTCTGGAGAATAAACGAAGGAGTTTCGGCATCATGCTACGCACAAAAAAAAGGTCTTCACCTCTGCGTCGACTCGGTTATCAAAGAATATTTTAAAACGAATAAGCACCGATGTACAAAAGATATTGAGGTTGCGAACCCCGTGGTCAAATCCAAGACGGAAGCCGTCGAAGATGGCTTCCCGGATCTCTGGTGAGGACGAAAAGTGAATTTAGAAAGAACCATATCTCCGTTGACGCAGGATCTTCGTGGTCTGGAAGAAGCATGAAGCAGCTGACGATTTCGGCAGCACGCTCCCGACCGTCAGGGGCTTTCAGTGCCAAAACTATTGTTCCACACAGCGATCCAGGAAGGTGAAAGAAAAATTCCACGACATGTGATTCCTGCACCTGAACTCTGATGTTAGGGAATGGAAACGAAGAGAGGCCCCCGTGGTCCATGGGCCCCAGCCACGTCAATGTCTTCGGATCCCGGGACCAGGGTAGGTATCCCTTCGCATCTCTTGTTCCTTCAAACATTAAAGGTTGTATGCGTTGAGCAGGCTCTCTTTATGAAAGATGCAACCGTGCAGAATCCATTCAGAGATGTCGTTCGTCGCTTACTGAGATGGTATGTGTATTTCTACGCTCCATTCGTGGGCACAATACCTATATTGGTACCTTTAAACTTTAGGCCAACCCCGCGTAGCTTGGTACCTGCCAAAGTCGTGCTAGTACTGGGAAGACTTTTCTTCTTATTCATCTTCTTCTTCTTATTTTCATTCTTAAGGACACCTGCGCAAAAAGACTTTTGATTCCTGTCCCTTCTACTAGAATGGCCCACAAATCTCATCCACCCAACTTTTACAGCATCCTAAAACGGATTTTTTGCTCTTATCAATATCTTCATCAAGCTGATGAAAAGGACGAGTGTGAGGAGCTAGGAAAAGCCTGATATGCCTTTTCGTGATTGGGAAAGTCGTACTAAATTAGAAAGTCGATTGCAGAGATTGATCTTAAACTTGCAATTCGTTGCAGCTTCAAAAATATGTCCAGTAGTTGAGTTCTAAGCAGATGAGAGTAAACACGCGACGGATCATGGGTAGCTATGTATGTTGAGGGAGATTTCGTGCACCAGCTGTGCTCCCCCTCGGATCCGAAAGCCTAGCTGCACCCAGGGCCCGAAAGGTGCGTAGTGCAGGGTCTGGTTTTGAAATGAAAATCTGAAAGGTCTGAAACGGTACTCTAGCATGAATGGGGCTCGTGCGCTTTCACCCTCTTCCATAAGAGGAGAACCGATCAAAAACGAGCCTAATATCTTGCCGCTAGATTCTTGGCAATGGTTCAGAAAACCGTAAAGGAACTCGGCTGCAGGATCACGTTCTATGATTCAACGTTAAAAATATCGTCAGTAAATCCTCACATGCATCGTGCGCCAATTTCAGCTGAAAGTTCCCTGAAAATCTGTTTTTTGCGCAAATATGGGAAACGGCTGCTGAACCGCTTCAGGAGAGATTCGGAGTCCTCCTTTCATTGATCTTATCTAAATTACTTTGTCGCACTCTGCGTCTTATGAAGCTACCAGCATCGTCGATTTTACATTGCGAGGAGTGCAGACACTGGTGTCGTGTTACCGCGAGACACTTGGTTGCAGAGTCTTTTGAGGCGCCATGCCAAGAAGTTTAACACGAAATTTAAATCTCTGACGTTAATGCTATCGGCGTCATTCATCAGGCTTATCCCAGAGGAACGCTTACAACTCCCGTCTTCGGATCGAATCAGGTTGCATAATCGAGCGAGAAGTTAATATATAAAATAAAAGGACAAATTTATAATATACAAGAAATTGTGGTCGGACAGTCGACTCGACGTCGTGCATGGAAGACCTGGCTGCATGGCGCCTAATGCCTTGATCTTTATGGTTCAAGGTCTGCGTCCACATTCTTACAGCTGTCGAGCCACGGAACTTGGCTGACCGTAATTGTAACACCGTTACTGACAAGTGACAACTCGCTGCAAAATAAACGGCAGTTTGACGTTATTCCGATAAATAATTTGTCGACTTTTTTCCTTCATGCCTTCAGAATGCCAATTTCGTGCCTTACATTGTTCACTTATGATTATTTTCATCATTTTCAACGTGAAGATTCGGACTCCAGAAATCGCCGGGAGGCTGTACGGACCAAACTAAAGAGTAGAGGCTGGTGAGAGAAGTCCGAGACGTACAGCTGACGGCACGTGCTTCCGTCCAACCCCAGGGGAGATGGAGCAGCGGTTGTGCGCGGCAGCCTCGTATATGATGTAATACGTACACTGCGGCAATGCTATTTCATTTGATTCTCTCGCACACCGAAAACTTGACCAATGGTTCTCATCTCAGAACGACCGAGATTTATCTGCAGCATGAAATTTTTTGTATCGCATTCATCACTTTTGCAGTTTGCCTCCAGTTTTACCGTACACTGTTAGAAAAGTTGCGGTGTCAGTAAAAGTCCACACCGTTTGGAGTTAAATTCAACAGCAATGGGAGTACATTTGAAAAAATAACACCAATTGGTGCCATTTCGACACCAAACTGTGTAAAAAGTTACACCAAAATGGTGTGGACTTCTATAGCCTATTTTCGGTGTCAATTTTGACACCGGATTTCTAACAGTGTAAGAAGAGAGTTCAGCGCATATTTTGCACACTGAATTCAGCACTGACAGGAACTTCCGTAAGAGTTTCTTCGAATTAGATGACTTTTGCTTCTTACAAGGTTGCGTTTTTTTTTTTTTTTGCAAATTACTTGGACGTCAACTCAGATTCCAATGGTTCAAACTATGAATTTTTGCAGGATATCCGCTTATTTCTGAAGAAATCAGGTCTCGGTGAGATCGTGCAATTCGAATCTCTGTTCGGAGATATATTTGGAACGACCACGAATCGCATGCTGATCAGGATTGAGAACCATCTCCGAGAGT
Organism: Euura lappo; assembly: GCA_018257835.1. Classification (NCBI taxonomy): domain Eukaryota; kingdom Metazoa; phylum Arthropoda; class Insecta; order Hymenoptera; family Tenthredinidae; genus Euura; species Euura lappo. The sequence continues at coordinate 356,765 of JAEUYN010001077.1, forward strand.
CGCGTGGTTCAACCGTCTCTATCACCTGCCTCCGGTACACACAATAGAATATGTTTGATGCTAGGTAAGGCCGTCGGCACCACCCATGCTTTGGCATATCGCGCACCATACCGCACCGCTTACGCGCCCATACTCCCTGCAGGGAGGGGGTAAAAAAGGGGCCTCACGGTTTACCGGGACCCCTTCTTCGGGATACACGGGGCAACTCTCCAGGTTTTTCTCTCTTCAAATATGAAGTTGAGACCCGCCTCAGGTATGTGTGCGAACGTTTGTGCCCCTATACGGTTACACATACGTTCGAGCACCGATATGTAGAGTAAAAAGAAGCTAGAGCGAGAGAGAGAGAGAGGAGAGAAGGTGCGCGGAAAGGCAGAGATTGACAATGCAGGGGGCCCACCTGCTCCGGGCCGTGGACCCTGGGTCGGGACCCAATAGCGCGGGACACGCGCCCCGCGTTACCAGAGAGCTAACACCTGGTTCTTGCGGCTCGGTCGCCACTTCGGAAAGCTTCATAATGGCCACGGCTCTCTTTGGCGAGTCGAAGCACCTACGGCGACGATTCGAACCTGATTCTTCTTGTCCCCAACGCGGTTACGATATGTTTCAATTAATTATGTAACGGGACCATTACTTTAGGGAAATTTTGTTGGTCAATTTTCTGAGAAAGTAAAAGAATGACGATCTCATATACTTTCTGCGATTTTCGGGATCGTCCGACTCAAAGCTGACAACGCGAGGAAAATATCTCACAGTTCAAGTGGGATAATAATAATTTATATCACTCCGTGCGTAAAGTGCGACTTTACGCACGCGAGCGTGCGTATAATCGGACTTTACCCACGTTTGTGATATAAAATTTGGTTCGATACATGTGCAAAAGTCGTTTTTCCACTCGTGAGATTGTCACCCTCGATCGCTTTGCTCGGGCGACAAACCTCCTACTCGTGCGAAAACAAACCTTTTGCACTAGTATCGTAATATACTATTATTGGGCTGAGATAATTTGAAACGATTCATCTAATTATAACTTGATTTGTCAATTCAAAGTGAATTTCGTAAATTCTACCTGACTCACTTTGAGCAATTTATAGCATTGAAAATGCTTCTATTTTCGGGTTAATAGTGCACCACTGGTTGACTATAGAGGTTCGGAAAGCAAATGTCAGGAAAACGTGTCACACGAAAGCGTTACGCTGGTTGAGCACCACGGTTAGTGGATCCAGATACTCAACGGTTGCGGAACAAACAAGAAAATATTGGAAATGTAAACGTCAAGTTCGCGATTTTGCACAGCAAGAACATGATGATGAATAATAGATGCCCAAATACATCGCGTGTATTCGGTGCATAAGGTTATACAAAAACGCGATTCTGGAGGCAAAAGGTCGTATTGTTTTGTTTTTTTCACGCCATTCCCTCTCCAAATGATCGAACGATACAGATTAATTGAAATTACGGGACCGACAAACGTAAATGCGGAAGATCGTATGTTAGGCAAATAGGTCATTCTTTCATTACAATTTTGAAGGAAAATTTAAAAAAAAAGGTAAAGGAAAGGCAGAACGTCGTAACCGATTTTTTTGGTTGTTTTCACATCTCAACGAAAAATTCATGAAAACACTCGAAACGCGAAGATATATTTGGAAAACGAACGTTCCGAAAAATTCGATCAAAAATATTCGTAGATAAAAGGAAAAGGCCGTAAGCGCCAATTTTTTTTCTTTTTTTGCGGATACGATCTTAGGCAATTGATAAAAACCTTTTTTTTGCGAAGTTAGGACTGAAAGGTTGTATCTAGCAGTACATACAACCTTCTGCTTTCAATTGACCTCATATCAAATTGCAAGTTTTCGCCTAAATTCGATCAAAACGAAAAAATTTACGACCTTGTGCCGTTACGAGAAGCAAAAGGTCGTATAATGGTGCACACGTCCTTGCGTCATTAGACATGCGATATATCTACAAAATTTTTCAAAAAACTTTGTTGCAAATGATCCAAATGCAAAAATCAAAATGCAACGAAACAAAAGATCGTCAAAACATGGCGCATAAAAGACGCTAGAATAGGGGACATTTTCAAAGACTCGTATGTTTGCATTGCACGCAAGATCTGTAGATTAGTGTCACTCAATTCGATTTTTTTTCAGTATCCTCGATGATTTCCGTTGATGCAAGACGAGTATCTGGGAATCCCAACTAATTCATGAAAATAAGTTGCCTGTTAAATTGGATTGATTATTTCAATTAAACTCGCTTTTTTTCTTTTCAAATTATTCGCCATCAATGCAACTCAATTTGCCTCAATTAACCATCTCATTCGATGCTTGAAAATCCTAATCTATTTTTCATATTTTTCATATTTTCAAAGCAACTCACGATCATTTCTGTGTACTCCATAATTAATTCAATTTGAACCAATTCTCACGATTAATTTAATGAATTCTTAGTAATTTAAGTTATTTCTGAGTATTCCAGCCGATAGTCCAGTTTCATTAATTCAGGTAAATGAAAATTATTTCAGAAATCTATTCTATAATCTTCGATGCTTTTCCCCTGTGACGGCAGCCAAAAATCGAAAACTTGATATGTCCGTAAAATCTCACAAGCCGAGCTAGAAACTATAAGCTTGCAGTTTTCGTCTGACTTCAGCATTTTGTATAATCTTGAGTTTTGCAATTGTGAATTTAATTCCATGATCATCGAATATCTTTGTAATTCTTATAACTTTAGAAAACACTTATGTCCACCCGATAATGATTAGAAAAAATATATACCTGACATCGAGAATTGAGAATATATGACCCTCGGATAGTAAAGTGACAAATAAAAAAAGATAAGAGGTTGATTTAACGAGAAGCAGAAAAAAAATTGAGAAGTGTAGGAAAGAGAACAAAGGCTTGGCTTCGCATTGATTCTGGAGATCAACCTAACCTATCGTTGACTCTTTGACGCCCTCAACTGATTGTGAGACAATACGCTCGTCAACGGGCAATCTCAATGGCGAACGAATGGGCCGAGATAAGTTAACGGAAGACAATTGCTGGGCTTGGCCCATCGCGTGACTTGCCAACTAACCGTAAAAGTGTTAACGGCAGTTTATGATCGTCTCATACGACCATCACACGCCCGTTCTAAGACCGATAGACTGCAGGAGCTGCTACCAGCGCCATTCTCTAAGTACCTGAAAAAAAATCATGTAACATCAAATCTGTGTCATTTTTTGTCCTATCAGTTTCATTTCAAATCGGAGTTTTTTTTTTTTAAATATTATGCGGCAAATCTTTCACACACAAGTTTGAATAGCCCGTTCTGTTGCTTCAGATTTGGCGACGATTTTCAGAGCTGTTCTGAACTCGAGGAGAAAAGGTGTTTCTCAGTAAATGTGCATTTTCATTGTCTCTACAATTCAAACATTCACCCACTGAGATGTAGTTGAAAGTTTGTCAAGCTTATTTTTATGACCTGTGAAAAATTCGCTATTCAGACATTGCACGGTTAGAAATAAAATGTCCGAGCAGGTCCACCCAAAATTTTATGTGTAATTTTGAGACTTTTTATTGTTCAAGTAAATGAAAAAAATGACAACACAACATACTTGATGTTAAAATGATATATATTTGTATTATATCGACTAAAAAATGTGTAAATATAACACAAATGCAGAGTGGACTTGCTGGGACATTTTTTCTAGTCAAATTTTTCCAACTGTGGTACCTGACAGTATTTTATGTTGTTTGTGTAAATTGCGTGAGGTCAAGTGGTGTGTAGGAGGCTTAAGATCTGTGTGATGGAGTAAAGTGAGTACAGGGGCCGCATATTGCAGCACTGCTTTCTCCGTTTCGTTGTCTTGACTTGGCAAATGGTGGTTGGCAGCGGCGGCAGAAATAGGTGCTACCGCGGTAGCAGGCTATATGACCTAATACATTATAAGGCTATCAATCATAAATCGACCCATGTTATGAACTTTCTTGCATAACAATAGCTAAGGAGCGAATAAAGAAAGCAGAGTGTATGTTACGAGCAATCAGCCAGGCTTACTTAGCCCAGCCATCAAACCATGCTTTCTAAATTTGGATCAGTGAATATTCACTGATTTCCAGTTATAAGTATACCAAGCGGTTGACTTATTACTGGAAATCAGTGTATACACTGATTCGCAGTGAGTTTCATTGATTCAGATTCAGAGAGTGGACGTTACAAGCGCGTTAAACGCGCCTGTAGTATGTTATTTTCATCGCAGATTGAAGCCCCTTAATTTTATGATACGAGAGAGAAGAACGGAAGCGAGGATCAGACCCTGAGCCGAGAGGCATCGACCAAACGCTCAGTCAAGTATTGTTCCTAGTTGAACTCTCCAAATTTCATTTCCGGAGACCGAAGCCGAGTTTGTGGTACCTCCAAAGGTAGCTGGAACCTGCCTGGCTCAGCATCTGTCCACAGATGCAGAGCAGATGCATGCGTTGTACTACACTGATTGAAACCCTTTACGGAATTTGCATCGCTATTCAGACCCATATTCGTATATACTGCAGCCAGCTCACCGCCACAACCTAAGTAATTATACATCATTAAGATTCTCTGTGATAATTTTTTGTCCATCGAAAAACGAAACCGACTCACACTACTTACATCAGAATAAGAACTCTAAGTTCCAGTTTCAATTTCAAAGAAAAATGGATATAGTAACACTAGAATTGTGGCCGTTGCGGTCCTAGATTAGATGTAGTAGATTTGAAATTTGCTACTTCAGTGGCGTTGAAGCCGGAAAATCGAAAACCTTAAATCATTTTGAAAGTCATCATACCCCGTAAGCTTCAGATATGGAACTGATTCGCGATAAATTTAAATTAGGCGGAGTACACAACTGAAATGTAGTAGACAACAAAAATGTAACGTCACAATCTTTTACCAGATCGTTACATTTTTTCGGAACGAAATCTGTTCCATATGGAAGCTTTGTCCATAATGATTGGAAAGGAGGATAAACATTAAATCGGAATGGTGGCAACAAGCACGAAAAATTTGGTTCCGAGAAGCGCTCTATAGTAGTGTTCATACGCGGCCCTTCACACATTCGCCAGAGATATTTCCGTTTGAAAATTTCGGATCCAATGAAAAACGAAACAGAACCGTAAGAATGTTTAGCAATAACATATCGAAATGTGAAAATCGATAGTAATTCATTTTCGAGCCTTGGATATCCCCTCAATGTCAATGAAAGAGACGCCAATAACTTTGTTCGTATATTTTGTATCCTCTCGCCCTGCTTTGTGACGATTTTTCAGGGTGGGCAAAAAGAAATACGGTCAAAGACGATGTGTTTGGATGACGAGTTCACTTCTAGGAAACGAGGTTGTCAGGTCTTTCAAGACCCACCCAACACCGCGAGAGGACAGATGCAAAAATCACTGCAGCATCCGAGCCGCAACCCCACCTGTCGACGCGGTTCTTTACTCCCCTCGTAGAGGCAAGAGCGAAAATTTGGTCCGGTAAGATCCATGTACTATGAACCCAAAGATTCCTGGGCTGATGGCTGAGCGTATAAGACAGGATTCCGTCGTACCTGTGTAAGTAGTGCAGCAGTGTCACTTTGGGCAGCAGAAGCAGCAGTGGTACTATACATAGGCAGTATACCTACCACCGACGACAAAAGCGAAGCCCGGCTGAATTCTTTGTCGGTTTCTTTGCACCGCGCTTATTGTAGGCCAGCCTCTATTCAGCTATTCATTCACTCATTCATTCATTTCACAATTATGACGAACCCAAGAGGCTACGGCAAGTGCGGAAGAATCTTGCGCAAAATTTTCAAGTGTAGCCTTACCTCATATCCCACTGCCACGTTAACGTTACTCAGGCCTGTATATCTCTGCGAATTTTGACGTTCTCTCAGAAGGATCAGAGATAGTGATGGGCTCTAATTCGAGGTGTGGACCTCAGAGTACCTAAATAGGTCCGTTGAAGAGGGTGGAGACATTGGCAGTGGGGTCTAAGGGCCGGGGGTTCATGGGTCTGAGGGAGGAGAGGGCGCAGGGCACGCTCGAGACACGTGTCTACGCGTGCCGGAAATGACCAACCGGATGCAGACATCCGAGACGCCCTCGGCCAACGAAAAGCTCCGCTTCGGCAGGAGCGCTCCGCTTTGTTCTTCGGGTTCAGATTGTGATGCAGATGATCTGCGCCAATGCTTCACTCCTTGTTCTCTTGTTTCCAGATCGAATCGGAGAGAGCAGCTACCCGTTTATCTCTTCTGCATATCTTCCACACTAAAATGAGATTGAGATCCTCAAGATTCGCGATCGCAATACGCATGAAAAAATTATCCGCACCTTGATTGCCGCTTATGAGCATGGAAATGTTTCGCTCAATACAGGCCCTGATTTACTTTTAATTGCGTAAGAGGAAAAAGATAGTAGTTACCGGCGTTACAGAATTTGGCTTCGGTCTCGATGGCATTTTTTTTTATAGTCGTTTATTACAGTGAAAGATATATTATAAGAGTGACTCTCTTTTTGAGCACCCGAGCGGTTGCCTGGTAACCTGATCTGGAACTGCAATGGCTAGGTTACCAGGCAACCACTGTTTGGTTTTAGCGGAACCAGTGTCTTATTAGCAAAGTACTCGAGGCGGAGGTTAGTTGGCGATGTGGAGCGTGCGGCGCACTTGACCGCAGGTAGCGAATCATCTTTTTTTCCCTCCTCTTTTTCAACACTGGGCAAACAAGCCGGCTCATAATAGCTGCTGAACCGACGGTTCAGTTTAAAATGTGGCACTTTGTTTGCTATTCCTATTTTTGAAACATATAACTACGGGGCCATATTTCCGTAATGACATCTGCAGCGGCATGGCCTGCAAACAAATTAGCATTCAAATGAAATGGTTACTGCTACGGTGGAAGAAGTGTTTTTTGAGTTGAAAAATCGGCAAAAATCTTCAAAACAGTTGATTATTTCAACTGTATTTTCTGTTGGAACATTAACCTTCCTCCACAAGTCTCGGTCCATGCTGCAGACTACCGGCACGCGACCCTGGATGGCCCTGCGGCGAAATGTGATATACCTAGAAATTCGACACATGCACATTCCGTGTGCCTGGTTCTTTTGTCTAGTACGTTTGCGGCACGTAGTCGGTTGTCGGTTGGGCTTTGAATTGAATGGGGATGACGCTGAGCCATGTGCAGAGTATAGGTTTACAGATTGCACCCCACCTCGACTTGCCTATTTCAGCTCATTCAAATCGCACAGGCGTACGTTGGTCTTTCATATTGTAAAAATTGATAATCTTTCGAGAAAAGTTTGATACGACGATTTCAAGAATTTAAGAAACTGAGGAAAGCTGCGATCACTGAATATTACCGGAAGTGTCGTCTAACGGTAGAGTTAGGTCGACCAAAGTTTGATCCTGCATCTGAACCACAGCTTCTCACCTTACAATCATCTGTCGTTCATTTTCGGTGCATCCCTAATTTTGACATGTCTGTAGATAAAAGTTGAGTCCCTGCAAACTCGCATATGAAAATGTATTCCGCACATGTCACACCCTTCCAGCAGATGCCACTACAGCACTGCACCTTTCGCCTGGTCCTTGGATCTCCGGCTCACTCCTGTGCCCGGACATAGGACGCACATGAAAGAGATGGAGAGGGAATCGCAGTTCCTGCATCACATGGATAGCATACACCCTGCCGGGTACATATTCTACAATGCCAATAATAACCGAGGCGACCCCCTTTTCCCCATTCCCCATCCCCCGTCCCCACCCCAGAACGAACCAGTGGCGGCACCGGCACTAACATCAGGCTAGGCATCGCCACCCGTTTGACCCTCAAGCCCTGTAACGGCAACTGCATCATCCCTTGCGGATTCCGGCAGATGCGAAACTCCGGCATGTATGCAGGGCCTGGGTTATGGTCCGGTTTTTACTCTATAAGGGTGCGCTCCACGATGTACCTACTGAAGGCAGGTGTGGATCCGTGGGGCCTGGTCTGCCCTCATTTAGCCGGGCGCGTGCCCCACACGAGCTAAGGCGGGCTGCTTTTCCTCTATGTATTCGCGTTCATTTTTCTAGAGAGAGTATGGCTATTAGAAAGAACGGAAGCGCGAGTCTCCATATACTAAAAACACACAAACTGTGCGCGTGTATGCGTTGACGCACATGTGTGCTGGTATATGAACGGTAACTCATACCCCCCAGAGTTTGGAACTCTCAGTCTTCGAGCACCTCAGAAAATTATTGTAAATGCACACAAGCATTATGCCGTCATGAGAAATATAATTTCCCAGCTTCCCAGAACCGAAGCAGGTGACCACGCCGAATTATTGTTCTATTTGAACGCTTATTTCAATTAATAATTTCGTTTCAATGAAGTATTAGGTGTATTGTCATTTACATGTGTGTGTTTGTACAAGAAGGACTTTAACACTTGAGCATGTGCCCGCATGTTGAACAAACTGCGCCAAGTATCGAAATTGCTTACGCTCAGTAATCGCATATTTGTATATTGGATGGATTCAGATTGCGGCACTATGGCACCTGGGAGCACTCAATCTCTAAGATTTGCAATTACTAGCCGTACCCACTTTTGTACCCCGCAGGCACACAATCATCTCACTCAAAACCAATTGTACTTGGTAAAAAGTTTGAGGTTTCCGTTGAGCTTTCAAAACTCTCAACGTTCAACTGCCTGCGATGTGTTATACATGCAGAAGCATTATCATAATCTCGTTTCAAAGTCACTTCAATCAATCCCAAGGTTTCAGTGAATGAATCGTGTACTTTTTAAACACTTAACCGGGTTTGTTATGAAAACGAAAGAGAGCATCTCGAGATAGTGCATCGTAGCTGCATGAGAGGAAACGGTAATTAAGAAATGAAATAACTCATTGAAAAAAGTGTAGGGTAGTAAAGTAGGTGGAATGGATAAAGTTGTAGCAAGTCTTGTGTCATAGTAGGTGGCGCAGTTAAAGTCTGGGTTAATTTCATCCCTTAACGGCTTTTTCTGGAGAGAAACTCTGGCAGTAGTATATTTAATGTCCGTATCTCGTATGTCTGCAGGCTAGGAAGTAGAAAACGTCATGAATCGCTGCTCCCCCTCCCCCCGCCGCCTCGCTGCGCGGTAATTCTTTCTATTTAAGAACTCGACTACGTGCCAGCAGGGTAAATGTCGGCTGTTTCAAAAGGACTCTTGAAGACGGGGAAGTTTCAGACAGGGCTGAAAAGGTGTAAGAAAAATACGGGTTGTTGATGTTTTGCTCAAATTGTAGAACGCTTATTCGACCCACACCCTTGTCGCCTATACGAATACCCTCTTTCCAAAAATATCATGAAACAATAGATCGTTTCTAAATAGACTTGAGACGAGTGCAAGAGAGTGTCAAATGATTAACTTCGTTGAAATTGCAGAGTACGAGTGGATAATTGATCCAAACATTCATAACCATGTGACTGTTTCTGGTTCAATACTTGACTAAACACTCATTCTGACCGCACTGTGCGTGTCAGAGACCATCTTGACGTTTGAACACGAAGCCACCTGCCGTTTTTTGACTATCACGAATCCAAAATAATCAAGGATGAATCCATTGCTCCATTAGGCCGCATGATGCATCATATTATTAGCCTCCATAGCAATAAACACGATGCCATTAGCCATATTGAATCGACCCAAGGCGATACCCTGGAGGGCTCGAACGAGAGAGATGGAGAAGAAAAAGAGGAAGATGATCGTACACTAAATTGTATAGTCGGCACGGCCCACGGGTGGTTGTAAATATCAAACGCAGATTAAAAGAGACTCCTGGTCGTTTTTATCAGGACAAAAATTGGAATTGGCGAAAAATTCTACGTTTTTAATTATCTTTGGTTTCTCGAATCACAGTAGTTCATCGGACGACACAGATAAGGATAGTTTGTACCGTTACTGTGACCTATGTGGCCTTGTGCCTAGATATAGTCCCTTCGAAAAAATGTCGATAAATCAAGGCGTGACAGCTGTTTAGGAGGGCAGGTGATATGTGGAGGTAACACCACCCGCCACGAGACTTATCATAACTCGATTTCGACATGTGCACTAGCGCAAGACACTAGTCATGAACCTAAACGAATCGATCTATCTATCATACTCAACAGATCCGAGAACGCCCGCGGATACCCGCACGATGTCTTTCACGTAGGTATGACAAAGAAAGAATTACTTTCTTTTTTTTTTTTTTCAACCTTTTTAGTGGACTTTTATTTGATATCTAGGTCCTCACCGTGTGTTCAATTGTAAGTACTTTTGAATTCAGGGTTTCACTAAATTGACTCAATTTTTTGGGTTAGTTTCGGTGGTGACTTTCAATTTGTTCTCTGCATTTCCTTTATTCAATGTATACAAAATTAAAATGGAATTGCCTTAATGTTTGAGTAGATTTTTTGGGGCACAACATTGTTTACTGTTTACTACTGAATCATTGACATTTTTGGTTGAATCTTTTGGAGTGTTCTCTGTAACTATTAGAAAAAATAGATATTTATGTGGCATACGTGCGTAAAGTGACTCTTTATTAAGGTTATGTTTAAGGTAAGGTTATGTTTTTCGTACGAGCCACTGTTTTGACTGGCGAGCCAAAGGCAAATCCAGCGGCTCGCACGAAAAACATAATCGTTGCTAAGCAGTCACTTTTCGCGTGCGCCCCATACACTATTTTTTACGAAAAAGGCATTAATGGTATGCACAACCTTGACGTTAGAAAAACCGGTCGACTTTCAATATTTTTTTTTTTCACTTAGGTATTCCCTGGTGAAAATAATTTCTACGCCAAACTGCGAAAAATACCAAAGCGTAAAAATGCGTAGAAAAACGAGGTTTTTCGTAATAATTCATAATTTTTCGTAATTTGTCGTTGTTGTTCGTAGTTTTGGAAGTAGAAAACTACGAATTTTCATGAACAATTACGAAAATCTACAGTTTTCCCACAACGGAATATCAGTTCTACGAGTATCTATGGGAATCTACGAAAATCTACAAACGGAATGAAGCTGAATGTTCTTGTCGTGATTTGTCGTAGTTTTTCGTAGTTTTGGAAGTGGAAAACTACGGATTTTCATGAACAATTACAAAAATCTACAGTTTCCCGACAACGGAATATCCCTGGCAAAAAAAAAAAGAAAAAAAAAAACACTACGTACTTACAGCAAAATGATGAAGTTATCAAACCATCGGATACTTTTTTGAAATTTCGAAATTTATTTTAATTTTTAAATTTACTTTTTTTTAAACATTGCCATTTTCGTGAATTTCAAAATTTCAAAAAAGTATCCGATGGTTTGATAGCTTCATCATTTTGCTATAAGTACGATTTTTTTTTTCAGATGAATCTAGTTGCCGGAATCATGTACGCCAACAAGCCGTGCGGTGGATACAAGACTTTGTTTAAATAACAATAACCATGTTGTTTCTCAATATTTTGTAATTAAAAAAAATGAATCATCTCAAGACTATATACTAACTATGTGCCAAACCCTAATCTGGTCACCCCAATACCTGAGACAAAAGACAAAAAAAAAAAATATTGAAAATCGACCGGTTTTTCGAACGTCAAGATTATGCATACTCTTTAAGCGTCACTTTGACGGCAGTTGACATAAGCACGAACTGCGTATAGGAACTGCGGTATAATGATTTCATGCCGCAACTTTGGACTGCGCACTTCAAATAGATAGGTTTTACTTTAGGACAGCCATTGAAGGTTAAAATAAGTTAGGATAGCCAATCGTACAACGTGCGTGATCGTTGGTAACAACGAAAACGGAAATTCAGTCGCTTCAGCGAAGGTTAGAAACAGTTTAAATACAAGGATTGCGGAAAGTGGAGGAAATACCATCGATGGTGTAAGACAGTAATTCCGGGCAGAATAACGCTGGGTACAATAAATACCGGTGTAAAATAGTACGCCTTGCACAATAATGCCGTATGTAGAATATTGTCTGAAGCAATTAGTCCAATTGAGCGGCCGGAAAGCATAATCCCGGGAGCGCTCGGACTCGGGAATCCTAGTACGCAAGGGAGGGGATAACGCGAGCATAACGCGATGCTACGGGCGCGAGTTAATCCGACGCGAAATTTTGAAACTGCCATTATTCCGGTTCTAATTATCGGATCGTGATGATTTATATGCCAAAATTTTCGTAAGACTTTAGCGCTTCCAACGAACCTCATTTCATCGCTGAGTCTATGAATTTTCGATAGTTTATCAGCACACACAGTTTGAAGTGAAAAACTCAATGATCGATGTCAAAATTTATTGAAATAAATAATATCCCTTCAATTATTATGTCTTCAAGTAAAACATATCTGAAATTCAAATCGATTGGAGAAGTTTTACGAAAGTTGTGAGCTGAAATGAACGAAAGCGCGAGTCGGCGCTCGACGCTGTAAATGCACGCGTTGCTTTTTAATGCCTCATATTTCGTTTTTCGGCTTACACGACACCCAAAAGTTGTTCCTTGGGTCTTTAGAATGTTTTTCGTGAAATGTTAGATTTTTCACATTCACGAAAAAGCGTTTTTTATTAAATGTTTATGCGCGCGCGAAGCGCGTGCCTTTATAGGCTCGCGCAAACCGTGCTTTTGTTTTTTTCTTGTATTTTTGTATCTTCTATTTTTGTAAACACTGAAAGAATTAAGGAATCGACCACAACAAAGGGATTTCCCCGAAAAATAAACAGAAAAGCGAACTAATCGCGGAACTATACTGAGATTGCCATAATATTTCTATAATTCCAATAAGGAATATCTCTCAAAAAACACAAAGCAATGTTTTTTTCATACAGTATATATTATAATGCGAAATAATTAATACCAGAAAAAAACAAAAGCACGGTTTGCGCGAGCCTATAAAGGCACGCGCTTCGCGCGCGCATAAACATTTAATAAAAAACGCTTTTTCGTGAATGTGAAAAATCTAACATTTCACGAAAAACATTCTAAAGACCCAAGGAACAACTTTTGGGTGTCGTGTAAGCCGAAAAACGAAATATGAGGCATTAAAAAGCAACGCGTGCATTTACAGCGTCGAGCGCCGACTCGCGCTTTCGTTCATTTCAGCTCACAACTTTCGTAAAACTTCTCCAATCGATTTGAATTTCAGATATGTTTTACTTGAAGACATAATAATTGAAGGGATATTATTTATTTCAATAAATTTTGACATCGATCATTGAGTTTTTCACTTCAAACTGTGTGTGCTGATAAACTATCGAAAATTCATAGACTCAGCGATGAAATGAGGTTCGTTGGAAGCGCTAAAGTCTTACGAAAATTTTGGCATATAAATCATCACGATCCGATAATTAGAACCGGAATAATGGCAGTTTCAAAATTTCGCGTCGGATTAACTCGCGCCCGTAGCATCGCGTTATGCTCGCGTTATCCCCTCCCTTGCGTACTAGGATTCCCGAGTCCGAGCGCTCCCGGGATTATGCTTTCCGGCCGCTCAATTAAGGAAAATGTATACCTCCTCTAAAAATTCAGTAAAATTTTTTTTCGGGATTCTAACCATGTAGAACGGCGACGCGTAAGATAATTATGGTGTAGAAAAAAAAAAACGGTGTGGAAAAAAAATGGTGTAGAATAATTCGTGTAGAATATTCACCGTGTAAAACTATTCAGTGTAGAAAAGAACTCCACTCGATTGTAATCGATTCTACATGATCCATTGAGATCTGGTTTCAGAGATGGTATTCAATAATCATAATCGATCATAAAATATTGACAGAATTGTATTTAGAACAATCTATTTTATAACGCAAGAATATTTTACGCGGTTTTTTATGTCTGTTTTCGGTCCCCAAAGGCACCATCTTAGCAATAGTGGCAGTACGTCAGCAGTGGGCGGACTGTACAAATAGAGGCACTTCCAAGTCCTGTGGTGTATAAGTGCCTGAATACGTACTCCGCACTTAGCAGCAGTGGCACTAGCAGACACATTATTACCTGCACACGTGATCCGCGCATGCGTATTAGCTTTCAAACCGAGAGCACTATAGTAGACACGGATACATATTTTCGTCCAGTCGACGCTTCAACCTAACCTCAATTCAAACACCGGTAAACATTCTCTTGTCATATAATAGTATATTATGCACCTAAGGGCGACAAGTTGTTTTTGACGAGTGCGAGGTTGTATCACGAGGCGAAGCCGAGGGATACAATCGCACGAGTCTGAAACAACGTTTGCCCTGTGGTGCATACGATATTTTATACACCAAAGGGAAATAAAGTGGTTTTTCCGGTTGGAACAGGGCAATAAGCTGCCGTTTATATCCCTGAGGTGTATAAAGTATCGTGTAGAATGAGGAGGCAACGGTCTTTATTTCACTCCGTGCGTAAAGTGCGACTTTACGCACGCAAGCGTGTGTATAATCGGACTTCACCCGCGTTTGTGATATGAAATTTTGTTCGGTACATGTGCGTTGTTTTTCCACTCTCGCACTTGTATCGAAATATACGGTGGCACCTTGCCCTAGGGCGTAAGACGTCCCGCACGGGAATAGTATATTGTGCAACTCGTGCGGGAAGTTGGCGATTCTCGATGAGTGAGAGTATGGCGCACGAGTCGCAGGCGAGTTGTCACGAGCCGTAGACGAGTGTCGACATGCTCGCACGATTCGGGGATCGACAACCCGCACACGTTGCATACTATGCTTTATATCACTCCGTGCGTGAAGTGCGACTTTACGCACGCGAGCGTGCGTATAATCGGACTTCACCCACGTTTGTGATATAAAATTTGGTTCGATACATGTGCAAAAGTCGTTTTTCCACTCGTGAGATTGTCACCCTCGCTTTGCTCGGGCGACAAACCTCCCACTCGTGCGAAAACAGACCTTTTGCACTAGTATCGTAATATACTATTTTGTAACCCCTTGCAATGGGTAGTTCGATTTCGCCGCCGCGGCACTCGGCACTCTAACCTGAGCGTGGCGTAGAGCAGCACACGCGATCGTAGTTACCAAGTGTCCTGTCTGATGGCGCTAGCTAACAGAGTCTCGCTGAGACTACTGAATAATGAATATTATTTCACGCTAAAACATATTATTTCACGCTAAAACATATTATTTCACGCTAAAACCGTCGTCTGCTATATTATTTCACGCTCTCCGCCCAACGCAGTAATCGACCGCTTCGCGCACTTTCCGCGGTGCGCGAAATCGAACTTCCCATGCAAGTGTTGCAAAAATAACTATTCCTGCCCTCTCGCTCACCCGGTCTGAAAAGAGGCATTTCTGTGACCAGGTGTTAAGAAAAACATCGTATGCATCACGGGCGCAAGACTAAGCACATTCACCTTCGGCTTGTGCCGAAAATTTCATCACTCGAAAAATAGTTCTTTGCCCTTGATACACAATGTACTAATTCCATACCTCTTTAGCGGGCGCGAATCAGATCTTTCGGCCCTCTGGCGAAATGTCCTATTTTGCGCCCATTCGCTCGGTCTAAAAAGAGGCATCCATCAATTCGTTTCATAAAATTTTAAGCACCGAAGAATCGAATTTCACCATTAAACTCGTGCCTAATTATACACCTGTATACCCACCTAATAAATGCACGCGTAATCAGAATCGAAATCAGCTCCGATAAATATACTCACATATGATATGCATTACGAGTACAATTTGAGGAGAAAAAAATCACCTGAGGCCTTTAAACCCAGCGAATAGGCAGTAGGCACGGGACCCATTGGATTAATGATTATATGTGTACCTTGACTCGGGCACCGTAACCAACATTTCTAAAATCCTAAGTAGGTTTCCCTAACCATCAGTTGGCGAGCTAATCTAGCTGGCTATCAAAGTTATACAGGTACTATGGTATCAGGGCACGACGTTTTACGGATACTTAACAACCCTCAGTTGCTGTAATGTTTTTTTACGTAGCACGTGCTAACGAAAATCACGGTAATTTTTGCAGAAGCTCCAATATTTACGATAGTTTTGATAAACAAAATTTAGTTCTGAAAAACTGGCACGTTTTAGATGAAATTTGTGCCGTCGGTTATTTTCGAGCGAAGGGAAGGTCAGTCCTGACCCGCAAATTCAGAATACACGTATAAGGTCCTCGTCTCGACGGCCCAAATAGATTTCAGTCGGTGGTATCGTCTACAAATATAGACGTATAATCCGTAGTCTACACAGACCACGATCGACACACACTATCAACTATGTGGTTTTAGATAACTATTGCCGTTTCTGAGAACTGAAGAACCGCTCTCTTCAACTATCTCTCTCTTTCGTCTTTAACACGGATGAAATGCGGTGATAACAGTATGTCTCAACTCTAAATATATACCCAACATATAAGAAAACGAAAATTTCTGATAACCTAAGTGCGACAGGTCGGCACATAGAAAACCTTCGGCAAATAAACACGAATACGCACGTCCCTCGGCTATTACCTGCTCAGAAAATAAGTCCTGTGACCCACGGATATACTATGTACACACATCACGTCACTGCACCATTTACGTTACCCCAGTTTTTTTCAGGTAAGAGATGTTTTCCTCTTGTTTCCTTCGGCTTTTTATCACAGTAATGATTCGGGGTTTCACCGCTCATGTGAGGAAAATTCTTACAATCATAGAATCATTGGATACTGTCAACGGTAACTTCCACGTGATAAAAGTTGCGCAGGTGAGGAAAATCGATTATTCTCTCCTCCTTGTTATCGGTACCACTGCACCTTGTGACACGTTCAAATATGAGTACATCTTTGGGAAGAAATAGAGCGAGAAGATAGGACCTCCATATATCTATCACAAACAAGCATTTCTATGCATAGGTATATATCGGACCGCAGATAGTCACGGTGTCTACAGGTATTTCCGATATTTTAGAAGAGGGACAGGCGACAGTTCTCAAAAATATTTATCACGGGCTTTTCCGTCAATTTGCCTAACGAAATGATTCTATTTCGTGGCTGACATTGGTTTGATGAGTTCCGTAACGAGAATCCTCCGACAATTCCTTCTACCTGTAACGGAAGACCTTGGTGATTGAATTTTCCTTGTACCTGCAAAGTACAACCCAAATATTTACCGTCTATATTCACGTCCGGTATGGTTCTCAGCACGCAGTTATGACAAAGATACAATCGGATGGCAAGGAAAATCCTTGGCGCCCGTTAGGTAATCAAACGTACGGCTTACCGAATACCTGGTAGTAGCTACACATAAACATAAGGATAACCGCACTAAGATAGAAAATGAATTGAGATGAATGCTCGGAAATCTAATTAACTGGTAATCCCCATTGTTCAACGAAGGTAACGAGTCTCTGGGGTCTCAGGTAGCCGAAGACTTTCAAAATAGAGAATTCAATTTCGAGTTTGGTGCAGAACTTTAGTCGCAGAACACAATGCACAACGGGCTAAGGAAGAATCTTGATAAGGAAATGGTGTCATTTACCTCATGACACGCACAAATCAGTCGTGAACAGTTTGTTGAACTCGTTTTGATTTGACAATGTTGGTGAATTTCTGGTGAGTGACTGACTGTTGGAATTTTATTCAATCGCATGGCCCTTATCGGGGAGAAATATTACAATAGGACTTTTATACCCACCGATATATTACGAGACCGGCCGAATGCACATGCAACACTTTCAGTACAAAAATACTACTGTTCCCGGATGTGGTTTGTAGGTGCTATCGAAGATACTCTCAATCGTGTGTTTGGTAGTGTTATATGGTGATGTGCATGAGAGTTACATATTGTACGTAGACGCACTGTCCTTTCAGAAATATAAAGAGAAGCTTGTCGCACATTCGTATCTGGGGTAGGCACAATAGCCGTTGTCCCTCCTATGCGGTCTCGTGATGACGCAATTTTATCAATTTATGATTTTATGGTACAATATGTCGATCGGCTTTGCCACGTTAAACCATTTCGAAAATGGTTTGATTTACATTTCAACGCGATGTAGCATCCGAAGTCGCCCAGAGTAAGGCCCCGCTTATTCTTTTTTTCCGGCACAGGCATGAACAAATCACTTTTTGACGCCTGTTTTTGGTCCATACAGTGGCACTTTATATGGCTAGCCATACAGAAATTTTGTCGAGTAGTTGTCATGCGCAGTTTCTGACGTTTGTTGCGTGGTACGAACTGCGCATCATCTCAGAGCTGCCACACAAAAGTATTAAACAGCAGTTAATGCTGAGGTCGAAGTGTGGACCTCAACTGGCGTCAAAGTGACTCTTGATCCTTTTGCCGGAAAAAACTGTTCGGCGAGGTTATGTTTTCAATACTCTCCGTTGGCTTTACCTTCGGCTCGCCAGGTAAAACCAACGACTCGTACAAAAAACAGAACCTCGCCCGAAAACAGTTACTTTACGGGCATGCCACATAATATATATTTTTATCCTCTTAAGTGATGACTGAAGAGAGAGGAGAGCTACAGATCCGGAGTGCGAGGATATCTTGAAGTCGGTAATAAGCCACTTGAGCGGAGACGCTAGTTCGTCAAAGGGAAATGATTCATGAGTTATATCTATTAGATTTGATTATGAGTCTGTTCTTACAATTAACGCGATGGTATGTAACCGCGATTTACGAGCATAGAGAACCTTGTTCAAACCTTGGCGAGAACCCATACGTAATCCGGAACACCTACAAATGCAAAATGGTGTAATTATCTCCTCGACCTTCCTTCTCCAGCTCATCAAGTCCAGTGCAATATGATGTGCGGAAAAAGTAGGTATAGAATCTTTTGAGTCCCCCGTCAAGTCTCTCGAAGTCCGTAGAATTCATTTGAAGTATTTGAATCGCGCAACGTGTTCAATGACTATTAAAGTGTGGTGTACGCCAATTTTCGAAGTGATAAACCCGTCCGATATCGTAACGTCATTTTGGTCATTTTCTAATTCAAGTCGGAGTTTATAAAATGATTCGACGTTATGTTTCGGTAATTTCTTGAACTCGTTCAATCCACAGATTCAACGGTCAGTACGCACCAGCGACATTATGTAGGAAACAAAACAGTCCGGGAGCACCGGACCCACTTGCAGAACAGCTCAGTGTTAGCTACGCAACCTGTTGGCGACCAACGGTTGTTCCCACAGTCACCTGTGTCCCTGCTAAAAGTATTCCAGCCCACTGTAAAGAGCCCTAATATCTTTGAAAAATCAAGTTTCACCAGTCCCTTGCCCTCGGCACCTTTCCTCTGCTCCGTCGTAACCACGACAGGGTGCCACATACGGGTACCTACAACAGAATTCATTTCTCTTCCCAGAGCCTTTCGAATCCGGATATTCAACGATCCTTCAATCTTCCTAGTTACACACGACCTCGAAATGGTAATTCACACGCAGAATAAACCCCAACACACTACCTGTGAAAGAATGCCCCGTACTTTGTAAGCTGGGAGATGATCTTATAATTTTATCACCAACCTACTCTATCTCTCTCTCACGTAATATGTATACCATGGCCAATGTCTGCAGACATCTGCGAAGTAGTTGTCATAACCCGTTCACTATCCTCAGTCGTATACGGAGCGGAGGCTTGGGGTGAAAGATAAATAAAGCGAGGACAAACCCCCGTACCGAGAGGTGAAGAAATTCGCATGGTTCTTGAAACGAGGCGCAGCTAATTGATCCTTTTTCGTGATCACTGATTAGCTCTAGTTCCTGTCGGTGACTTTCAGCCCCGAAGATGATTGCGACTCACGCATCCGTTTCCTGCGTCCAAAACCGACCTCCGCGATCAGGCGCCATGTTTTTGTTTTACTTGTTCTTCTCCTTCGGCGCATCCGATCAATTAGTAAGCTATTGATCTTTGCCGGAGGTTGCCTGGGTGGCGGCCAAGGTAAACTCTCTCTGGCACCTGGCCGACCCCCGCAGCAGGGCAGATGCGCCGCCGACCAGTCATCACTCGCCGATGATACCTGGTTAAGTTAATTTCACAACTGCCTTTGCAATGATGGGCCCGTGCGCCGCTTAGGCTTTCGAAGCTGCACCACCCTTGTCTGTCCTACATATGCATGTGGATTGTGGGTGCCATGTTGATATTAAAATCACCCACGAACCAGGCTCCTCACACACTCATAACTTTTAGGACCAACGATCGACTTGATCAGTTTAGACTCGGCAGATCGATCGGTACTGTCGTTGTAACGCTGAGCGTTGGTTTCACTGTTAGCTTCAAGGAAGTGAAGTAAACCGGGTAAACGGCGTTGAACGTCGACAGCAACAATCCATTTTACTCCGAAATATTGATAATCTTTAATTGTAACATAACGGATGGTGGTTTGGCGGCACCGCGAGTTTCAGTGCTGCGGATAAGACCAAACTGAATTGAACACTGGAATAAGCGGTATCATAAATCCAGCTTTGCATAAACCACCTACAAAATACTGAAGTGGGATATTCTTATCTTCAGGGTGTAGATAGCGAAACTGCTTCTATATACAATTCAGAAACTGAAATTTACGATTGGGTACTCGTTCAAAATCAATAAGGATCGTAGTAATTTGAACACACACCGGAATCCAGGATACTACAGGATACACTAACCGCTTTCCGATTCCATGTCTTTCGAGCGCAGTCGAGTTTATTCCAAAGATTACTGGAAATCACAAGCATACCCGGGAAAAAATGGTTTAGATCTAATTCGCATCTCCGGAGATCTAATTTAGATCTGAGTAGATGTAAATTTTAGAAAATCGTAGATCTACCTAGATTTACTTAAATCTCCGAGGATTTTCGTAGATCTACGCAGATTCGAATTGATCTAATGTCTTGTTCGATTGCTCATTCTTGTTAGATCTATGTACATCCACCCAGATATCGTTAGATCTACTCTAGATCTAGGTAGATCTGCGATGAGTAGATGGAATAATCGCAGCAAAACGTTGTTGCTCGTTGAAACCAAGTAGATCTACTCGGATCTGAGTAGTTCTGATACCGTATTTGGAAATATTTCGTCTCTCTGGACTGAGTGGACCATAAGTATTTTCACAATTTGTTTAAAAAAATTTTTTCCTTACTCCTATTCACGAGTTCTTATTCTATGATGATAGTGAGTATTTTTTCATTATAGTTATGCAATTAGTAAATGTTTTTTAAATTCATTTCCGGAATCGACATTGACATAAAAATTAGATCTACGTAGTTCTAAAGCATTTAGATCTACATGGATCTAACCGATTTTTTCCCGGGTAGACTCAGTGAATAGGTGGGAATTGGTGAGAATCGCTGGAATTTATTCAAAATCGCTCAATGTTCTAATCGTTCATTTTTCTTTCCGCTCTTTTCTCGAATAGAAATCTCTTCCCATTTATTTGATACTGAAATTTGAAAGAGTTTTCTGAAAATCAAGTCCATTTTCGGAAACAGGACCCGAGAGCTACTTTTCTGAATGTACTGATGACCGAAATCCGGATCTCGTTGTTACTCGGCTTCGTGAGATAAAGCGAAGATTTCGTTCTTCGCCGACCGTCGTATCAGAGCCACCGGGTATGAGGATAAGATATACATATAGAAAGCCAATATAGTAAACGGAGGAGGACGAAGGATCGAGAGGGTATAAGGAAGTTGGATAGCCAACGGAAACACGTATGTGTTGATAGAGCATGCGTGAGGTGGGCACGGTGGCAATGAGCAGCTTAGTCGTCTGGCAACCGATTAAGGATTTGCCGAGGGATTTGTATGTATTATGGATTAGTGGTAAGGCAAGGCGCGAGGCAAATTCGTCAGGGAGATTAGAGTGAAGATTGACTGATGCCCTTACTGAGCAATGTGTATCGATCTTTACCATCACCTCAGAATCATTATAATGAGGTGAGGCAAAGACGCTCGCATACGACTTTCATTTTTTCTTCCTCTTATAATACACTTTTGCCCATCACAATAGAAGCCACGCATTTTTTTTCAAAAGATTACACACTCAACAAAATATCATCTATGACCAAGTAAATTTGATTCAAGCCAAGCAAATGAATTATTTGGGTGTTATTGAGTAATGTGTACTAGGATCAAATGAAATGTCAATGAATGAAATACAAACTTTGGATCTGAATTAATTCTCTCGGCGTCAATGCTAGAGGGCGAGTCGAATTGAGTGAATTTTTCTTGCTTCAAATAAATTCTGTCCAGAAAATCCATCTACTAAGCAATGGAAAAAAAATTCCGCTCTAATATACGGTGTAGATTTAGCACGATCGATTAGACACCCCGTTCCGGTGATTATATGCCTTACTAGCCAAGAACAGTGCGGGAATCTACATTCCAGCGCTCCTAACAGTGCAGGAATGCACATTCCCGCACTGCTTTTGGCCCCTAAGGGTATCGGCGATCTCGTGCATCCTCCGCAGTCCGCGAAGTCGACTTCCCTTCACTACAAAAAACGGGATGTGCTTTCCGCAACGCATAAAAAAATTTTGTCGAGTAGTTTTCATGCGCAGTTCCTGACTTTTGTTGCATGGTACGAACTGCGCATCGGAGAGCTGCCACAGAAAAGTATTAAACGGCAGTTGATGCGATGGTCGAAGTGTGGACCGCAACTGGCGTCAAAGTGACTCTTCATGCCTTTGCCGGAAAAAAATCGTATGAGGCGCGCCCGTAAAGTAACTGTTCGGCGAGGTTATGTTTTAGTACTTTCCGTTGGCTTTAGCTCAGGCTCGCCTTCGGCTCACAAGGTGAAACCAACGGCTCCTACGAAAAACATAACCTCGCCCGAAAACAATTACTTTACGGGCATGCCACATAATATACTATTGGTTGCTACGAGTATATTTCTCGAAATTTTGATCGATTGTCCGAATTTGTTTTTCACTCTCCGCATGTGTGTTGAATATTGATTAACATTTTCTCTTATTTTCCTCTTTTTTATTTCATGTTATTCTGTACCATTGTATATAATAGGTTAGTGAATGTATTACTGAAATACATCCTTCGATTTTTTCTTTGCCAAAATTTAACATTCACAGAACTTCTAGGAATAGCTACCGGATAAGTTTGCAATTTATTCGTGTTTTGTATATTTTCTCTATATTTGTGTTATATTTACACATTTTTTAGTCGATATAACACATTTGCATACGATTTTAATATCAAATGTGTTGTTTTGACATTTTTTGGTTAACTTGAACAATAAAAAGTGTCAAAATTAACATAAAATTTTGGGTGGACCTGCTCTGGAGTTTCTGCTCACGAATTGACGTGGAGAGCCCCATACTGTATATATGTGTACGACGGCATCTGCAAAACACAGCAGGAATTATAATACTAGTGTGGTATCAAACCGCATGCTAAGCGTAATTGAATATACGTTTATATTTTTCAGCAAAGACTGCTTACCTAACCTGAAGCCAATCTCGATCAGGCGGGAAGCGTACGCATTGGATCTCTATTACTCAGGTTTTTTTATAATCACTTTTTGAATTTTTTTTGTAACAATCAATTCTCCGAAGTGTGAAACTGAAAACCTAGTCATAAAATTTTCTTCTATAATATTTATAAATAGTTATATCGCTAATAATTTGTGCAAGATTTCAAAAGAAACAAACAAATCTTGAGCAGGCAAAAACTGCTCTAGATTATTTATTGAAATGTATATCTCTGATCACTATCATTTTTTGTGAATTTCAGCCCCGGGGTTATAATTTCTAATTTCTTGAGATTTATGATCAGCTATTTACAGTTCAACGTGGAAGAGAGGGAAAGTCGTTGTTCTCAAATCAAGAACGCGATCAGTGACATGGCGTAGGCCCATAACGACACCCGGTACATGTGTGAGGGGGCTTGTGATTAGTACATAATTATACACGCTCGGATCTAGATTCGAAGGGATCAAACGCTGAGTCTGAGTCCAAGCTGTGGAGCATCGCGATCCATCGATTATTCTCACTAATTGTGAGATCAATCTGGAGTTTGCGGACTGAACGGAATCGCGTGACTCAACTGAACCACGTCGAGGAAGTGTAGGTATAACGATCATGTGCCGATCGTGTTTTACCTTTGATGGCTTGCGTTTATGATAATACACATCGATATGTATTACACCGTGATCGGTATACACCCATATTATATATCGATCGTAAACAAAACATAGGAAGTCAATTGTGGGCGGTTGAACTTCTGATCGGTAAGATCAAATTTTACTCTGACTGCATCCGAACCACATATATGTATACATTTAAAGACTACATAGATCTGATGCATTAGTAAAATCGCCAAGACTTCTGGCTGATTCTGTTATTTCCGTTGAGCGCAAGAGAAATGAAACAACAATGCGTCACTCATTGAGGACATGATTATATTTTACTGAAATATGTCAACTCTCAAGGGGACACATACAACTCGCAATTTGAAAAAAATTTAAAGTGTCAAAAGTCATTTTTCACACCATAGAATGATTTTCACACGATTATAAGAACACTTTTCTGGCTATGATGCATGAAATAAAATCTACCAGTGGGCTGATTTCCGATTCTTTCATCTCAAACTGTCCACTAGACAGTCCTTTTTGGAATGAATAGAAACATTTTCGATGAACTTATTTTAACTCGAGTTATCACGAACAGTCACCAATGCCAAGAGAAAAATACCATTTTATATTTGAAAAAAGATGAATAACCGGTACAATTTTGATGAGATCAAATAGTTCTCTATTGATTTTGAAAAAGTGGTTCTGAACCCATGTCACAGGTATAGGTCAAATTCACGTCGAAATTAACATGAAAAGTTCGTTATGATCCACCTTTTGGATAACCGATTCTTTTTTTAACATTCGGCGAAAAAGTATTAGAATTTTTTTTTTCATTTTTCGATTCCCATGAAATAAGCATCGAATTTCCTAAAACTGCAAAAAAAAAAAACATATTTTTCTTGACAAAAATGAATAAGGCGGTACCTATAAAAATTGGAACAGGAACTCTACTCTCTAAATTTGAATCAGTGAATAGTCACTGGTCATCAGCGAATAGTCACTGATGCCTCCAGTTATAAGTATACCACTGGAAATCAGTGAAAAGTCACTAATTTATCCAGTCAATTTGAATCACTGATTCAAATAGTGAAATTTTCACTGATTGAATCAGCAAAAATTATTGGTTCCTATATATATTTGATCCGGTTGAAGATATTCTCGAAACGGAAAGACAATATGGTATATTCGACACATTTTGTTTCGCGAGTCTTTATTGCAAGTAAAGAAAAAACACACTCCTAACGCAGATGAAACTTCTCCGTTTCCCATCTCGTCGGAGCGAGCCAAGACTGGACGCAGTGAAAAAACCTAACCTACCAAAAGTATAAGGAATTCAATGTAAGACAGTGAACAGCAATATTCACACAATTCATTGATTATTTGCATCTAACAAGCCAAATTGTGAAGAATTTTATAAATCCGCATGTGTACTTACGTTATGATTTTTACTGAACAGTTCACGTGGTTGAACCGACGCCCAGATCAGCACCCAACATATGAACGCGAACGATTTGGCGGTTAGTAGGCAGCTCCATGGCGGTTAGAGACTCGGCGTACGCGGCGCCCCTAGCGTTCGTCACAAAAGTCACTGACGAAACAGTGAAGTTATGCACTGGTTTAGCAGTGGTAAAATCACTGCTGAAATGGACTTCACTGATACTCCAGTAAAAAGGGTTCAAGTCACTGTTTCTGCAGTGAAATACCAAGTCACTGATTCAATTAGTGACATTTTCACTGATTCAAATTTAGAGAGTAGGTACAGATTTCTACAAGAAGTTATCCTGCAGAACGTTGGTCGTTAATTGTGAATGACCCTGTATAACATACGTCCGCATGGGTAGAAGCGCCGAGAGGCTGCAAGAGCCAGGAGCCAGGAGCCAGTGACATGGCGTTCTCTTCTGATTTACTGCGTCTATCTCTGAACATTAGTCTTTAGGCGGCGGCATTCGATATCATCGGGTTTAAAAAATGCCCTCGTCAACACACCGCTGCTGTACCGGAGCCCCTGCACAATCTCTCTGGTGCACTGCAGTGGCCCCGCGTAACGTAGGGTACCACCGGTCACCGGACAAGACCATCGCTTACCAGTGATCGTATTACCCGCGCCCGCGCCACATACCCTTGAGTAGTTCCGCTGCTAGGTATTATTACACACACATGTATTGTACATGCGCGTCAGAGCCACAGCCGTAACGCTATGATCCAGGATGGACACCCCTGGGGGCAACAGGTAGATGAACGCCCACGCTATCCATGTAGGTATATGCTTCGTGTCGGATGTAACAGAAAGTTTGGGTCCTACAGTTGTCGCCCCAGTCAATGCCACTGTCCCAGTTATTGAACAAGCTGGTCAATATTTTACGATAGATTTCACGCTCATCAGAGTATAAGTAACTATTTTCGATGAATTATAAATTCAGCTCAGAAAATTGGCACTTTCATTTTGTTCTTCATCAACTGGCATGGCGAATTTGAATCGTATCCGAGTTGTTAAGTGACGATTCATAACCTAAACATTGTGAGGTTCTTCTCTGGCTTCAGAAAAACTGCGCCAGTATATCGAAATTTTTTCGCTATCTCGTGAAATGCCCAATAACTGGGCTGTACACCTTACTTCCAATGACAGATCGAATTATCGGCGAAAAAATAATTTCATACCTGCGCCCCATCCGTCACCTATGTCTAAACCCAGGCATACTGGCGTCGTCAAGCCGCCATGGGCTTGCTAGGCACGGGCTATTGTCTCACCTCGGAGAAAGTGACCCTAATAGCAAATGAATGATTAGAGAATAATCCACCAATCAAATCCTCGCTCGCCAAGCACCCGCGCAGTTCTACCTCTTGCACATGGAGTGGAGCTCGAATTCCGGATTGCTGAGCGCTGTAAGTTTTTTTGGCGAGTGCTTTACAGGGTTTAATCTACCGCGGTGCAGCAAGTGGCTGATCCACCTTCTTCCGAGTTTTCAGCTCACGGGATGAAGGCAAAGTCCTGTAGAGGCCACCAGCGGTGATCAGCGGGGCGCTACGGAACCACCCGTAACAAATTTCATTTTCGTTGGTCGACGATTTATCTCGAATCCTTGCCGCGGACTACAGTCTGAGGCATGGGCCTAACGGCGGGCCGGATGCTGTGGTGCGGGTGCAAGACACACTCCCGACCTCCCTCATCCTTCTCCCTCGCTCACTCTCTAAATTTCTTGGAGTGAAATTTTCACTCTTAAGGTGGAATGAAAAGCAGGGGAATCTTTTTGGAGTGAATTTTCACTCCTATAGAGACATCCGACACTCCAGTTGAAAGAGTGGAGAATGTCACTCTGATTTTGCGAGCGGTATCTCTCACTCGTGTACCTATAGAGTGAATTTTTCCATTCTAATTTTTCGAGTGACTGTTATTTGACTCAAAGTTTCACTCCGAACGTAAGGGTGAATCCGCGAGGGGCATCTGTATTGGAAATATGATTATTTAGTGTGGATTATCTTCCTAAATACGGCGATACGACATAAAAGAATGAACTTCAAATGACATTTATTGAACAATCCACGTAAAAAATTATATTTTGTATCACGAAAATTCTTCGGAAATAGAAAATACGTGGATTATGAGTATTCGTTGGACCTATAGTTGCAGAATTTTCAATGTTAGTTGAAATAATTATTAAACTTGAAGTTGAAGCAACATAATTTGGCCGAAAATACATGATTAAAGATGTTGTTTAAACCGCAAAGCCCATTCTTGAATTCTAAATACTTAAGTAGTCTGCCGAAAATATTACACGATAAAAGGTACTTATCAACGTAATACACATTTTGGCCATAAAAAAATAACGCCTGGCTCTCCCACTCTGAAAATTACACAGCACTGAGAGAATACATATATCTACGTCTCTGATTTTTTTTCAGATTAAAAAAAAGGCATTTTTCCGCAATCTCTAATTGTTTCGGGAAATGCAGACAATTTTATGTTGAGCGATCGAAAATCCTAATGCCCTATTTTTTTCTAAAAACTATATTCTTTTGCGAAGAAAATGAGCCCAAGTTGATCTCCCTATGACCAACGTAGCCGGAGTGATGATTTTTTGAAAAAAAAAAATGCGCCAAAACGAAGAGGTTGCATAAACTTTAAAAATATTGAGAATAAAAAAAAAAGCTTTGGCGAGTATTTTTTTTTCATCGTGAACTACTTTTTCTGAGATCGACGTCAAGATCAGAAAAATTTGTTCCAAAAGCCTTGATCACTTGATATGGAATTGCCCTTATAATATATGTGAATAATGTGATTTCGAACAAACATAATAATATTTATAATCACATTTCAGTAGCAAATTCCGAGTGATTTCCATCATTTTCAGAGAATTCCAATATTTTCCTAGTGAATTTTGATGAATTTTTATGAATATCCGTAACTTCATCGAAATCTAGAATTTCTCTTCGAAATACTACCAAAAGTCCGAATTGTTCTAAAAATTCGTAGTAATACAAATTTCAATCCGGATTCAAAAGATTTCTCAAGTGACTCACCTCTCGTTTATCATACCTACTATCAGATCCGAAGCCCGCGTTCGGATTCTTAGATTCTCGAAATGATGGAAAGTGTCATCACAACTTGCATCGTGGTTTCTTTTTCTTAGCATCAGAATGGACTATTTTTAAGGGCTGTGCGAATACAGTATTCGAATCCGATCAAATCAAATAATATGAACTATTCGCACTATTCGAACTATTCGAACACTTCGAACTCTTCGAATTATTTGAAGATTCGGATCTTTCGAAAATTTGACACTTTCGAAGATTGAAATAATCGAGGAAATGATTTGAGTTAGTCGAGAATTCGCATTATTCGGTCCGAATTCAGAATATTTGATTGTTATTCGAATGGAGGACACTTTCTACGCTCACTCACTCAGATGAGTTGTGTTTTCAAGGGCCGTCGATACAAATTTGATTAAATTCGTACGTGTAGTTTCGAAACAAGAAATATGTCCGCGCTCGATCAACGATTTACCACGAACAATTGCAAAGATCAAAATTATTTTTGGTCTCATAAGTTCCAATTTCGCTGAAAGCTAACGGAATCTTACGAAAACACTTGGATTTTCTAAACGCGCATACCAATCCTAAAGATTCTATGTCGATTGATCAAGAAGTTAGTCCATTTCGAGGAAAATAATTTTCGGTTAGATACCATTACTCCGGTTGAAAATTCATGAAAAAAATACGTAGCTATCCAATTGTTGTTTATCAATTCTGAATTCTCTCAAAATCCTTCCTTTCTCTTAAGTCTTTGAACTTTTCGCAATCCAATTCTTTGAGACAAACCCATGCTGCTCGAAAGCTCTATACATATATCATTTTTTTTTTTTTCTCGAGAACCCATCTTCCTCAGCAAAGATTTTCGAGGAAACAAAATTCATTATGGGCAAAAATTCTGTTAACGAAAATCAATTTCTAAAATGAATGATCGGTCTTTCTACGCAACTTGGATATGACAAAAGGTATTCATGTAGGTACCCAATCGAAAATTATTGGGATTCGAACTTCACGTGAACAGAAAATCGTCCTCGTCTTTTTCAGCAATGGACTGGCTCCCACATTAATGAACATAAAACCTTAAAAATGTATGTGCATTGTGCACGTTCAGAAAACAGTTGAGAAAGAGCCAATATTTAGACCAAAAATGATTTACATCTCTTGCCTGGTTTGTAATAGATCGTTGATCGAGCTGCTCGGGATACGTTTCCTGGCTGTATCCTCCTCGAAGTAAATGGGCATTCCATGTCAACTCGACCAATGATTTTCCCTCACCATTTTTGAATCGCTTCATAATTTTTTATACGATTTTCCTATCTCAAAATGGCACTCCCAAATTTTTTCAGATTTTTTCCGCAATCCGTTAATTTTTTATTAATATTCAATCCCATCTGAAAAAAGGTTTTTTTTAAAAATCTCAAAAAATTCTCAAAAATCTAGTTGTTCATTCCAAT
The DNA here is from genome assembly GCA_018257835.1 of Euura lappo. Lineage (NCBI taxonomy): Eukaryota > Metazoa > Arthropoda > Insecta > Hymenoptera > Tenthredinidae > Euura > Euura lappo. Next base: position 386,705 of record JAEUYN010001077.1, read on the forward strand.
CATTTTGCCACCTGGCCCATGATGGGACCTTTTTTTTTTTAATTTTTTATATCACTTTAAACATTTTCACCAATCTTGCAACGTTACAAAAAAATCTGAAAAAAATCTAAAGAATCTAGTTTTTCATTCCGATCATTTTGACACCCGGCCCAGTATTATAGTGTTGGACTCTCAAGACCGATTCTCAAATATTCTCGATTTTATAATGAACGTAATTTTACCACCAACAGCTCGAACTTCAAGTCTAAGGATAGAATAAAAATGTAAAAATCATTGATTTATAATAAACAAATATTAATTTGTAGTTCATTTATCAACTTGTAGAATACAAAGACATTGAATCCCCAATACTCAACGTACCCAGTACGCGGCCAAAAGAACGAGTGTATAACACTTCTCGAGTATTGGGGATTCAATGTCTTTGTACTCTACAAGTTGATAAATGAACTACAAATGAAAATTTGTTTATTATAAATCGATTTTACAACATTCTATCCTTGATGGTTATTGGCAAGCTCCGTTCATCGAGCGCTGGCTGAAATCGAGGCTTAATCCCAGCCTGTACGATATTCAGAATGAACGACTTGAATTCTTCGAATTTTTCGAATTTTGCGATAGGTAATATTCAAAGTGTTCTCCAAGAATTTAAAAAAGGTCCCATCATGGTAGGTGAATACGAGCTGGGCACAAACCTTTTTCAGATGGAGATATGAAATCTGAAAATTTGGGAGTGATCTTTGAGATAAGAATCGTATAAAGTATGAAGTATTCAAATGTGAAAAATCATTGGTCAGTTGATACTAAAGTTGAAAATATTACCGTTTCGATGAATTTCGTTACTCTCTCTCCGTGAGTTTCAGATTCCTTGATGAATTCGTCGTCATCATCGTTATCACCAATGTTTATGAGTGATGAAGAATATTCCTCATATATCCATTATCCGAGTGAAATACAAAAAGCCTAAAAACTCAGAATCATTTGTAAAAAATATATACGATTGTCTCTAAAGAGTCGCAATTATCCGGAACATCCTCATTTTCTGGAAGCTTTGAATTATTCTTCAGTAGAATCAAATTATTCGAAATTTGGACAATTCGAATCATTCAAAGTTTCGAATAATTCGATTCGATCTTCAAATTGAATTTTACTGTTGGCATGGCAGTCATTGTTCTCCTATTGATTTTGAATGTGCGACTACGGAAAGAGATTAAATTTCATATAATTATGTTTAATGTTTAAATTATGTAAATGATTACGAAACATTCATGACAATCCCATGTTTATCAATGGGAACATGATGAATTGAACGCAACAGACACTTTTTTTCGTAGAAATTAATCGAAAATCGCAAATTCCTACACATTTCTATGGAAAATAAGCAAATCTCGTTAACGTTATATATACATTTTTTGTACTCTCTGTCAAATTGAGTACAAAAAAAATATAGAATGAGGAACCCAAAAAGCCATAGCATACCAACTATTCATACGAATTGGATGATTCGGGGCTTCCCGAGTCGAAATTTTCAACCTCCTTCAAACCTCCCCAGAACCTCCAAGATGTTCAAATTTTGGGAGTACGGAGGTTCAAGGGAGGGTACGATATATTCGCGGCGCTTTAATGTTATACTCCACTTGAACCTCCAAAAGTGGCAGAAACTAGACATTTTGATTCAAAGGAGGTTATGTAGGGTACCCGAGACCCTCCTTTCGATCCAGTTGAGCCTATTTCAACGCTCACGCACACCCTGCAGACCCTCCTTTGGGCCTATTTCAGGGCCTACAGACCCTGTTCTAGGCCTATTGCAGACCCTACAGACCCTCCTTTAGGCCTATTCTATCTATCCTCTACGTACGTCACAGAAATCATCTCCGTCGATATGGGGCATAATGTTATAATCCAAAAAGCGAATAAATATTCAACTAAACATTATTTATCGAAAATTCGAACCAAAAATAGCTCGACCTTACTGGAAAAAAGGGAATTTTTCAATATTATTATGATTGAATTACAAATATGGGACGACATCAATATTAACAAAAATAATTTGCTTGAAAATTTGATAAGGATTCAGAAATAATTTATCAAATTTTCAGTTTTTTGAAATTACAACAATACTATTGTAGTGTTGTAATAGTCAAGCTCAATGCAACCACCTATAGTAAGAGGTACAGCTGGGGTTATACCTAAGCGCGATCACGTTTGGATCTTACTCAGTGTCAAAGTGTTTAAACGTCTGCACCGAGCTGTGGTTCTTGTTATATGCCAGTGGCGTTATACTTGCGGGAACGAAACGGAAGCCTGCGCGGCTATGCGGACGCACTTTGAACTACGAACACAGGCCAAAACTTGGAATCAAGTAGGTTAAAACTCACTTTCAGACCCTACGCAACCTCCTTTTGATACCGAGTCTTCAATCCAAAGTGTCCTCGGCATGCTTGGGATCCAAAGGAGGCTATGTAGGGTCAAGCAACGAGAGTTTTGATGCAGAGGAGGTTATGTAGGCTACGTAGGTTCATAGTCGTTAGACATCTGCGATTAAAAGGAGGTTTAAGAGGGCTAGCGGAGGCTGAAGTGGAGTGAAAGGAGGTTTACCGATAGCACTGAAATCTGCAAATAGGGCTTAGTAGATTCAACGGAGAGTAGCGGCTAGTGCGAAACAAAAGAAATAGGTTCTGGGGGATTCAAACGAGGCCTAAAATTTCGACTCGGGTAGATATTTTATTTCGTGCATCATAGACAGAAAAAAGCTTCTTTCTAAAATGATGTGAAAACCATTCAAAAGTCTCAAAAATGTCCTTTTGGTGGTTTTGACAATTTTTAAATTTCAAGGTGTACGTTCCCCTCTGATAGTTTCTTCCTCCTTCTTCTTCTCCTTCACGGAGTCGCGTTGAGTAAGACCTGCTGAAATAATCCCGTGTAACACCTTGTACCTCCGGTAAGGAAACGACCCCGTCGTAAGCAAGGGGTGCGTTCCGCAGGTGAAGCTAGTCCTCGTTTCATTCAAGACTACGGGCCGAGTTCCTTTCCTCCTCTACTTCTTTCTTCTCGGTCGACCCCGCAAAGAAAGACCCCCAAATGTCTGAATGAAATGGGAACATGATGCGAAAGGAGACCCTAGATGGTCGTTTGCACACGAAGATCGCGGTGTGTTGGCACAGTGGCGCCTAACCAGACCCCCCGGAGTCTCTAGAATTCATGAATGGGACGCGATAAGGGAATGAATGGGAAGACGTAACGTGACCTAGCTAAGGAAGCCCCGGTCGCTCCCCTAGCCTGTGGGACACGTCGCGCGACATTCGGGGAAGTGGTAAATTAGATACCCTCACCATCGCGGTATGACGACGTGTAGAATTTTTCCGAAAACTGACATCTGCCAAATCTGCTGCGAAGGGTTCATGAAAAGGATTGAAAAATCGGAGGGTCCTGCTTTCACCGATTTTAGAAAAGAATCCGAATCCGTTTTCCGACAGTTTCGATATCGCATCTGCTCGATATTCGAGTGGATAAAACTGTTAGTTTTCTCGGTATGACCCAGTTTCTGAGATTCGCCTTCGAGACGGAGACAGATAGAGAGAGAGAGAGAGAGTCGTACCTACTGTTTTTTATCCTCCACGTTGATCAGGAGCACCGTGTGTGTCGGTGTAGGTAGGTGAAGCTGCACTCTGCCACGCGCCCTCGAACAATGGATGAAATCAGGCATTCTGGCATTGAAGCATTTATTGTGAACCCGAAAGCTGTGACATCGAGTTCGGGCAGCTGCAGCCACCACCTATGTGCCTGTACCCTTACCATCGCCATCGCGACGGGGTTCTGGTTTGCAGCGCGTGCTGTCCCAATCTGAACCTGCCCCCTCGTGGTTCCCTTTTCCCTTTTCCCTTTTCTATTTTGACTACCCCTCGGTAATTCACGGTGTGTTGCAAATCGTAGGGTTTCGTTATAGGTATGCATGCTAAAAAGTTATGGATACGGATTCAGCTGCCGTAGAAGAGCATCTGATCATTTTTCGAGAATATACAGAATTCCTAACGACTCGGTGACCTGAAGTTGGCTACACTCGCGAAACAAACTTTCAGACGTTTCCGAACCATAATTAAAGTATCCAAATGCTCATTTTTCGATTCCGAAACCGATTTAGGTTCCCTTTTTGAGTGAAAGAATTCAAAATTGTGGCCTTCGGACGTCAAAGAACTGGAGCAGCATTGAAAACTTTGTGACCGTTTGTCCGATCGTTTTGAAATTTATACACCACGTTCACGTCATTATTGTTCAAGTTTTCATAGCATGGTTTTTCGATCTGACATTTTGTTTTTGTCAAATACACGAAAACGTATCTGAAAATGACGAAAAAGTTGAATCTTCAATCCATCGGTGAAAGCTTTGAGAGGATTCCATTTCAAATAAAATGACACTTTAGTGATCAGATTTTTCGGACACTCAGATTGGCTACAACTGTGCTCACAGTTTTTTTCACAAGCTCTTCTTACGGCGTGGCGTCTGAAGACCACAATTTTCAAGAAAAATCAAATTTCCTAATTTCAAAAGACTCTTTCGCAACAGCAGAGTAGCATGATGCCAATTACAATCGTCCCTTGTCAGGAACGAGATCGAGAACACAACTGATGAATAATAAATGAGATCAATCTTAATTTGTTTCCATTGTGAAAAAAAAAAGAAGAAAAAAAAACACTTCCCCCTAATTAGTGGTTTTAGTTCTCCGATTCGTCAGAATGTATATAATTATTCCATACGATTTGATCGCAATTGGGCCTGTTCTCTCCATATGTTACTGTTTACATTAACACACGCAGTCACGTTGGCATGATGCTCACGAGCATTAATTAATTAGATTAAACTCCTCTCTAGCATAAGTATAATATTGATATGGAGATTAAAAAAAATGTGTGTATCGCTCTTTCACATCGCCGTTTAACGTCCAACGATATACCGACCCGACGTGTATCTGTATAGCTCAGCAGTCACCGCGTCGCGTGCCTCCAAATTTCAAAGGACACGCGCCCTTCGACATATAAATCGAATTTCGTCCTTCACTTGATTATCAATCAAGTTGAAGATTATAAGCGAGCGATCTGAACTTATAGTCCAGTAAAATTAGATCAGAGAATAGCGAATAGAAAGATTGATTAGGAGAGATCTGTAGATTGGTAGAGACATTCATCTTGGCCTATAATTGAACAGACTGGAAAACCTTGAGAGGTGCTTGAATTCAGTTTTTTCAGCATATCTTGACAACTGTTGATCCGATCGTCACAAAGTTCATTACAAATAATGAAGCTTACTAAATTCTCTACAACCAAGGTTCAATACATTTTTCTCGTATCTTCGATAGTTTTCCTCCAATACATCAGCGAATACGTACATAATTCTCACAAGGTTCTGTACAAATATCGATACTTTCAGGCCTGTATTACACAAAAACGATTCAAGATATGGAAAAAATGTATTGAACCTTTGTTGTAGAGAATTTAATAAACTTCATTTTTTGTAATAACCTTCGCGACGATAGGATCAATGGTTGTCGAGATATGATGAGAAAACTGGATTCGAGCCCGTTTCAAGGACTTCTAGTCTGTTCAATATTAAGATGAAGGTCTTCACCACTTTATAGATCTTCACTAATTAATTAGTTTATTTTAGCTAATTTGGCTGGACTATCAACAAAGTATTTCATCTTATATGACGGCATTAATTGCCCAGTGGCTGAATAAGTAATTAGTTATGTTACTGCTGTTCAGTCGTTAGTTCCGGCCTTTGACCGTTAAATAGCAGTAAATTAAAATTCTAATTACCAAGTTTGTACAGAAGCCATTTTTAGTACCGCTCGTCCTCCTCCTTGACCCGATCCTCGCTACACTTTTAGGGTGTTGGAATCCCTCTGTCGGTTTAATCCATCCAAGGGTACGTATCAACGTATCAAATGTTACCAGCATATTATACATACTTTACGGTCCTTCGAGCTTCGAGCGCGTGCCATGAAACATGCCCCCCTTTTTTTGTTTTATGTTCTTTTTATGGTTTCTGGACTGACGCGTCCGCCTTGACATCTGTGTTCCGGCAAAAGATACGCGATCATATTATACTTTTATACTGAATAAATATTTTCTCTACTCGATTAACAATATGATATCATTTTCACCGTGGAACAAGAATGACGAAAAGTTTCCGAACCCTCAGATAAAAATCTGATATAAAAAAGCATCATCGATGACCAAAAGTGACTGCGAAATTTGTCACGCGGCAAGAAAGGGTCAAATACCGGGTCCTTTCGGTATTTCGTTTATTTCAGCGTCGCGCTAGTTTCTGTTTTGGGAGATAATAATCTTAGCTGAAATCCTTACAACGTCAGAAACCCGGGCGGATTACCTTACCGTGAAGAAAAGTTGAAGCGGTTAAGCGTAGGCATAGCAGGAGTAGAACCACTACAAGCGTCAATAACCGCACACCTTGCATTTCCTTTCCAATTTTCTCCCCTAAATCTTGATCGCGCACGTGCCTTTTGAAGGCGACTTTTTGCGATCTCTCAACGCAGAGTCGGTTCCCCTCAGCCTATACACACTGAAAAAGAAAAAAAGACGTGAAAAATACTTTCATAACATTTCAGGTACCACAACTAGCTTCTCCTCCCTTACTTCCTGTCCCTTGTTCGAGGTTGAAGAAACTCACTACGCACATGTGTTATGGGTGTCACATTCATACCATTCTACACAAGACGCGTACGACCCTCCATATTACGAACCTGCGAGTACTTCCTCTTCTGCTACTTATTCCACCTCCCGGCACCTTGCGTCTGTCTACGTCGTTTCTTGTGACGTCAGATGCTGACGTCATCTTGCAGCGAAGTGAAATCAGAAGTAAATGGTTTCATGGCGTGAATTGAATTCGCGGTGTCTATGACTCGAGTTGGGATCTATAATTGAAATTCCCTGAGAATTCCAGGACTTCCAGGACTTTCAAGGAGGTCATGGACACAGACTTTCGATGATTTTTTTTCCCTAAAAATAGCGAGAGAAAAATCTTTCGAAAAGTTCGATTTTCAATGAATTCTTGATGCTTCTTCAGGTGAATGTATGACTATTCGATATTTTCTCGAAATTCTAACGGAGTCTTGGAAAGTAGCCAAAGTAGCCAGTAGCCAGTAGCCAGTAGATTTTAATTGAGCGTTTTGAATTTTTTCGTCAATCCGACGTATGACGTGACGCTGCCGGTGCAGCAAAATAGAATAACCACGCGACGCCCTTCGCCCCTTCGCCCCTTCGCCCCCCGTTTCCTAGTCCGCAGTCTACCTCGCGGTGCAGCACCTTAGTTATTGCATTGTCGGTTGTGCAGCTGTCTCTGGGATACAACAACCCCAAAGTTCCCCCCGTGTCGGCTACGTGTCGGTGGTAGGTAGTATAAGCTAGTGCGAGACCCCCATGCGTGGCCCCCATATAGTAGCCACGTCACACCACCTGGCCCGCTTCCACGCGCCTCTGGATCCACTGCACACGAGCCGCGCGGAGGAACACCGGGCCCCGGAGACCTGGGGGCCCGGGGGTCCCCCGATCCCAGGTAGGGATCGCGCGCGTGCGCTCCGAGACGTTTATTTGCCTTTCCTGGGTGGATAGCCGATAGGCAATCACCGATAACCGGGTGCAGAGCTCCTGACACACACACACACACAAACACAGACTGCGTGGGGTATCATGCAAAACAGACGCGGCATTAACATGTTTGTGGATTGGGACACGGACTGTACCGAAACCGGGGCCGGGCCGGGGGATAGATAAAAATCGAGGCACGCGTCACTCGCTGTACCTCGACCCATGTACTTTGGCTCCGGTTTTATTGGAGACTTTTATTTTTATTTTTTATTGTGGTAACGATTCATGTGAGAAGAAGCTAACATACACAGAATTCGAAAGAAAAGTACAAATCTAGATTCTTTTTCATTTCCCCACCGAAGAAAATTCAATTTTATAATATATCTGTAAAATAATTGGAAAGATTTTAGGTTTTTGTAGACCGTTTTCAGTCATTCAGGAAACAAAGAAAAAAAGAAGAGTTTCTTGAAAAATTAAGGCTTCGGACTTTCTTTTAGATTTGAATTCAATTATTAGATCAGAAATGTGAGAAGAATTTTTTTTTCTACTCCAAAATAATTTTGTGACTGTCTATATTTCAGAATTTTCTTCCTGATTCAACTGAACCTAATTTTGTTATCAAAAAAATTAGTAAACGAAACGATTTTTCTTCTCTCTTTCTGTTTTTTCTTTATCGCGTTTCTGTAAGAATTCTTTCCTTTGATTCGACGATTTAGCCCCAAAAATTACTAAAAAAATTGTGCTAAAGGAAGTTTTCTCGATTTTCTTTTTTTTCAATCTTACAATTATTATTACAAAAGTTACTCAACCTGTCTTCTTCTAGAGTATAAAGAGTTTACTTGTGAAGTATATAAAAAAATCAGATTATATCTGTTTCTTTTTTGAGTTTGTATTCCTTATCTATGTCAAGTGTTTTTTTATTTTATATTCTACGTTATTTATTCTATATTCAATCCTTTTTATTTCCTCGATTCTTGTGTTATATTTGGACACGCGACGCGAGGTATCCTCCGATAGCGTTATCGTACCCCCTGTGACATAATACGCGACACCAGCTTCATCCTGGTATATATATACAATATACAGTTATTATTGTTGGATATTGATAACATTGTGAGAGATTATCGCATACCTTATCACCGAGCGCAATGCACTGCGGTGTTTGAAAATGCGATAATTATGTTTGACATAGGAAAACGGGGGAAGAACGCCGCCCCCATTCCCATTCCCAATACCTGAACGCCACCTAACCGTGGATAATCCCTTTACACACTTTCCAAACAGAACGGAAAAAAACCTGCACCGATCGAGATTCATTAATCATAATAGACAGAGAAGACAATTTTTGACACATGAAAATTTTAGTGTTCATAGGTGCCTGGATTCAGTTTTTTAGTCATATCTCGACAAGAATCGATCTTATCGTCATGAAGGTTATTATAAAAAATGAAGTTTACTAAATTCTCTACAACAAAGGTTCAGTACACTTTTCTCATATCATCGATAGTTTTTCTCCAATACATCAGCGAATACGCACATAATTCTCACAGGGTTCTATACAAATATCGATACTTTCAGCCCTGTATTACCCAAAAACTATTCAAGATATGAAAAAAGTGTATAAAACCTTTGTTGTAGAGAATTTAATATACTTCATTTTTTATAATCACCTTTATGACGATAGGATCAATTGTTGCCGAGATATGACGAAAAAACTGAATTCGAGCACGTTTCGAGGACTTCTAGTCTGTTCAATATTAAGATGAAAGTTTTCACCACTTTATAGATCTTAACTAATTAATTTGTTTATTTGTGCCAATTTAACCGGACTATTGTACTACAACCGATCGAAATCAATGCATGTGTTCATGGGTATAAAGTTTTCAAGTATATTTATGCGGTTCACGTATCGCGTATTTGTGATTCAGTGACGGGGGTGGAGTAGCGGGGTTGAACCACTTAGGCATCTGTCCACCAGCATCCCTTGGTAAATACAAGGCATATGTATATGTATAGAGAAAAGAGAACGGGCCAAGCCCCCTGGTGGCTGGAACACTAGACATTTTATGGGATCCCATCGACCACATGCCAACTACACACCGAATAGCTACCTCCATCTCTTGTACGCGTTTTATGCTCCACAAATGGCAGAAACTGAGGATCATAATCTTGATCTAGAATCTTGTTACTTTCACGGTGGCCACAAATACATAAGGGCGTTAAACTGGTTTGATTTTTGCTACAGACACATCTTTCTTCTTCCTATACTGTATTATACGGAATTAAATAATGATACGGAAGAGGAGATTATGAGCAATGATAATAATAGTTCATAGATAAGATTTAGTAAAATTGTTCACCAGAGAAAAGTTTAGAGCATAATATAAGTATGTGTGCGTATAGTACGAGCTTTTTTCCTTGGTATAGGTTTCTGTGAGACCGACGATACCTTGAGATAAAAATCTCTATTGTATAAGCGGTATGCCTTTTACAAGAACAAGTCCCTTGAAATTATTAATTATTCCTTCTTATCGTTGCACCGTGGCTTGTACCCAGTAAAGCTCAACTCTTCGTGCGAGTAATTGGTCGAAAAGTAAAATTAGGTCGTTCCCACAACACATACTATATGAGGTACAGTTGCACAATTTTCTAGATCAAATTATAACAACTTTATCTAGAACTTACAGAAATCTAAAAAAACTTTTGATCTTTTTTTAACATCTTAGGATTATTTTGAGAGATCGAATGACGTCCTGAGCATATAATCACTGCTTTTTCATATCTACTTATGATTAATGCACGAATAAATGTGTCTTTGAAAAAGCCTTCAGATTTTCTGAACGAGTTTCTTCTGTCACCGTTTGAGGAAGATTAAATCAACAAAAAACGTCTAGATGTGATAAAGAAAGTTGGCTATTGATACATCCAACATTCAAAGGTCCTCGAATACCGGTCCGGTCCATTATCCGAGTGGTCGAGAGGATACGGGCCTTCGGATCCCCGCAACGTGTATTTCGAGGCTCGAGCCTCGCCCAACGATGTTATAATATTCGTCAAGAATTACAATTCGAGAGTCCATAAACGTATTCCCTTTTCCTTTTTGATATTGTTAACTTTCGAGTGCCCATATGGGTTCCATACTTCAGGTATGTGGTTTAGAAATACGGGTACCTACATTAGTACATATTATAAAACCTCTGCCACTGACAATGAGCAGGGCTACAGAATCATAAAATTATTATCCCAAGAATTTTCTCTACGGGTAAATTGTGCCATTGGCTCTTGAAAAATAGTCAAGATCGGACCACATATAGGGGCTCTAAAATATGTGCGTAGAAGAAACACCATAGAAATTCGTCTCAAGTTTTTTAATATCGTCAATTATAAACGCAACATACAAGGTGATGAAGAACAGATTTTCTTCTACCTCTGGTTAAGTATGAAATATTACTTAAGAGTAGACATAGAGACGGGGGGAGTCGTTATAAAGTTACGAAGAATGTTTCAATATCGTTTAATTATCAGCTAACGAGAAGTGGCCGGAGGAATTGACGGTTATTAAACGAACTCTGCTGTACCGAAGAATATTAAAAAACGATCTTGAGCTTTACCCATTGGTAAAAATCTGCTCAACGAGATACGGAAATTGTAGTTTCGAAACTGTGATGACGAGCACTTGACACCGGGTCTCTTCTCTCGTCGCGCATATGGCGTCCGGCAATGCAGAACCGTTCGGAAGCTCGAAAAGTTCAACGATGCGTTACGCGAGTTTTTTAACAGGTGAAATACTCCGACGGTGAGACAGGTTTTCATAGGGTGCGACCCCACACCGCTAATTTTAAATCTAATCAGGCTTTTTGAGAACAGGAATCAATTAATTCATAATAAGAAGCCACAACTTACGCTGGCATAAGGCTTCTGGGTGATTATTGAACGGTCTGTTTCATTATTCGAGGAATTTTTCTTGGGGGGAGATCTGTGAGGTGGTTTAGAAGCTTTATTTTAAAATGAGATTATCCAATTTATCTTTAAAACTATGGTCTTCAGACCCCACGAGATAAGAAGAGCTTGTGACAAAACTGTGAGCACAGTTGTAGATTGAAATTCGTCAAAAATGTCGAACTTTGCGTCAGATTCAAGTTTTTCGTCATTTTCAGATACGTTTTTGTGTATTTGACAAAAACGAAAAGTCAGATCAAAAAACCATGCTATCAAAACTTGGACAATCGTGATGTTAACGTGGTGTATAAATTTCAAAACGATCGGATAAACGGTCGCGAAATTTTCAATGCTGCTCCAATTCTGCGAATTTTGAATCCTAGTTTTACTAGAAAACACGGTTTTCTACTAAAAAATTCACAACTTCTTCAATTTTCAATATTTTTTCCCAAAAATTTAGAACGATACTCTTGGTTTATAGTAGTTTCCTTCAAAAAATTGTTTGGTACGGTGTCTTTCAAATCTATATTTATTTCGAAGGTTGAACTCGAGGATTCTGGGCTTGAATTAAGGATGAAAGAATAAAATCTATTCAATTATACATTTTTCCTGTTTACTCCTAGCATTATTCGATTGGAAAATGAATCCTACCCTGAATAATGTCACATCAGTCTTCAGATCGACGTCTAAGATGAATTCTCGAGTCCTGGTTACAAGAGTCTTTGGTGGGTATCGATTGCAGGGTAATTTAAACGCGTATGGTACAGCGTTTCATTATAGCTATGTCCTATATGTGAGGGGTAAATGGTTACGTAGTACATACAGTGCGATGGATGTATATCGGTATATATAACGGTGACAGGAAGGAAGTGTCGCGGTTCTCCTTCCGGGCAGCTGGCTTCGGTGACCTGGATGCCCCGACTGGATGTATCCAAGGACCTATTCGCCGCTATACAGGCGCTGTACAAGTGTACACCGTTAACCAACCTGCAACCCATGGTAAAGTAATCTACTCTAATATTAAAGGACACCGTACAAGTGCCATTACGCTCGAGAATCCGAAAGGCTTCGTTTAATACCCCATATCTAATAATTACTCTTACCTTCTATCTCCCTCTTTCCCCCTCTCTTTCTCTTTCTATCTCTGCACCTTGCGATAAGCTCGCTGTCCAACTGAAAGCAGACTGTAGATCCTCAGTAGCGATAAACAAGAATTGGAAAGGAGTAAAATTTTATAGGAAAAACATTCTTATAGGAAACATGTGATGAAATCACGTATATCTTTCGAATGGTAGATTCTACACGAAGAACTGTCGGCATTATTTTTGTAGAGAATTTCAAGAGCTTGAAATTGAGTCTGAATCATGTTTCAGCTAGAAGCTACCGGAAGTGAGATATCAACGAATTAGTGCGAGCCTGTGTGTAACTTCCATCGCACATGACCTTCTGAACCTAACAATAAGGCATGTGTATCTTTCGAATAGTCGATTCTACACGAAAAATTGTGATGATCATTTTTGTAGAGAATTTCCAGAGCTTCAAATCAAGTCTTAATCATGTTTCAGCTAGAAGCTACCGGAAGTGAGATAGGAGCGAATCAGTTCAAGCCTGTGTAGAAAGGCGGCAATAACTTTTTGTGTAGAAAAATGTCATGATCTCTGAAATGAGTATTGATCATTTTTATATTAGCAAAGCAACCCGGAAGTCACAGTATTGCAAATATATTGAATCCGAGGAAACAAGAAGAAAACGATATGAATATGACCTAATCCTCGACGTGGGATTTGTGATCCTGATGTGATTCCGAAGTTCAAGGATATCGGATCGCACTTTGTCGTTTCTAAATGACAGTGCGAGTATGTGTGTGTGTGTGTGTGGACCCTTCGCGAGCCAGTATACTGTATAATAATCCTTATTGAATTCATCGGTGGCTGGCGAGTAGAGTGACAGATGGGGTACGCGCGTTCTATACCCGTACTTTTCCATCCCCTTGCGATCCCAATCCCGATCCAAATCCCAATCCCTGTCCCCATCCTATCGGAGCATAACCAGGACCAGGACTAAATTCTCCTCCTCTCCAGATACCACCTACTTCTCTCTATTATACTACACGTTTCACATAGTTATTATACATAGGTTCGTATATATATTATATATGTATGTATGCATCCACCCCGGGGATGAGAGGCGATTTTTCCCTTTGTGACCGTCACGCGTCCCGACGCAGTGTGACGCCGTGCGACGCGTGTCATACCGACGCGAAAATAATGGGAATTATAATAGTCTCTGGAATCTAGATGCCACTGCATCCATTCAGGGAACAAAAAACGTTGAAAAAAAATTGTTAATTTTGAAGATACTGAAGGACGTAGGCGCGCAGCTAGTATACCCTTCCTCGTCACATCCTGACACGTGCCACGAAGGAGTTCTCCTTCTTACAAGTTACAAGGGTAACTTATAGCCTCTTATGTTCATCCCTTCGGTGGTAGCGTGGAAGCTAACTAAACCTGACGTGGGACTCACCTAATTTAACACTGGGTGGGTTTATATAATAGCTATAATGTTTCCTGAAGATGCGCGGTTTCTGATATCCCGTCACGCGCCAAAAGCATCCAATTACAGACATCTTCTTATATTCGTTCCCACAATTTTGCATTCACACTTCCTCGAGGGGTGTGATTATCACTCTTCTGATCAGGTGCACAGGATTCTTCCAATCTTTTCTAATCTTTGTCGTCTTTATGTTATCAATATCGATTTTCATGTGAAGCTTCTATTTTTTTGCAATCTTCAAGTAATCTTTGCAATTTTTCTAATTTTTGTAATCTTTGCATTCTATTGCAATCCTTTGCGATTTGTCTGTATAATTTTATTAATCTTCATGTAATCTTTCCGTTATCGTTACTTTACATTATTTCAAAGCTTGTAATTTTTTGTAATCTGCCTCAATTCGCTATTTTTTATAAACCCCTCGAACCCCCTTTCCTGAATGATTCTTGATATAATGAGTAGTACATCAGAGTTTCTTCGTAATAAACATTTCCGATTAAACATATATGTATATCTCGTTAAATTAATTTCCCAACGAGATTACGGTGAACACAGTCGCGAATCACGCGAAGGTTTCCTATTAAGGTAATTACAATCGAACAACGAATATCATTGCCGAGTATTAAACGGTTCATTTTACCCATGGGGTCAATTAATTCTACTGGCTCGGTAGCAATCATCCTTATTTCTCTTGATTAATAAATCTTAAGATTGAGAAAACTGAGGCTATTATAACATTCCTCTTCTCATCTTCAAATCTAATGTCATTATATCCACGAAAGGGGAAAAAAAGTTGCACGAGGTGGACACGTCGCATATGATAAATTAATAAACGACATAGATTAAAATTACAGGTTACAGCGAAACGCAAATAACGCGTCTTCTATTTATTATAATCAGCACAGGGCATGTATGAATTGCACGATGAGCAGGAAAACTTTTACCGCGACGTTTAGAACCCTTATATACACATAATAACCGACAATTATGATTGAAGGTTTCGAAACAAGGGAAACGAAGCTCTAACCCTTGACTTATTCATGAACCATTGCGAAGCCGAGGCTTACGTGGCTCTTTCTCAACCTCATCCTCATCGTTCGAGTACCGCACTCACACCTTGTGAGGATCGCAATTATCATCACGCAAAGATGTACCAGGGCATTTTTTAATCGATCAACGTTAATAAATATACTCACTCTCTCTCTCCTTTCTTTTCCACAATATTGTAATCCTTGAATTATAATTGATGTTTGAACTTGATAATTAGGATGATTGGAAAAAATCCCCATAGAAATTCCTCAAACCCCCATTAAAAAAATCCCCATACAAATTCCTCTTTCTATGGGGATTTTGTTCTTGGGGTTTCACGGAATTTCTATGGGGATTATTTAAATGGCATTTTAAGGAATTTCTATCGAGATTTTTCCAAAGATCATAATTATCAAGTTCAGTCTCTTAATAAAAAAAAACAAAAAAAACACAAATCAGTGTTTCGACTTTTAGAAAGTATTTTCCTAGTACTTCAATGAAGAACTTTAAAAAGAAGTCTTTCTTCTTTTTCTAAGTCAACATTTGGGACTTTCGAAATGGTATTTTTCTTCAGCAATCTTCAATTAAAGTCACTAGATTGATCATCTTGAACTTCGTGTTCACTTATAGAACGAAGAAGGTCAATTATTCGCTTTTGACCTGCGTTATTGCGAGTTCATATACATATTTTTTTTTTTTTTTTTGCAGACTTTAATGAGAAATGAAAACGATTGAAAAAGACTGTTAAAATTTCCCACGGTTTTCACCGTTCGGTGTAAAAATGGAAAAAAAAAGAAAAGAAAGAAATCCATCGGACACAGTTTAAAGGTTCCCATGGTAAATGATAGTGCGAGAGACCCCCCAGGACAATAAAATGTATGATCAAGTGCATATTATATCTATTTATGGGTCTGTTACGGGGTCACATATGGCGGATACTGCAGGGATCGCGGTACCAACTGTCCGTTCTCTTCTACCGCCCTTATATGCAGTATATAGTACTTAATATCAAATAGTATAGCAACGCGTTCTTGCGTGCGAGGCCTCAATAACGCGGTCCATTTGTTACTTTTTTTTAATATGGAAATCTGAATCGAAATTCCAAAAAACCCCATAGGAATTCCCGAAAATTGTATATTGATATGCGATCCGAGAGATCCAAGGGTAGCTGGATTTGGATGTGCATGATTAACGCATGGCCCAATATTGTATGTAATATTGATTATTGGGATCCCCATAGATATTCCCCAAAAATCCCCATAGAACTTACTCAAAACCCCGTTAAAAAATTCCCAATAGAAATTCCTCAAACCCCCATTGAAAAAATCCTCATAGAAATTCCTTAAACCCTGATCTAAAAAATCCCCATAGAAATTCATCTAAATCCTATCAAAACAATGCTCATAGAAATTCTCGAAATCCCCATAGAATTCCTCAAACCCCCATTTAAAAATTCCCCATAGAAATTCCTGAAACCCCCATTCTCAAATTTCCTATAGAAATTCCTCAAACCCCGATTTAAAAACTCCCCATAGAAATTCCTCAAACCCCGATTAAAAAATTCCCCATAGAATTCCTCAAAACCCCAATTAAAAATTCCCCATAGAAATTCCTGAAACCCCCATTCTCAAATTTCCTATAGAAATTCCTCAAACCCCGATTTGAAAAATCCCTCTAGAAATTCTCAAAATCCCCATAGAAATTCCTCGAAAACCCCATAAAACGTCCCATATGACACACAGAGGGATTAAGAAGGGTGTAATTAATTGTAATTCCTCATTATATAAGAAGTTGAAGAAATTAAGAATTGAGAGGAAAAAATCTGAAATCTAGATGCAAGAATATACGTATATGTTCCAGTAAAGTCGTCAGAAGGACCCACCTGTTGCTCATCTCTTCACCCTTCGTATATTTGGGTACGAAGGGCTGCGTTAATCACACCCAGATCCTGCAGTCTGCACCCTTGGGGTCTATCGGATCGCGTATATCGTCCGTTGACGAAGTAAATTGGAAATTGGATCTTATTAGACTTTATTGAATCGAGACACTGCATGGCTTTGTACAGTACGTCACATATTGGCGAGGGTTCGAATATTCCCACGGTCAGGTGAACTAAGGGGGGTAACAACAACAATAAACTCACTGTTAAAAAAACAAAAGGCGAGACACTAACGAGAACTCGAGTGGTTCGGTATTGTTGCGCGACACGATTAAATCTTACCATTGTAGCGACGTTAAATAAAGAGTGACATACTCTTCGCACAAAAGAAATTAGAGCATGAGAATCGCTGCACCTTTTAACATCCCCCAAAAAAAAAAAATTATACGTACATCGCAATTATCAATCTGCAGCGTGGGATATCTTTGAGAAAAACTTTCAAGTGGCTATTTTGATACACTTGGTTTTTTTCATTTTTCTATTCAAGGGATGAACTTTAATATTTCCTTTGTCTAAAATGTGCAGAAATTATGAGGGGTTCAATTATCATTTCTGATTGGTACTTGAAGGTCTTGTGTCTTTTAAAATCTGACATTTACCGATATATCCTCTTATTTTTTAGAGAGAGAGAGAGAGAGACAGTGAAGAATATCAATTTGCTCCATGATGATTTTAGGATAATTTAGAACCCGTGCTTTTTTAATCTTTGAGAGCCCTTCGAAGCCCCATCTGTTATCAAAACCGGTATAGATAATTCAGTGAGTCAATATATTAGTTATATATAGTCAGACTGCTGTATATACAGACTGTGGAGAAATTTTCATTAGGTATATTTCACAGTATCGGTATATTAGTATTGATTGGGATAAATTTGCGGTTTCTAAACTATACGTATCTCACTGCCTAACATCCGGTCGGCGATATATATGTATAACGTTAACGGAAATCGACGTATAAAAATAATCACCCAATTAATGGGGGGGTCGTTCTAAAAATTATTGTGGCCCAATTATTAGTCTCCCAAAACTACAGATCTGACAGTTTAACACAAAAGCGGGCCCTTCAAAAATATTGTTGGTCAATTCGAATTTTTTTTTTTTCGACTTCTTAAATTCAAAATCACTGAAAATTCATTTCTAAAACTCACTCGAAATAAACTTTTGAAAATTATCGAAGTATATCAATTATTAGAAATCACTGACTATCGTAAAACTGATTTCCTCCCGATTTACGATGGAAAAGTTTCTCCAAAAATTAACTGTATGGGGATCGAAGTGTGTGACACAATTGATGTTGAAATTATATGAAACCGAGTATCGTTATGCGTTGAGGAAACGCAGACGGAGCCGAGTAAGTTGATAAGGTGCGGCTGCCACCTGTGTTGTAATCCACTAGTTTTCGCATAAATTAAAACTAATCTCGCTGGAAAGAAGAATAAAATGCGGGTATCCATTCTCCAAGGTTGAAGATTCAGGTGCAATGCTAAATGCTAAATGCCCTCATGTACATAAATATTTCGGATGAGGTCATCACCGATTGATTACTATTCGCCTTGAGTCTTGACAATCTATCTCCCTCTCTCTCCATTATACGATGAAGATTCGCAACTATAGCCGATGTGTTTTTTGATCGAACGAATAATCGATACTGAAATTCATACAATCGTAATGCTTCTTGGTTTATCTCGTCGGTACACGCAGCGACAGATGGGTGGTGAAAATGCTATCGGAGGGTATCCGCCCCTAATCGAGCTCCTTAAGCCTCTTTTTATTGAAACCGGGGTAAACCAACCACTTCGTCCTCGCAGTAATTATAATTATCGAGGTTCGGAAAAGAATCTGAACGATTTGAAGAAAAAAAATTATCACAAAATCATGATTTAAGGACACAAAAATAGTTGATTCTATGTCCACCTCATTAAGAATTTTCTTTTTAGATTGACTTTATTTTATCGACCAATTAAAAGTAATGGTAATGATAGACGAATTTTCTGTCCCCACGTCAGATGGGAAGCACACAAGATGAGGATGACCCCGAAGGCACGTACCTATGGTGGTCGCAGTATGTCGAAGACGTTGAAGAATGCTCGTGTTACAGTTTAATTAACTAAGTATGGTTGTGGTCGGGGACCATTAGAGGATCCTGCCTGCTCCTAGTTTTTAGTATTATACCTGATCTGACCTGAGTTCCAAAGACAAACCATATGGTCCTAAAGGGTGCCCGCTGCCCTGCCCTCGGCCCTGCCAATGCGGTTCCATTAACTTATATTGAGACTTTTCTATCGAGATATCGATGCTAGTTAATATCTGTGCTCAAATTTAATTAGCATAGATTACATTCTTGTGATTAGAATCATTCTTTAATATTCGCAAGCTTTCCTCGTCATTTTTATTTTCTATCATTCCTAACGTTATTTGAGTGTCGATATTTCAAACACTGTATAGATTGCAATTTGAAAATGTATCGATCAGTAGTTCGAATGAATAGTAAGACACACAGAAACCTGTGCAGACATTTAACAGTGTCGGAAAATCGTCAGTCACGGTAGGAAATGGATAAATGTTATCGCCACGGTTGGTTAGATCGCCCCCTAGGGCCCCTTGGGGCTGATACACGGGTTTTTTAAGACACTGGGGGCGACTCTAAGAGAGAGGGAAGTATTATATTAAAACTACCCTACTGTGACGACCAGGTGATAAACTCAGGCCAATCCTTTCTGACTAGTCACTGTTTTTCTCTTTCAGGCACCGATGATCACCTGATGGAATTAATACGGCTGAGTTTTGATGGAACTAATTTGAAAATTTGACCACGTGCCCCGGGGATCGGATGCGATATGTTTTATTTTTTATTTTTGTCAATTTCAAGAAAAACTTTGTCGAAAAAAGTAGCTATTAACATTTTTTAAAATCGTTGAAGAAAATTATGAAAATTAGTTGCGGAAATTTTTTTTTTTTTGTCATTAAATTAGTAGCTAGAATTTTTTTAATTTATCAAATTATTGAAAATTGTTCCAGAAGAAGTTTTTGACTTCTTTTTGTATAGAACGAATTTCGAAGTTTTTCATCGATTGGATAGAAATTTATACAGTTTATTTTTTCATTCTGTTCAAATAAAATTAGGATTCTGATCAATTTTATTTCCCTTCGGTTGCTCAAAGATCTTCAAAAAATTGTAAATATTTTTGTATTTTGTAAGACACTTTTTTTTTTGTTTCTACTATAGTTTGTTTCTGTCCCTCTTTCGTTCGTCGATCGATCGATAGATGCTGATCGAATGTGGGCTCACAATTAATAGACTACAAGTCATTCTTGCATCTGTCTATAGTCACGACCGCGACGGTTACGAAATAAAAGACACGTGTGTGTCATTTGTGGTTCAGGTATAAAGGAAATAAAGAAACAGACACAGTATTAGGATTAGGATCTCTGACTCTGGACTTTTTATTAGTTAGAAACCACGTATACCTTCTGTTCGATTTTTATTATCAGTTTTTCTTTAACTGTATTCAAGTAGAGCAAAAGGGCATATATTCGTTTATTGGCACGAAGAGTTCGTGGAATTTTATTAGGTATAATTCGCGAATCTGGGGTCAGATTTGCAAAATTCAAATACGATGGTTAAAAATTCCTAAAAAGTCTTGATCCGTTTCCAAGATATCGTCATTTTCATTCGACTTCTTAGAATTTTGATATTCAAATAATTCAAAAAGTACCGAACCGCCATTTTTTCTAGAATCTTATCAACTCAACTTCTTGGGCGATTACAACAACGAGAAACGGGAAGTTGAAAAAAGGCCAAATTCACATAGGGTGTGAAAAAATCGAATGCCTAACGATCCCAGAACAAAAGAACGCCCCAAACTCGACCAACCGTCGAAAAGAAAAACCGTTTAAATTCGAATCTCTGATTTCCTGAAACAATCATGTCGCGTGGGTTCCGCAGCCCACAGTCTACGATCCACACGGATTCGACCCCCGCAAGGGGTACGCAAAGGGCGAAAGCCCGTCTACCGCGCAGACGGTGCGAGCAGAGTGTCTTTTATTTCTTCCATCCGGCCAATCGAATCCATCGTAACAAATGAACGACTGCGCGCGCATCGGGGCGGTTCGAGCTTTCCGCACCCTGTCGGGCTTCCCGCAGGGTGGGGGAACCGGAAGGTTACCTAGGTCGTACGGGACCACCGCGAGTTAGGGTTAGTTTGCGGCGAGGCGAGCGAGTGTGCGCTTGCGTAGGCTCCGCGCTCAAGAGACCGGGACATGCGGCTTGACTAAGCCGGTCCCGGTCATCCGTACCAAGAACCGCATCCTCCATCTTCATCTTCATCTTCATCTTCATCTTCCGCATCGAATTAAGAATAAACACAATTCACATCATCCACAACCGATTTGGCATCGAAATTGAAATTGAAATTGAAATCTCCAGAGAAGAAGAGAAGGAAGACTGCGAGAATAAAAAGATTGACAAAAAAAATCGTCATCGTCACGTTTGTTCGAGGAACAAACATCGACGATCTTCGGAAGATGAAATAAAATTTCAAATGATCATCAAAATCGTCACAAATTTCAACTGACCTCTGCGAAAAAATCTCTTCGTCATTGCGGATCCATCGAATTACGACCATAAACAGAAATCAATTTTATCATCGAAAGCATTGAAAAAAGGAAAAAAAAAAAAAAAAATTGGAAGATTGAAAAGAAGAATGAAATCGCACGTGACGTTGATGAACCTACCGTGAGACAACCACTTGCTCCTGAATCTAAATCGAAGAAGAGGAGGAGGATCCTGCGTTCTTTGCATTCATCTGTACGTTTTGACCGCGGCACACTCGCCCGCCTGGTAATCGCAGCTCGAAACTACCACGAAGACGTTTCTGCATAGGTACGCCTTTCATACTGTATCAGTATTACTATTTTTTTCATTTTTTTTTACTATATTTTTTTTTTGTTGTTGTATAAAACAGAGAAATTAGTGAGATTAATTTTAAGTTGAAGCAATAGAAATTGACTGTCTTGTATCTATGTCGATTTGATCTAGTCATTCGATTTAATTATTTTATTTTAATATCGTAAAATATATTTTAGTTTGAAAAATCATCTAGTCATCATTTAAAATATTTGTAACGATATCTAGTCATCAGAACAAAAAAA